>BSBK01009549.1:617500-1217500 GCA_027943335.1 Chamaecyparis obtusa
ATACTTTGTATATATAGAATGTGTTCATTTATATGTTATATTTGTGTCATCTTTTGTATATACATATTTATTATTCATGTTTATGAAATTGAATGGTGAAGTTATATCTTGACTATGATTATCATTATGATTTAAATTATATCTTGTTGAAGTTACATTTGTTTTTTTTTACTCTGGAATACCCTATTCATGGAGCTTATTATGTTTGAGGTTTAACTTCTATAGATTTCCTAGATTTTTGGTGCTTAACTTTCCCTGTGCCTGAGACAATGATGAGGCCATCAGTACTGATACTGAAGATCATTTCTCTACAAAAAAAACCATGTCATCTGCTCTTCATCACTATAATTAAACTTCAATTTCTGCCAATATGAGAGTTTCATTTACCACTTCTATGAATTTTCGTATACAAATTCTATACCATCAATTATGTGTCTATTTTTCATTGTGTGTGCTTTTAGTCTCATACTTTCATTTCTAATTTCATATATTATCATTTTCAATGCTTTTTGTTTGCACTTATAATAATTTTAACTATCAGCAATAATGTTTCAATATCATCATGTATACAGGAGCCTTCATTTCATGCTATAAAAAATCTCCATTATCGTATAAGCTTATGGTCTTCATTTCCAATCTTCGATATTACCATTGATAGATATGACATGTGACTATTGAATTTTCCATTGTGTATAATATATGATTTCTTGTGCAACATGATATCCCTTAGACTTACAAAAACACATCTCTTGAATATATCATCTCTCAAATGGTCATTTAATGATTTTAATACTACCTTCGAACTATGCTCAGCATTGTGTATATTTATTTTTTATTACTGCATGGCTCCTTTGAATGTCTTCATATGCATATGTTTAATCAATGTTTAACTCATGTTGTGTTCACTTCATTTGATGAAGTTGTTTCTTCAAGGGTTGATTATTGCTGATTGGACATTCATGATGAGTTTTACTTTACCGCCTCTTGTAATATTCTTCCAAATAATTTGTTTATTGCCATCTTTGTAATATGTTGCAGCTATTAACATCTACGAGGAAATGAAATTTATTTGGGTTGAATTTTCTCATTAATTGTTGGTGTGTATACTTCACTCCATTTGAATGCTGATATGATGCTTAATGTTCCAACATTGCCAAGTTGCATAGTTGTCAATGCTATTTATTCAATAGTCTTTGCTATCTATCTTAGTGCACCTTGGGGTCACTTGGGTCGAGCATGGTCGTGAGCGTTCTGATGACTCTGTGGATAGAATAGGGTTGTCATTGGCATTTAATCAGCCAAGTGGAGCTGATGGAGAAGATGGTTCGATGCCAGGTTAGACGGTTTGAAAGATACACTGCTGAGCCACTTTCAACTGACCCTCACTACAAGTTTTGGCATCGACTGAGATCGCCTTGCCAAATGCAAACAAAGTTGAATTGCCCAAAACTGAGAGAGGTTATTGTAGACCTTGGAAACACAATCCCATAGCCCTTAATGGTTTGTTGATACCTCTCACGAGCTTTGAGATATGAGCCATGGAAGATCGCTGCCCAATCATGCTTAGTGCACCTTGGGGTCACTTGGGTCAAGCGTGGTCGCGAGCATTCTGGTGATTGCGTGGATGGAATGGGATTGTCACTGGTGTTTACATAGCCAACTAGAGCCAATGGAGTATAATGTTTGATGCAATGTTAGATGGTTTCAAAGATACGCTGCTAAGCCACTTTCAGCTGACCCTCACTGCAAGTTTTGGCATCGACTGAGATCACCTTGCCAAATGCAAATGAAGTTGAATCACCCAAAACTAAGAGAGGTTATTGTAGACCTCAAAAACATGATCTTGTAGCACCTAACAATTTGTCAATATCTCTCATGAGGTCTGAGATATGAGCCCCAGAAGATTGTTGCCCAATTGTGCTTAGTGCACCTTGGGGTCAGTTGGGTCGAGCATGGTCACGAGCGTTTCAATGACTTTGTGGGTAGAATGGGGTTTTCATTGGCATTTACCTAGCTAACCAGAGCCAATGGAGTAGACAGTTCAATGCAAGGTCAGACGGTTTGAAAGATATGCTGCTAAGCCACTTTCAACTGACCCTCACTACAAGTTTTGGCATTGATTGAGATTGCCTTGCCAAATGCAAACAAAGTCAAATCACCCAGAACTAAGAGAGGTTATTGTAGAACTTGAAAACATGATCCTGTAGCACCTATTTTTGATACCTCTCATGAGGTCTGAGATACGAGCCCCAGAAGATCACTACCCAATCGTGCTTAGTGCACCTTGGGGTCACTTGGGTCGAGCATGGTCACAAGCACTCTAGTGACTCTATTGGAAAAATGGGGTTGTCAGTCGTGTTTACCCAGCCAACTAGAGCCAATGGAGTAGATGGTTCAATGCCAGGTCAGATGGTTTGAAAGATACACTACTGAGCCACTTTCAACTGCCCCTCACTACAAGTTTTGGCATCGACTAAGATCGCCTTGCCAAATGCAAATGAAGTCGAATCACCAAAACCCAAGAGAGGCTATTTTAGACCTTGTAAGCATGATCTTGTAGCCCCTAATAGTTTTTTGATACATCTCACAAGCTCTGAGATATGATCCATGGAAGATCGTTGCCCAATCATGCTTAGTGCACCTTGGGGTCACTTGGGTTAAGAATGGTCGCGAGTGTTCCAGTGACTCTATGGGTAGAATAGGGTTGTCATTGGTGTTTACCCAGCCAACCAAAGCCAATGGAGTAGAAGGTTCAATGCTAGGTGGGATGGTTTGAAAGATACGCTACTGAGCCACTTTCAACTGACCCTCACTGCAAGTTTTGGCATCGACTAATATCACCTTGCCAAATGAAAATGAAGTTGAATCACCCAAAACTAAGAGAGCTTATTGTAGGCCTCAGAAACATAATCCTATAGCCCTTGATATTTTTTTGATACCTCTCATGAGATCTGAGATATGAGCCATGGAAGATCATTGCCCAATCATGCTTAGTGCACCTTGGGGTCACTTGGGTCAAGCATGGTCACGAGTGTTTCAGTGATTTCATGGGTGGAATGGGGTTGTCACTGGTGTTTACCTAGCCAAATAGAGCCAATAGAGTAGATGGTTTGATGCAATGTAGGATGGTTTGAAAGATATGCTGTTGAGCCACTTTCAACTGACCCTCACTACAAGTTTTAGCATTCACGGAGATTGCCTTACCAAATGCAAATGAAGTCAAATCACCCAAAAATGAGAGAGGTTATTGTAGACCTTGAAAAAATTATCTCGTAGTACATGACATTTTTTTGATACCTCTCATGAGGTCTGAGATACCAGCCTTGGAAGATCGCTGCCCAATCTTGCTTAGTGCACCTTGGGGTCACTTGGGTCGAGCATGGTTGTGAGAATTCCGGTGACTGTGTGGCTAGAATGGGGTTGTCACTAGAATTTACCTAGCTAACTAGAGCTGATGGAGTAGACAGTTTGATGCTAGGTCAAACAGTTTGAAAGATACGTTGTTGAGCCACTTTCAACTGACCCTCACTGCAAGTTTTGGCATGGACTAAGATCGCCTTGCCAAATGTAAATGAAGTCAAATCACCCAAAATTGAGAGAGGTTATTTTAGACCTCAAAAACATGATCTTGTAGCATCTAATTTTTTTTTGATACCTCTCATGAGGTCTAAGATACGAGCCCCGGAAGATCTCTTCCCAAACGTGCTTAGTGCACCTTGGGGTCACCTGGGTCAAGCATGGTCGCGAGCATTCTGGTGACTCTATGGGTAGAAGAAGGTTGTCACTTGCATTTTCCTGGCCAACCAAAGCTATTGGAGTAGACATTTTGATGCCAGGTCAGACGGTTTGAAAGATACACTATCGAGCCACTTTCAACTGACCCTCACTGCAAGTTTTTGCATCGACTGAGATTGCCTTGCCAAATGCAAACAAAGTCAAATCACCCAAAATTGAGAGAGGTTATTATAGACCTCAAAAACATGATCTCATAGCACTTGATGGTTTTTCAATACCTCTCATGAGATCCAAGATACGAGCCCTAAAAGATCATTGCCCAATCGTGCTTAGTGCACCTGGGGGTCACTTGGGTTGAGCATTGTCTCGAGCGTTCTGGTGACTTTGTGGGCAGAACAGGGTTGTCACTAGCATTGATCAGGCCAACCAAAGATGATGGAGTAGATGGTTTGATGCTAGGTCAGATGGTTTGAAAGATAGGCTGCTGAGCTAGTTTCAACTAACCCTCATTGCAAGTTTTGGCATCGACTTAGATCACCTTGCCAAATGAAAATGAAGTCGAATCACCCAAAATTGAGAGAGGTTATTGTAGAGCTCAAAAACATGATCTTGTTGCACCTAACAGTTTGTCTAAAGGGGTCCTAAGACCTCTCAAGACACACTTGAGCATTCCAATGTGTCAAAAGGGGTCATGGGGACTTCCTAGGGGTCCTAACATGTGATAAGGCATACTAGGACCCCTAGGGAGTCCCCATGACCCCTTTTGACACATTGGAATGCTTAGGTATGTCCAAAGGATTCCTAATACCCCTTAAGATACACTTGAGCATTCCAACTTGTCAAAAGGGGTCATGGGTGTAAGATTTCACAAATGTGCAAATCCACAAAAAACCAAGATCACCTGCAAGCAAAATACCAGAAGCTGGAGCGAAAACCTAAGAGAGAGAGAGAGCAAGGGTTTTGAGAATCTCAGCGGAGTGAGAGAAAAATTGTATTTCCCAAAAGTATGAACAATAATTACAAAAAGCGGCTTATAAGGTGAGAAACCCTAAAGCCGGAGAAAGCTAGGTTTGTGCATTTAATAATTAATAAACATATTAATTATTATGCACCTAAATGACAAGCTTAAGTGAAAAAAGAATAATAGTGACCTTTAATAATTAAATCAGATAGACTTAATTATAAAGGTAAATATACTATTACTCTAACACCCCCCCTTAAGCGAAGCTCAGGAGGAAACTAACCTAGCACAACTAAGAAAGCAGGAAAATGGGTCCCGGCAACAAGGCCTGATCAGGTACCCAACAACAAAGAAATCTCTGTGAACCGGGGAAATAGAGAAAACCCAGTGGGAAAAACCCTACCCCAAAAAGAGATACAACAACATGCTGAAAAGAAACATGAAGGAAGGAAGGACTCAACAAGACCCCCCAAGGACAACTTCCGTCACCCCAAGCATAGAATGCAACTGAAGATAGCGCGGAGATGCAAAGGGTTTGGTGAAGATGTCAGCAACCTGCGCGTCAGTGGGAATGTACTCCAAAGTGAGAACACCATCCTGAATCTGCTGACGGATGAAGTGCATATGAAGCTCAATGTGTTTAGTGCACTGATGCTCCACCGGGTTGCGGGAAATGTGAATAGCACTCTGATTATCGCACCACAGAATAGTGGGACGATCAGGAGGAAAACCAAACTCAGTCATCAACTACCGAAGCCATAAAATCTCCTGACTAGCATGAACTGCCGCTCTGTACTCAGCCTCTGTAGATGAAAGTGCTCGAGCGTTCTGCTTCTTGCATGACCATGTGATAGAACCAGAGCCAAGACAAAAAACAAAGCCAGAAGTAGACTTTCGATCATCAACATCACCAGCCCAATCTGAGTCAGTGTAGCCAACAATGTGAGGAGCCCCTGATGTGTAGTGAATGCCATACATAAGTGTGCCCTGAATGTATCTCAAAATACGCTTGGCAGCTTGCCAATGACTCTCATGAGGCTCATGTGAGAACCGAGAGACTAGACCAACTGCAAAGGAGAGATCAGGATGAGTGTATGTCAGGTATAACAAACTGCCAACCAACTGCCGATACAAAGTAGCATCCACTGAAGGCGTAGTGCAAGAGGTAGACAAAGTAACACCCGACTGAAAAGGTGTGTGAGCAGGCTTGCAATCAAGCATATCAAAGCGCTGAAGCATGTCAAGAGCATACTTCTGCTGGTAAACAAAGATCCCAGTAGGTGACTGCATAATCTGTAGACCCAGAAAGAAGTGTAAAAGACCAAGGTCTGTCATCTCAAACTGCTCCATCAATGCGCACTGAACATCCTGAATCATAGAAGATGAGCTACCTGTGATGAGAAGATCATCAACATATAGCACAAGTATCAAAATCTCATCCTCAAGACGCTGAATGTAGACTGTAGGATCGGAATGACAGTGTGTGAATCTTGTAGAAAGCAAAAAAGAGTCCATCTTCTCATACCAAGCCCGAGGGGCCTGTTTGAGACCATATAAAGAACGCCGAAGTCTGCAAACCAAGGAGGAATCCTGCACAAATCCTTGAGGCTGCTCCATGTAAATCTCCTCACTAAGATCACTGTGCAAGAAAGCACTCTTCACATCCATCTGAAAAATGGGCCATCCCTGAGAAGCTGTGAGGGATAAGACAAGGCGAATAGAGTTCATCTTGGCGACAGGGGCAAATGTCTCAGTGTAATCAATACCCTCAACCTGTGAAAAACCCTTCGCAACAAGACGTGCCTTGTACTTATCAATAGAACCATCAGCAGCAAACTTAGTACGATACAACCACTTGCATCGCACTAACTTTCTTCCCTTAGGAAGCGAACAAAGATCCCAAGTATGATTCTTCATCAAAGAAGAATACTCCTCCTCCATAGCACTGTCCCACTCAGTATGTCCTGTCGCTGCCCCAAATGTCTGAGGATCACCACAAATAGCATGACTCAGAAGATTGGAACCTGCAATATGAGACCGGGTGCGACGAGAGGTGGAAGGGTCACCAGCCAGAGATCCTGCAGCATCAACTGTAACACGAGCCCATCTAGGCATCTGTGGAGGATCCTGTGGTGGAGGTAAATGGGGATCACCAAGATCTTCATCCTCATCATCCTGAAACACAACTAGAAGAGAGGAGGGAGTAGTGGTGAGTGAAGTAGACTCTGTAAGCGGGGTATCTACTGCAGGAAGGCGCTCATCAAACTGGACATCCCGTCGAAACAGGACCTCTCTGGAATCAGGATCAAACAACCTATATGCCTTAACATCCTCGTAGTAGCCAACAAAAATGAGGTGTCGGCTCTTCCGCTCCATCGCTTTCCTCTGAGCGTCAGGCACAAATGCCCATGCTTCACTACCAAAAACTCGAAATGAAGATACATCAGGCTTGACATGAGACCAAGCCTCCTCAGGAGTCATATGTTGAACTGCCTTGTGAGGCATCCGATTCTGAATATAGTTTGCACAATTGACTGCCTCTACCCAAAAGGACAAATCCATGGACCTGGACTGTATCATACAATTAGCCATCTCCCGAAGTGTTCTGTTCTTTCTCTCTGCCACACCATTTTGCTGAGGGGTGTAGGGCACTGAAAACTGATGCTGAAGACCATGTTCAGAGCAAAAATCTCGAAAAGCCTGGTTCACATACTCCCCCCCATTATCTGTGCATATCCGGTGAATAGAAAGACCAGATTGCTTCTCCACAAATGTCTTAAAGACTCGAAATGAATCAAAGACATCAGACTTATACTTCAAAAAGTACACCCATGTGCACCTGGAGAAGTCATCAATAAATGTGAGCACATATTTGGCACCAGAAAAAGAAGGAGTAGGAAAGGACATGAGGTCACTGTGAATCAACTCCAATGGTGCCAAAGCACGAGTAGCTCGTCCCTGAGGAAAAGGATCCCTATGTTGTTTTCCAAGAACACAACCCTGACAAACCCCATCAGTGCAAGTAATCTGTGGAAGCCCAAGAACAAGTGCCTGTGTGCTCATCTGCTGAAGATATCTATAATTGACATGGCCCAAACGCTCATGCCAAAGTCTACTCACTGAATCTGCATGTGCTATAAGACAGGAACCTGTGCCAACAGAAGACTCAAATCCATCAAATCTGTATAGGTGGGATGCAGTGTCAACACTCCTAGTAGCCACAATCATCTCAGTATCATGTAAGTCCTGAATAACCACATCATGTGGTGAGAACTCAACTGTCTTACCAGAGCCAGAGTGGCAAATCTGATAGATAGACAGAAGGTTCGTCGAAATGTCGGGGACAAAAAGAACATCCTGAAGAGAACCCCCAGCTAATGCAACTGAACCAGAACCTAAAACCGAAAGATGAGATGAGTTCCCAACAGCAATCTACGAAGTAGCGCAAGGAGCAATTGAGGTGACCAACTGCTGAGTGTGAGTCATGTGGTGAGAAGCACCGGAATCAAGAATCCAGGTGGGCCTAGAAGTCATAGCTCGTGCAGTAAGAGCATGACCTTTCCCTGCAGGGGAGGAGGTGGACTGGGGAGCTGAAATGTGATGCTCCTGCATGGCTTCCTCTAAAGCCTCCAAACATTTCCAACACCTGGAAACGGGATGTCCATCCTTGCCACAAAAGCTACAGGTCTCAACTGATTTCTTCTTAGTCTTGGAGGTAGACTCAGTAGACTTCGAAGAAGATTTACCCTTAGAAGGGTTTGCTGGAGGTTTGGAATCATTTTTCTGTGCAGGTTTGGAGGAAGACTCATTGCCTGCAGAATCTTTCTTCGGTTTGCCTTTCGGTTTTGGTTTCCCCTGTGAAGACTGAGCAACCAATGCTTGGCTAGAAGAGCCAGAAGCATCCATCTGTTGGATCTTTGCCTGTTCCCATGTCAACCGATCACAGAATGTCTCAAAAGAAGGCATGGTGTGCCTAGCACCCAAAGCATCCATGGTGGAGTAGAAAGTGGAAGAAAAGATCTGATACTGTCCTCGCAACTTTGAGAGTATCAAGAAGATACACTCATCATCTGTCTTTGTTTTCCCACATCCCTGCAAAACTGAATGCAGAGACTTGAACTTCATCAAGAAGTCCTCAATGGTGGGAAAGCTGGTAGGAGTCAAAGTAGTCAACTCTGCATCAAGCTGAAGTGCCCTGAACTCATTAACTGTGCCAAACAAATCTGAAAACTTGCCCCAAATGGCCCTAGGAGTGGTCAAACCTTCCAAGTGAAAGAGGAGACTATCGGAGATGTTCAGTGCAATCAAGCCCATGGCTTCATCCATCTTATTCCTGTGCTGAAGAATCTCAAAGGGACGTTGCAGGACAGGTTGGTTCTCATCCAGACATGACCATAAGCCACGTGACATAAGAAGTCTGGTCATGTGTGCTTTCCAGGTATGATAATTATGCGGTGTCAGCCGGGCCACAGAGGGATCCGACATTGAGAGAAGAAGAAGATAGAAGTAGAAGGGTCTTTTCTGAAGTAAATTACAGAAAGGAAAAACACCCCCCCACAATGTATAAATCAAACCCCCGTACAGCAAATAACTGAAAGCAACAAAAAAAATGAGGAGAAAACCTGGACTCCAGAAGCAGAGAAGGAGGAAAGTAGAAGCCTTGACTTTGATGCTAAAAAAGAGAGCTCAAATGGCTAAATCAGCAAACCAAACTAGCATCATTGCGTCCATCTCGGAAAGACCTTTCCGGTGATATATCATATGTCAATTTTCGAGTCCGTATGAACCCTGTAGGAGCAAAAACGCCCAAGTACCCCCAAATGTAAGCTCTTTGAAAAAAATCAGGGACGGCAAAAAATTTGACTGCCGTATGACCGTCACTGGGCCGTCGCTGACGTCAGCATGACGTCAGAACCGTACCGTCGAAATTTTTTTTAAAAAACCGCCGGGAAATTTTTTTCGGCGCCGGAAAAAAGAGGTGACGTCAGCTTGTGACGTCACCTGCTGCAGTAGCCGGCGGAGGGGCGGCGGCGGCAGGGGGTGGCGGCACCGGAGGTGGCGGAGCGCGGGCGGCGGGTGAGCCGGGCGCGGGCGGCGCCCTGGCTGAGTGGAGGCGGCGGCCGAGCGCGGCGGCGCAGCGGGGGCGCGCTGGCGGCGCGCTGCCCGGCAGCCGCTGCGGGTGGCGCGGTGGCGGCGCGCTGGCGGCGCATCCTTGTTTTGTTAAAAAAACCTCTTTTTTTTATTTTTCAAGAATTTTTTTCTCGATTTTCGAGCCGTACGGCCCTGGTAGGGCAAATTTTTTTCCCTGTGGTCACGGGGCCCAAACTGAGTCGAGTTTTATATGATTTCGACTCTCCCGGACCTTCTGAACGCAATGGCGGAGTCCGTTTCTGCTCAATCTGCTCCAGAAGATCGTGCCTCCTTCAAAGTGACAGAAAACCCTAGAAACAAGCTGTGGCTGTCGTCTTCGAATCCAGGCTTCAAGAACTTCAACCTCGGCAGCGGCAGGGAGGCTCTGATACCATGTAAGATTTCACAAATGTGCAAATCCACAAAAAACCAAGATCACCTGCAAGCAAAATACCAGAAGCTGGAGCGAAAACCTAAGAGAGAGAGAGAGCAAGGGTTTTGAGAATCTCAGCGGAGTGAGAGCAAAATTGTATGAACAATAATTACAAAAAGCGGCTTATAAGGTGAGAAACCCTAAAGCCGGAGAAAGCTAGGTTTGTGCATTTAATAATTAATAAACATATTAATTATTATGCACCTAAATGACAAGCTTAAGTGAAAAAAGAATAATAGTGACCTTTAATAATTAAATCAGATAGACTTAATTATAAAGGTAAATATACTATTACTCTAACAATGGGGACTTCCTAGGAGTCCTAAGATGTGATAAGGCATACTAGGACCCCTAGGGAGTCCCCATGACCCCTTTTGACACATTGGAACACTCAAGTGTGTCTGAAGGGGTCCTAAGACCCCTTAAGACACACTTGAGCATTCCAATGTGTCAAAAGGGGTCATGAGGACTTCCTAGGGGTCCTAACATGTGATAAGGTGTACTAGGACCCCTAGGGAGTCTCCATGAGCCCTTTTGACACATTGGAATGCTCAAGTGTGTCTTAAGGGGTCCTAAGACCCCTTGAGACACACTTGAGCATTCCAATGTGTCAAAAGGGCTCATGGGGACTTCCTAGGGGTCCTAACACATAATAAGACATACTAGGACCCCTAGGGAGTCCCTATGACCCCTTTTAACACATTGGAATGCTCAAGTGTGTTCGAAGGGGTCCTAAGACCTCTTAAGACACACTTGAGCATTCCAATGTGTCAAAAGGGGTCATGAGGACTTCTTAGTGGTCCTAACATGTGATAAGGTGTACTAGGACCCCTAGGGAGTCCCCATGACCCCTTTTGACACATTGCAATGCTTAGGTGTGTCCGAAGGGGTCCTAGGACCCCTTAAGACACACTTGAGCATTCCAATGTGTCAAAAGGGGTCATGGGGACTTCCTATGGGTCCTAACATGTGATAAGGCATACTAGGACCCCCAGAGAGTCCCCATGACCTCTTTTGATACATTGGAATGCTCAAGTGTGTCTGAAGGGGTCCTAGGACCCCTCAAGACACACTTGAGCATTCCAATGTGTCAAAAGGGGTCATGGAGACTTCCTAGGGTTCCTAACATGTGATAAGACATACTAGGACCCCTAGGAAGTCCCCATGACCCCTTTTGACACATTGGAACACTCAAGTGTGTTCGAAGGGGTCCTAGGATCACTTAAGACACACTTAAGCATTCTAATGTGTCAAAAGGGGTCATGGGCACTTCCTAGGGGTCCTAACATGTGATAAGGTATACTAGGACCCCTAGGGAGTCCCCATGACCCCTTTTTACACATTAGAATGCTCAAATGTGTCTGAAGGGGTGCTACGACCCCTTAAGACACACTTGAGCATTCCAATGTGTCAAAAGGGGTCATGGGGACTTCCTAGGGGTTCTAACATGTGATAAGACATACTAGGACCCCTAGGGAGTCCCCATGACCCCTTTTGACACATTGGAATTCTCAAGTGTGTCTGAAGGGGTCCTAGGACCCCTTAAGACACACTTGAGCATTCCAATGTGTCAAAAGGGGTCATAGGGACTCCCTAGGGGTCCTAACAAGTGATAAGGCATACTTGGACCCTTTGGGAGTGCCCATGACACCTTTTGACACATTGGAATGCTCAAGTGTGTCTGAAGGGTTCCTAGGACCCCTTAAGACACACTTGAGCATTCTAATGTGTCAAAAGTGGTCATTGGGACTTCCTAGGGTTCCTAACATGCAATAAGGTGTACTAGGACCCCTAGGGAGTCCCCATGACCCCTTTTGACACATTTGAATGCTTAAGTGTGTCCGAAGGGGTCCTAGGAAGTCTAGATTCTTTAATGCTTCTAGTGAGTCCAAATTTAGTTCTTATAACTTAGATGAGATGTTAGTGAATGACTTCTTGCTAATACTACTCTTCCACTAGATCCAAATTTCAACCCTTTTATGGATCTATAGGCTCAATCGTGAACCCACAAGATTGGGTAACAGAAAAATGTGATTTTATATCAACTAATTACAAAATGTTCAGTTGAGGAGAAAATATTTCAATGATCAAGAAGAAAATTGGCTATGGAAAATTTAGTTATGAATTGTGTTAAGAATGAAACTATTAAGGAATTGCATGAATCACAAACCATGAAAATAACCTTCTGCAACAAAGAACATTCAAGCTATAGAATTTATTAACTCTAAATTTAAATGTCTTATCAGCATTCATGGAAGAGATTTCATTAGCATCCATGGAAGAAATTTCATTAACTTCAGAAAAAATCATTTAAAAAAATTCATTAACTTTAGGCGAAATCATTTAAGATGGACAAAAACAAAATTGTATTACTCAAAAATGGTAGAGAAATAAAATAAGATAAACCAAATTCATCAAATTCTTGCAATCTGTAGCTTCTCTCCAAGCACAAAATGACAATACATGGAGCCAAAATTATGGTAAAAATTAAATTCTTTGAGTAAGTTGTTCAAAAATGCGTAGAATACTGTAACGCATGATGATTTATAGAGAATTTATGATGGACTATGTTGTGCAAAAGCCTGCAATCCCTGCCATATCTCAGAGTACTGATAAGAAGAAATGGTGAAAGTCTGAGACAGAGGTAGTGTCGGCATTGAAGCGATAAGACATTCTTCATAATATCAGGGTGGCACCATCGAAATGGCAAGGCTTTCCTCATAATGTCACGCTACTGCTGATCTCTTCTTTAAATTTATTAATGTGGTCAATTCTATGGTGCTTGCATAATTTCTAGTACAACTTCTCATTTTATGAAACCCTTCCCCGCTCTCCATAATCTTTGACTAGTTCAAAGATCCGTCCGGTTGTTCTTGTTTAACCTCCCAATGACTCTGTTGAGCTGCCAAATTATCAATAGGCATGGTACAATTGTTTGGTGACCAAAATCTATTTCAAGAACCTTTTCAATTTAGTGTTCTGGTTGAAAAAGTAGGGAAAGATACCATTTCACAGCCACAAGCGGTGGAAACAGAGTGATTATCTTGCTCTCTACTTCTATAATCCACTCTAGTGAACTATTCTTCAAAGCCTCCATTTCTGTGTAGCTAGGGTTTTTGGCACCTGTAAAAGGCACAACTATGCCCCTATAGGGACTCATGATCATGCTTAGAATCATATTATTTTCATGCATTTCCTAACATTTAATAGAAAGATTTAGCCAGCCACCTTTAAAGACCTAGAAGAAATGAAAAATAAAAATTAGGCCAAAAATACATACCACATTTCTGTATGTAGTACCATCAGCTTCAACAATCCAGTCGACTTCCTCTGCTAAGGCACAAAGAACTTCATTAATGTCTACTCTGGGAGGAAGATTATAATTTCCATATTTTTGCAAGCCCTAAAATTTTTTTGTCATTATCGCTCTTCGCCTCTACTCTCTCAATTTAGTCATCTCCCTCTCTGCTACACTCAGCTTAGCCATCCTTCGTATATCCAAAATTTTCTAAGAGAATATCCATAATTCATATACAAAAGCATCATACAGGAAAAATGACAAAAATTAATAGCTAAAAGGTAAAATTTATCATTAACGCCAGTAGTACCAAGGTCATACCCGCCATCAAATCCTGGCCTATGACATGCAAAAGGAGAAAAGAAAGTAAAATGAAAGGGAAGTATGGATCAAATAGCGATGGTGCATCAAATTGGATCAATATCATAATAAATGCAAAAAATACTGTTACAAACAAAAATATTTGCATATTAATGGGAAAGAGTGGGAAGAGCTTCTTGGACCCATGATAGAAGTTATAGATAAGGAGGAAGAGCTAGGAAGGTGAAAGCAACAAAGGAAAGAAGTAAGATATGTGTGTGAGCCTATGTTAGATAATGATGATGAGTACTCACAATTTGGTAGTAGCTCAAGTAGTGATAGAAGCTCTTCAGTGCACATGTAGACTGACACAAAAAATTTAGATAGAGAAGTAACAAGTGTTGTAGAATTATCCACAGAGCAATGTGAAATGAAGCCTCAAATTGGTTCATTAGTGGGAAAAGAATTTGGTCATGCACTTCATTCTAGCACCACAAATATTTCTATTAGAAATGCTTATTCGTCAATGGCCTTAAATTTATAGGACTTGGGAAACCAGGTTACTCATGTTGGGCAATATCCCTCAAATGTGTAAGTTCATTGCCACCTTTGGCAAGGCAATCTCATTCCTCATTTTACAACAAAGGGTAGCCATCTATGGTCCAAGTTTTTAATTCAGCTGACAAATGGAGAGCTTCTTAAGGTACTGATCTCTTTCATAGAGAAGTTCATGATTCATCTCAAGGTTCTCATTTAGGTGACCAACTCCTTCGAGGTCCACAAATAGACCCATTGATTTCCAAAATTGGTAAAAGGGTAGATGCAATTTTGGAAAGAGTATCCCAATTGAAGAGAAATGGAAATTCCAGTGAACATAAAGTTAAATTGCAGATCCAATGGGTGTATCTCCTGCACTGACAAATATAACTACTTCTAGAAACTTGAGTTTAAATGGAGATTGTCTATTCCGAAACATGCCCCAGTCAAGCAGATGAACAAGATGTTGCTTGAGTAAAGAAGATAGTGGTTTATTAAAGCATCTACATTATCCCACTTGCTATCAATTACTACTTTTTGAGTGGCTTGCCAGCTACTTCTGTGTGGGATTCCTATAATATATAATGTCCTCATGCAAGTACATGCCAGTTTTTGTAAACATTTTCAGTTCTAAAGTGTTAGTGAGCAATATCAAAGAAAAGGTTCTTACATGTGTTATTTAGACACATATCAATAAATTAGGAAACCATTTTTCTCCCATTACATGGTAGAAATGCCTAGATTCACTTTGTCGGTATCAATAGGCAGCAAGATGAGGGAAGAGATATATTTGTGAAGAGGAAGTACAAATGTTATTGTCCAAAACCATTTGGAGAGTAATATTCTTCTCCTAATTGTATTAAGAAACTCAAAATGCAAAAGACACCAAATAGTTGGGGCATTTATTTCCTATGACCTATGTCAATTTCAGTTCAATTCCTAAGGATGATATTCTCAATGTGTAAAAATAAACTGATGTGTTATTTTAAAATTGTGTTGACTGAAAATTATGAACATATGTGAAATATCCATTTTTTCTAGAATTTGAAATAGAACCAATGGCAATATAATCAAATTTGTGAATTTCACATCCACTCATCGAATGTTAATCAAAAGTACAACATAGTAATATTTTTGAATCGATAAACAATCTTAGTCTTACTTCAAACCTACTCTTGTGTATGTGGGTTCTTGGAGGTATCTACTAAAAAATGTGTGGATCTGTAATGTCCCTATCTAGGAACTTACTCACTTTGCTTAAAACTCCTAATTAGAATTTGGATTTCTAATGCCTGTTGTGATATTATTTAAGTTTTCCTTGCTCCTTACTGATTAATATTGTAATGAATTGGTTATCCTTCCCCTTCTCTCTCACTCCTACTCTCTCCCCTTCCCCTTCTCTCTCTCTCCTACTCTCTCCCCTTCTCCTTCTCTCTCCCCTACTCTATCCCTTTCCCATTCCCCCCTCTCTCTCTCTCTCTCCTACTCTCTCCCCTTCCCCTTCTCTCTATCTCTCCTACTCTCTCTCTCTCTCTCTCTCTCTCTCTCTCTCTCTCACACACACACACACACACACACACACATCACCCTCTCTCTGTCTTGAGCTATCTCTCTCTCTCTCTCACCTTCTCACTCTCTCTCTTCCTCAATGGCCAACCATGAATTTTTTAAATGGCTGATTAATTTCCTTTGCTTTTTTTAATGACCATCCATGATTTTTCTGCAATCTTCCAACCTTTCATACATAGTCATAAAATACATATTAATATATTATACATATAAAATAATATATAATATATGATATATAATGTAACATTTAATATTAATATATATTAAATAATATTTAAAATGTAAAATGTATATTATATAACATTTAATATATAATTGATATTATATAATATTTAATATATCTAATATATATCTAATATAAGTTTTTAATATTTAATATATCATATGAAGGATGGAGAAATGGGAAGGAGAAAGTGGAGGGAAAGTGAAAATTCAAAATTCTATCATCATATTCAGGTACTCAAAAATATTAGGTACCTGATTAGGCTCGTTATTGCTTTGTGCACCAAACCTACATGGTCAACTATTGAAATGTCTCAAATATGTGTTTTTCCCCTATTTCTCTGAGTTCCAGACTTTGACAATGTAGCTGACAACTTTTTTTTCACCAGAATTTGATAAAATGAAAAGGGTATCTTAAGGAGATTATCAGCTTTCTATCGATATAATTGCTGTCAAATTTTGAATTTGGTAAGTAATTATTAGTTATTTTCTAATTGAGCTACCTCTAAAGTGCTGATTTATATACTGATTGAAAAATGACTATAACTTTCAGATGATATAACATTTTTGAAATCCAAAAAATGCATCACATTCTATGCTTCGCCTACTATAAGGGAAAAAAAAATTGAATTTTGTAAAGTTTTGAATCAGTTAAGGTGGTCAGACACGGGAGTTTTTTTATTCTAAAAATGTTCTATTAGAAAATTCATAATTAATTATTTTTTTGGAATAAAATTACAAAAAAAATATCTGTCACATCTGGGCATGAGTCTACTACTTATATATAAAATCTTATAATAAAATAGTATCATTTGATTATGATTAAGGTGGTCAGACATACACCTACTTCTTCTCTTTTTCCTAAAATTTTTGTACTGCTGCATTGAAATCTATACTTTTCACTAATCATACTAACTTTTTCTCAAAAAAGGCCTAGTAGTTTAGAAACTGCATTCAATTTTCTACAGATTCTATTCTTACAAATTTTGATATTAGGTTCATAGCTAGTTGAAATTTTCACGTCAAGTTGACTAACCCTAATTTGTTGATTTTTCATTGCCACTTAAGGGCATAGTTTGGCCCCTCATGATCTTGCACACACCCATATAGATTATTTATTTCTTTATAATTCCTTTTGATGGATTCATTTCTTGATGGATGATAATCACTTGAATTGAAATGAGAGGAGAAAGCTTCCTTATATACTAGTCTAGGGAAAAAAATTCTAGAGAGGCTAACATAGGAGAAATAAATTCCCATTAGGCCTAGAACTAAATTAAATATATTTAAAGATTCACTACTTCGAAACCCAAAATTGCAGACCTAGGAGTAGAAATTTTTTTTTGAGTTTCCCCTCGCAATCGGCAAACTTTCTAATGAAAAAGGGGGACCTGGGTAAGGGTTGAGGTAAACCCTAACCTTGGTCAGGGTCAAGTTCAACCCCTACCTAGGTCACGGTTGAGGTCAACCTTGACCTAGGGGATTAAAACCCCTAGAAAATATGCCAGGTGGGGAAAATAGTGCCCAGAAAGGCCTAGTCAGAGTCCTAAATAGGCATAGAAGATGGAAAAGGGGCAGAAAATAGAGGATGACATGATAATGGCCCAAAACACCCCCTAAGGAGGGCTAAATGTTCTTAACATGGAAGTGCTTCCATTTTAAGACAATGCATTAAGCCCCCACTTTAGTGTATGGAAATCGAACATGCTCATGGTAAAGTTAGAAGAAAGATTCTAGTGGATTGCAATGAGATAGAACATCACGTAGTTAAGGAAATGAGCCCCCAAGCCGAGGAGTCTAACTCAAAACATGCACAAGGGTATAAAAGCAAAGAAGGGTTAGTACAAAAACATATCCAAATCAACTAGCAAAGGAAACCTTGCTAAGAAATGCTTCCTACACTAATATAATATTTGGAAATCTATCATAAGAGCATAAATTATTACATAAGAAAGACAAGAGAAACACTAAAAATAACATAGCTTCATGATCCAATCCTACTAGCATGAAATAAAAAAGAGAGAGAAGAGAGAATGATTACCTCACCCAATAAGATGCCCACCTTACCATGAATCATCAAGGACAGAGAGCCCAATAGGTAGCCAAACCTGATAGTTCACCCATAAACTGTTCTTTGTATTTGTAATGCATCTTCTAAAGCCTTTTTGAATACCCATAGATCCACATTCTTGTATCACTATGGAATATAAAATATTTGTCTCTTCAAGATTTAGCAGTTTATAAGTGTTACCTTCAGAGGATTTAGCATATTTGAAATTGAAAATGCATGTCTCTTCGGGATTGAGCAACTTATGTGTGTTACTTCCAAGGATTTAGCATATTTGAAATTGAAAATTTGTGTTTCTTTATGATTTAGCAACTTATGTGCGTTACCTTCAGAGGATTTAGCATATTTGAAATTGAAGATGTGTGTCTCTTCAAGATTTGGCAACTTATGTGCATTACCTTTCGAGGATTTAGCATATTTGAAATTGAAAACTCTAGTATAAGGAAGACCCTATATATGCCCCTCTCCTTATCATGGCTTCCTACTAGACAAGATAAGGAAGAGAAAGAGGATACCTACCTCACAAAGTAAGGAGATATCCTATTAACAACAATATACACTATATTCTTAGTGAAGGGTATTGACCCTTACATCAAAGAGCATAGATAATTGTGAAAAAGGACATGTCACTTATGGAAAAAGGATCCTCAAAGAGAAAGAGATCTTATCAACAAGACCCCCACTGTAGAAGAATTCTTTAGATAAAATATCATCTTTCAAAGAAAAGAAAAGAGGGATCAAAGATTCAATCATCAAGCCCCCTATGATCAAGAGGAAGAGGAATCTTGGAATGAAGGAAGCAAACTTTAACCCCAATGCAAGGGCAAGAGTTCATAAAGAACTTAATTTTCAAAATAAAGAAGAGGTGATAACTTGGGACAAAAAACTCTCACATAAAAGGATATCCATAGCCAGAACCTCAGTTAGTATAATGAAATAATGTTGTAGAATAAACAAATTCCACTAAGCTAAGGAAAGTAGATCCTTAGACAAAGAGAAATAAGGAAAACCTTTCCCCCCAAGGATGAAAGCAAGGGATACCATTTCAAAACAAGTGTCTTTAGAAAAGATATCATGAATTCTAGAAGAGAACTATGGATGATAATGAGCAAAGGAAAGATATCATAATACAAAACCATAGGGATAAAATATAGAAAGAATAACCAATTAACCTCAAAACAAAACATATGCTAAGAGCATAATGGATCCTAGAAAAATGGAAGAAATATGTCTCGCCCCCCAGTCAAGAGACAAGAGGGGAAATAGCTATATTATAGAAGACTAAGGGTTAAAATTATGAATAAATTGTAATATCGCACGAGAGTGAGATATAATTCCTAAAGAAGCTCTTTCTCTAACATACATCTTGAAATGCACACAATCAATGAGTAAATGTGTATTACTATAGTGAAGAGGATATTTGTACTTGGATTGAGTTAAGGACACAAGTTATTATTGCAAAGAGCACATAGTTTGAGCCAAACTAATGATTGTGGAACCATTAGAAGAAATAGGAGGCATATAAACATTAGAAACACTAGAGAAAGTGTAGGAAGCGGTGAGAATGGAAGACACAACTAGTGGAACATGTAGAACCATAGTTGGAAGAGGGTTAAATAGGTAAAATGAACACTATGGTAAGAAGGTTGTGAGGTAGGTAGAGACACCAGTGGAACACTCATAGGAAGAGATGGAATAGATGTAGTCACTAAAGGAGGAGTATAAGTAGGAATGCTAGGTAAAGGAATAGAAGAAGGTTCCACACTAGTAATAGGAGTGAATCCTAAATCTTGAGATAAAGGTTTGACATTTAAATGCACAAGAGGAGTGATACCACGCAAGAGATTAACACCTTGATCACTATCAGGAAGGACTTTCTCAAAGGCCTCTATAGCTTTCATAGAATATTTTGGATATAACATTCTAGGTGCTTTAATGTTGTAAATAATGGAACATGATAGTAACCATGCACACACTCTGTGGTAAAGATCAATTGAAGAGGTTGTGGAGGAGGATGAAATAGGAATAGGATCAATGGAGATCTTATTTGAATAATTTTTATCCTCACTTCCATGTACTTCATTAGGGGATCTATCCTCTTTTGCAATAAAAACCTCATCAAAGTATTCAAAACAAAAATCATACATGTTGAACACATGTAGCAATACAAGTATGAAAATGGTAAACATTTTTCTATTTTTAAAGAAATTTTGTTAAAAAAATAAATTATTTTTGAAATATAAATACAAGAGTATAAAAGAAATCTATTTTTATATGCATGTCAGATCTAACATAAAATGTAAATATAACACCAAAAAGAAAGAGTTGTTGAAAAATGGGTTCACCAAAATGTAATGTGTAAAATATATGGATAGGGTTTAGAACAACGGGGGTTTGCACATAAAAGAGACCCTAAACCAATATTTAACACAAACATGAATATTTTGATGATAAGGAATTTAAAAATCTAGAAATTCTTGCAAAGAATAATAAAATCAGATAAAATAAAATACATACCTCATAATATAACAGATCTACAAATACATATTTTCTGGTGTTTGTACTGAGTTTCTTGAAATTCTACAACCAGATCTAGAACAAAAACATAGACATGAAGAAAACCCATAAATCTTTTCTTTTTCTAAGTCAAGTTGACCTTGACCCAAATGTAGGTCAACCTTGACCCCTTAATGTCAACCTTGACCTCCACTGCTCTGACATAAACTTTGTTCGTGGATTTGAAAAGGTTTCCTAAAAGGGTATCCAAGTCTGCTTTGTAATTCATTGTTCTGCACCTGTTCTTGCAAGAAAAAAAGGTTTTGTTGTTTGGGATGAGGGGTTTTCCTTGGTTAAACCCCAATTTTGGAATAACCTTGAAATAGAAGTGAAATAGAGAATGCTAGCAAGTAGTAGAAGTAGATCTAATAATGAAGCTATGATACACAATAGATATGCAATTGTAGTTGAAATGTAAACAAGTATGTTAATATGAAAGCTTGGACTCAACATTAAAAACCATAAATGTAAATCAAAACCTCCATGATTGTATGCTTGGAATCCACCTTGAGGGAAGAATGAATGAATCTTGAAGATGGACAAAGGATTTTGAAGGAAGTTCACTCCACCATGATGGATAGATCTAGGGTTTGAATGATGAATCTTGAATGCTTGAACCAAGTCCCTTCAAAGGCTTGAATGCTTGAATCCTTGATCTTTAATAGATAACTTGAGTGCTTGAATATAGATGATTTCTTTCTTTATAATTTCTTTTGATGGATTGCTTTCTTGATGGATGATAATTGCTTGAATTGAAATGAGAGAAGGCTTCTTTATATACTAGTCTAGGGCACAAACGTATAGAGAGGCCAACATAGGAAAAATAAATTCCCATTAGGTATATACCTATAGGAGTGGACCTAAATTAAATATATTTTAAGAGTCACCATTTCAAAACCCAAAATAGATGACCTGGAAGAAGAAAAATAAACTTTTGAGTTTCCCCCCCGTAACTGGAAAACTTTCCAATGAAAAAGAGGGACCTGGACCAAGGTCAAGGTCAACCCTAACCTAGGTCAAGGTTGAGGTCAACCCTGACCTAGGTCAAGGTCAAGGTCGACCTTGACCCATGGGATTAAAACCACTGGAAAATATGCCAGGTGGGGAAAACAGTGCCTGAAGATGCCCAATCAGAGTCCTAAACAGGCACAAAAGATGGAAAAGGGGTAGAAAATAGAGGAAAATATGATAATAGACCAAAACACCCCCTAATGAGGGCTAAACGCTCTTAACATGGTAGTGCTTCCATTTTAGGATGATATACTATCAAACAAAATAAAGATCTATGATTGGAGGATTATAGTATTTAACACATACCTGACTAGATATTGCAAATGCAGATGGAATTGTTGTGAAGTTTCAAGAAGATCCAAAAGAGACTCACTATATTGCAATAAAAATGATATTTAGGTATTTGGAAGATACATTGGAATTTGAGTTGTGGTATCATAAGTCATATGAATTTACCCTCAATGCATACACTAATGTAGATTGATAAGGATTTATTAATGATATCAAGAGAACCAATGATGGTGAATTATTCCTTGGGAAGAGGTTAGTGTCTTGGCTAAGAAACAACCATGATTGTGTTTCTCAATCTACTCCTGAATCAAAATATGTAGCAACTATTTTAATTTTTTCATAGGTTATTTGGATGAAATAGATGTTAAAGGATATGAAAATAATATTTTAAGAACCAGTTTTGATTCATTGTGACAATACAGGCACAATCAGTATGTCAAAGAATAATGTTACACACTTAAAAACCAAACATATCTCAATCAAATATCATTATTTGAGAGAGGAAGTTGCAGAAAAAGAAGTCAGAGGTGAGTATGTCAATAAAAAGGAGAAATTAGTAGATATATTCACTAAACCTTTGTCAAAAGATATCTTTGAGTATCTCAAAGTAATGCTTGTAGTGAAAACCCCTCCTTGCAAGAACTAGATGATGCAATGATGCATTATTCCAATAGATATCACATCTATATTCTTCCCTAGACTTGATGCCTAGGTGTACTCCTCAAGGGGAGTGATCACAAGACATAACATCACTTATCTAGGTGATTAGGCACCTATTTTTAGACATGAAGATTGAAAAAGGTACACCTTTCTACAGTGGAATTTTTAGAAGGAAAAGTAGTCCTTTGACATTGATGTCAAAAGGGGAGAAATAAAAGAAAAATCCCCACAGGTCCAAAAGGAGTTGTGTACAGGGTATTTAGATGATTTTTGGGTTGATGGTTTTTCTCATAGGTTGCCATCAATTCCAAAAGGGGAGATTTTTTAGATTGTTCCTGAAATGTGTTATCATTGATTTCAACATATGTTTTAGAAGATTGACTTAACTATATTTGATGTTTTAGTATTATTGGTTACGATAGGAAGAGGAACAATCATCATGGTTGTATGGGCTACGTATGGAATGTATGACTCTGCAAGATTGGATTTTTGTTTCATAAGGAATTTAGATCTTATATCTAAGATCGCATGCCTTAATTTAATCAAATGAATATGTTACATCAATTTTGGTATAGATTGGTTGCAAGAATAGAAATAGAGGTCTATGTAAAATTTAGTCTCCGACTTTCTATGTTTTCTTAGATGCGAGATGGATTCAGGATATGCAAGTTCAAGATATGATAGAAGACTTGCTAAGGAATAATTTCCCTTATTCCTTGATCATTCTTCTCTTTGTGATTTCATCTATAGTGCGTGACCTTTTGAAGTCTTATTTGGTGCCAACATATGGGATATGGTGTGTTCTACCTTGTGTGAAGGTAAGTTATGGATTATCAAGTATGCTAGTTGTCTGATATTTTTTATTTACTTGTCCAAGATGCCATGTGCATCTTTACAAGAGTTTATGTCAATCATTTTTATTAGGAATGTCCTAATTGGTTCTGACCTAATAAATCATTTATATTTTTCATAAAGGAGTAAATAAAGTGATGTGAAGATTGGGTGTGTTTGTGAATGTGTGGATGCAAGGACTACTGATGTAGAGTAGGCAGTGTGATTATTGTACTTCATTGGAATTATTTTAGGAAATGAGTTGTTGTTAGTTATTTCATTATCTATGACTAGTATATTTGCATACTTTCATTTGGACAATGGTTCCCAAAGGTGGGTTTAACCTTCAAAAGGTGGATTTAACCTTCACATTTAGAAAGCTAGTCTGAACGAAGAAAGGCTCATCCTATCAACTCCTAATAGGGTTGTTGACGTAAAGAAATGAGTCTATCCTTTAATAGGGACTTTGTACTAGTTGTATTTATCTTCTCCTAGTAGGGAAAGATATTGTAACTAAGATACTTTATTACTAGTACATTATTTGTGGGTTTCATCCCCACCAGGTTTTTTCCCTTAAAAAGGTTTCCTCAAAAATAATTCTTGGTGTTCTGATATGTGTTATTTTTGAGGTTCCAAATTTCCATTTACTATTTTGAAAAGATAAATTTTTATATTAATTACATACAAATGATTCATTGCCCCCCCAGTTGTATCCAACATTTTTTATGCTTTGAAGATCAATAAAGATTTTTGGGCCTTCTAATTTCCTTTTTGTATTGTGTGCAAATTCTTTTATGCAAGGAACCTTGTGAAACATAGTTTCTTTTCCTTAATGTTCTATTTGTTAGAAGGAAATGTTTTGCAAAGATACATGTGTTTTTTTGAAAATTATGGGTTGTATGATTAATAAATATGGTTTGAAAATGTGAATAAATCCTAACTCTCCCTCCTGAGGCTTTGATTTCCTTTAATATCCTTATGATATGCTAATGTAGAAGCATATGTTTTTTGAGTTGTGTATGTGAAAGTGGGTTTGTGATTCAGATTATTAAAGATCTTGTTATGCATTTTTAGTAAAGTTTTGGTCCATCACCTATTAGGTTTAGAATTCCATTGTATATTCCTCTCTTAACCTTTTCCTTTGTAAAAAATTTAGTTTAGGTGATGTACTTGTACTTAGGAAGTCGACCTTCTTTAGGGATTCACTCTCTCCATAGATTTCTGACAATCTGAGAGTGTTCCCATGTTTCAATAGGATAGTCAATTTTATAATTGCTAAGGGTACAATCCTAATTGATAACAATAACCTAATACCTTTGTTGATGCTAGAAAATATGAGGATTGGTTACAAGTAATAGAAAAAGAGGGCATGTGAACTAAGATGGTGATAAAAAATCTTCCACTCACCAAAAAAACAAAAAGAATGATGCTAACGCATTCAAGTTATTTCAAAATTAAAAAAACCCAAACACATTATGGCTCTAAAAATATAGGCCATAAAATATATGCAATTTTTAAAATAAAATAAAATCCTGAATGACAATATGAAAAAATGCATTTGAGTTTTTGAAAAAAATATCTTGATTGGATTTTTATGGCCATAATTATTTTTAAAGCGTTTTAAACCAAAAAAATAGTAAACATTCAAGAAAAATTCAAAGGAAACCCAAACGTATTTTTGTTTTTATCAACCAGGTCAATATGTCACAACATTAAAGAGGAAACACATTACCTCTCATGAAGTAGTTACATGAAGATATAATTTTTGCAACTCTTTTTCTATTGTAGGTGAATAAGTAACATTAATGAGAATAGGGCCATCTTAATGAGCCTAGAACATCCCAATGTGACTACATAAGTTGATAAGTTAGATAATAGAAATGGAATTGATTTTCTTTGTGGTATTGCTATATATAGTTGCATGTATAGTGACCTTGGAAATCACTTAGTTGTGTTGCTCCTAATATCATGAGAATATTAGGTGAACCAAATAGAAAACAAATATGTTCATTATGAAAGAGTTCCCAAAAAAGAACCCACTAAGGAGGTCACTTGGAACCCTCTATTTTTGGCAAAGATTTCAAAATTAGGGTTTTTATTATTCCATTTATCCCATAAAAATTTTATATTTTAGACTGATGTGTTTTTAGGATTACAAGCAATATAATCATAGGCATCAACATAATCCATGATGGACAATTTGAAATATTTCTCAAAAAATTATAGAGTTAATTCAATATGGTACTCTTAAAGCAACTACAAAAGGAGTAGTTTTGTTACTTGAATGATAAGACTATTGAGATAATGTTACGATTATTTCTAATTTTATTTAGTAGTCTTTCTACTTCTCTCCCTCAACCCACTATCTTTTCCTCTCTCCATATCTCATATTGTAGATGTGATTTGAGGATTATAGGAAACATAATTGTAACTATCAACATAAGCCATGAGATACAACTTGAAATATTTCTCACAAAATTTTAGAGTGGATTCACCATGTTGCTATGAAAGAAACCATAAAGAGTAGTCATGCTACCCAAAATGATAAGCCTATTGAGCTAAGATAGAAATTATTTCTAGTTTTGTTTAGTTTTCTTTCTCCTTCTCTCCCTTGGCAAGTCTCTCTCTCTCTCTCTCTCTCTCTCTCTCTCTCTCTCTCTCTCTGCCTTCTTGTCTCTAATAATTATTGGTGTGACTTTAAGATTGCATGTAGCATAATTATAAGTATCAAGGTATGTCCAAGATCATGGTATGCCAAAAAGTGATGATGTGAGAAAGAAGTCCTCATTGATAGACTCTTTGAAAAATAACTATAACTTTCAAACAATATAACATTTTTGAAATCTAAAATATAAATCACATTCTATGCTTCACTTAATACAATAATAATAAATAATTCTTTGAATTTGATGAAGTGTAGATTAAGTTAAGGTGGTCAGACATTAGATTTTTGTATTCAGGAAAATTTGTAGAAGAAAAATCATAATTAATTATTTACATGGAAAAAAAATACAAAAAAATATACATCACATCTAGACATGAATCTACTACTTTTATCTATAATCTTATAAATAAATATTATCATTTGATTTTGTTTAATGTGGCCAGACATACACCTAATTGTTATCTTTCTAGTCATGATTGATAGTCTTATTGAAAAATAGTTATAACTTTCAAACTGTATAACATTTTTGAAATCCAAAACAAGTGTCACATTCTATGCTTTTCCTACTACAAGAAAAATTTAAAAAAATTCAATTTGATAAATTTTAGACTAAGTTAATGTCGTCAGACATGAGATTTTTTGTATTCTGGAAAAGTTGTAGAGGAAAAATGACTATTAATTATTATTTTTTTAAGCCAAAGTGGACTAATCACTGTATATATATTTATAATAAAAACTAATTCAAAGACTCATCTAGGAAATAATCAGGAAGAAAACACAGAATCCTTGTCATATACATGCATATTATTGATAATTACATTTGATTTACAATAGGGGTATAACAAATTTCCTGAGAGTAATTTAGAAGATTTTGAAGCTATCGAATACTATAGACACCAAAAAGCCTGCTTACAAGGATCATACAATAGGGAAAAACCAATGGCCAAATTTTCAAAAAAAACCAATGCGATGAAATACTATCACTCCTCCATATCCATTGGTGTAGAAGCACTTTGTACAAGATCTCATGCCCATTCCCAATTGGCAAGAGAAGTCAAAGGGGACTCCATCATCCAACCATCAAGCTCCTCAGATGAACAAACTATTGCCATAACAGATGAAGGCTCAAATGAAGGAATAACTAGTTGTTAGAGATAGTTAGAGTTTCCATTATTGAAGTGTCTAAGACCCTTTCTAGTTCATTTATTTGAAGCTCATTTAGCATGTTCCCTTGAGAATATTTCCTTGTAGTGATCCTTCAAGCATCCGCGCCCTTCAAGTTTTCAAAAAATAGCCTCCAAGTTTGTCAAGTTCAAATTCAGCCTTCCTTGGATGAATCTTTTCCAAGACTTATGTTTCACATGAACCACTTCAAACCACTTTGAACTATGGTTCAAAGTAGTTTGAAGTAGTTCAATGAATGTTTTTTCTTCTAACGACCATTTTCTGTAGGTGGCCCCTGGCCTACATCACCTTTTGGCGGTGAACCACTTTGAACCACTTTGAACTTTGATTCAAAGTAGTTGAAAGAGGTTCAAAGATAGATAGTGGGAAGAGTTATAAGTGAAAAGATAGTTGATGGGACACATGACATAGGATGATGGTGAAATGATGGTTAAGTTTTTAAGAGGGGTAGTTTAGATTTGATAGGGGCCACGAGGCAAGCCTCGAATAAGGTTTTGGGTTGCGATTAATAAAATCATTAACATGGGTGGGAGATATCATTTGGGGGATGGCTAATAATGATATTAAAGGTGGTGGATTTCTAGGACATCCTATTGCTTAGTCATTACTGCTCACATCATTTGAAATTAATTGTCCCCAATTTAAACTCATTAAAGTCAACTTTTCAAGGCATTAATCTTTCAAAAATATAAACAGCTTTGTAAGTCTTCTTTTCCTATTATTTTTCTGCAGAGTCTTAGCTGTCATAGAAGAATTTGTTTCAAGTCTATGCAAAATAGGTAGCTCCTAAAGCTTTTTCTCATTTCCTATTTCTATTTAATATATTGATTCGAGAGGGGGGGAAGTGTTTTTATTTTTATCCCTAAGGGAAGGATGAGATCCAGTATGCATTTCTTTAGGAATGCTAAGAATATGCAATGTTGAGCCCCTATTGTCTCAGACACAGTCCTATTAGGGATATCAGTAGAAAAAATGGTAGTTGACCTCACAAACCATGTAGTAGAAGATCATAGTCTAGAATTCTTGTTGAGTGGATTATTAGAAGCCGCGGCTTTTCCACTGTCAGCTGTATGCCCAGAATTGGTTCAGTAATGTATTAATAGATATGATGTCAAATCCAAGTGCATTATGAATGTAGAAGGCCAAACCCTTGTGCTAGTCAATAGGGAGACTATTATGAATATTTTTAAAATTCCAAAAGAATCTCTTGTCAGTTTTACTCCCACCCAATCTCTAGCTCAATACAGAGAGAACATGGATAAAAATTGGACTCATGTGGCTAGGAAGTGGACTCAAACCAATTACAAAGGTAGGTCTCAGTTGCCTAAAGTTCTCAATAAAGATCACATGAAACCTCTTATTCATGATGTGATAGTGTTACTTCACTAGATTAAAGGTTCAGAATAGGTTCTTCTCTATGAGGAGTGGATGTTTCATTTTATAGAGATAGTCTTGGAAGGGGGGCAACATATTGATTGGGTAGAGATCATTGCTAGTTCCTTGAGGGACCAATTTAAACAAGCTCAGGCCATCAAGAAGGATTTCTTTATGTCTTCCTATTTGATATACTGCCTAGTGTGCACACAAGATTTGTCTACCATTCAACATGTTCCTTGGAATGAAGATCTTTTAATTTATGAGTACTATCCATTATTAAGAAAAGATTAAATTTTGGAAAATTATAGGAAGGTTCATGATGTTTTCTTGGGTAGATTGTGTCAACAATTGGTAGGAGTCCCAAACCAAAGAGTTTCATTGGAGGCAGAGAAACTGGTTCAAGCCTACGAAAGTCTATATATTCAATTCCCATGTTTCACCTACATCCGGGTTGGAGGCTTTGATGATGAACCTCTTAGGCTCCCAAGGTTTTCTTTCAACTATTTTATTTTGGTAGAAGTTTGTAGGAAATTGTTTGTGGTTATTAAAAATACCCTACCAGAAGAAAAGTGGCCTTCTATGTTCCCAATTAAAATTAGAAATTTGGCCTGTAACAATATGATGGATGCTTCGGTGATAGGAAGAAACCTATTGAGTTTTCATTTGCAATTTTATAAGTTAAGAAGGGGTTTTGACAATAAGGGCTTCGCTAGACAAGTTCTAAACCTAAGTAATTATCCTTCACCCAGTTCACACCTTGAGGACCTATGGGAAGATCTTGGTGATGAAGAGGCAATCTGGAAATGAGATCACTCCAGACTTGTGATTCCATAGATCAAACTGTTGCAATTAAATTTTGATACTAAGGGTGTAGAAGAGGATAGTTAAAAAGCCACAGGTTAAGAGGCTAGCAATGTAGAAGCAAGAGGTCCCTTGGACATAGACTGGAACAGGAAAGAAGAAGATGATATTAAGTTGAGGGCCCAAACTATTTTTGGGTTCACAAAAAATTGGTTGATAAAAAAGAAAAAGAAAGGAGCTAAGACCCCCCCTCTTGAAAAGCATAGTGCGGGATCAACCTTAAAAAATGTGAAACATGTCCCATCTAATGTATCTCCTATGGTTCCAAATGCAGGTAAAGTTATGTCCCCTAAGAAAAAGGTGGTCTCCAATGGGCATCCTACCACACCAAGATCGAGGCCTAGAACAAGATCAGAAAGGCATTGTCAGATGGCATCCTTAGGACTTGACTATCTAGATATTGAGATTAACGATGATGACATTTCTTTTCTAATGGATCAACAATAAAAGGTTCAAGAAATCCTTACCAGTAGTATAGATGTACCTCAGGTTGAGAATACTCCTGTAAAAACTCTTGACAATTGGATAGCCACCGATTCAATTCCTCCTTGGGTAACTGAATCAGTGAATAAGAGAAAGAGTTACAAACCCATTTCACTTCCTATGAAGGAGATTTTCACTAAATATTCTACTTAGACCCCCAAAGAAAAAAGAATGAAGAGTGATGATAGTCTATCTACTGATCCATCTACTGGAAAGGTGACTGTAGAAATACCCACTTTTAGGCCTAAAGAGGGAATTCAGGAACCAGAGGCTGAAGACTTTGAAAACAAAGATGGAACTTGGTGTTCTAAACAGGGATTATGGGGATCACCTATTTAAATTATCAGTTGATCATATGCTTAGGCAGTCGCAAAAAGATGGAAGGGAGAAATGTGAGTTGAAATAGCTAGAATCTACCATGGCTGAGTTTCTTTCCTCGCTCACTAATGATGGAGTACTGCCACTAGCCCAGTCTTCATAGGATTTTGATCTAAATTCAATTGAAAGACAAAGGCTAGTGAAACAGATGCAATAGGGGAGGTTTCTGATGGAGGTCATGAAGTCTTGGATAAACAATGTTATCACTGAAGGGAGTTCTTTCATCCACAATTTTATATCTACTTGCTTAGATGGAGAAGGATTAATCGGTGAGGTTCAAACCCTGGTTCCAAGCTGGGAAATGGAAGAAGAGAAATGCAAAATGATTGTCATACAGGTTCAAGAAATAGAAACCTATGGCGTGACTCAGTTCTTAGCAGAGAATCCAATGAAGCTAGTAGATCCCTATATGTTGTTCATCTTGAAACAAAATTTTAGATGGAAAAATACAATGTTTAAAGTTGCGATCTCTCAAGCCAAAGAAATAGAGAAAGAGGTGTTAGATATGCATGTAGATTCCCTTAAAGACATCAAGATAGTGAATCCCTCGAGTATTTTGCAAATTGATGAAGGTAACAGGGATGCGGATGCCATGGTCAAAGTCTTTATAGACACTATGAATGCTCTCAAAGAAAATGAAGCACTGATAGTTTAGGATTTCACCAAAATTGCAAACATAGAATCTATGTTGTTGCTAACTAAGGGTCTGTTACCTAAGCAGGCAGAGAGAATCAAAGAGTTAAGATGGGAAAAGAATGTGACTCAGGTGAAGTTGACAGGTCTAAAGAATCTGCACTTCTAGCTAGCCCAGGAATTGGTGAACGTGTTCCAATCCTAGAAGCTCATACAGACCGCCACATCAAAAGGCCCCAGAGGGAGTTAGTAGTTTTCAGGGTAGCATTTCCCTTGCTTTTTGTTTTAAATGTCACGTGTTTTGAAACTCTATTTTTAGTTATGTAACTGGTTTTAAACAGTTTTTTTTTGGTGTCTGAGAGGCTAGGTTTTTCTGCAGACCTGAAACTATTAACACTAGAGCATTGAATAGTAAGAGGGTTATAAAATAGAGATAGAAAAATAGATAGTTTCTTTTTGAAGTAGATAGTTGGCATAGTTTTCTTTTAGTTCTGAAATAGCTGGTGACTGATTTTTTATTAGACTTTGATCCGATCATATATGAATATATAGATGCATAGTATGGTTTAGATCTTTGAATCAAAATCTGGAATGTATTGATTACTTTGAAATTTGGTACATTTAAATCTATGCATGTGTTATTTATATTCAGTCACTTCTAGTTTCTTTCTATCTTATCCTTCTTGAGTTATTTCGTAGGTTGTTTGTTTTAGAAGTAGTTAGTAGATCTCAGTTTTCTTCATAGTTAATACAATCATCTATTGATTCTGTAAATCATCTCAATACCCAAGAGTATTTGAGTGGTCCTTCTACACTTTCCGATCAAAGGTGTATGAATTTACTTTTATGTTGATAATTCATTGAATATCCTACAAGGAAGTTGAATCTTAGAAATTCAGAGGGAGGAAATTTCTTATGCTTACCCAATTGTTGATGAATTGTTTGTCTTCAAAAACATAGAGTCTTTATTCATTTTCATTTAAAAAGAGGAAGACAAATCTATTCACCAACACTAGTGAAAGAGGAAAATTAACATTAGGAATCATCCTGGTGGCAGCAGAGGGTACAACACTACATGAATCTGATAGGGAAGGGAGAAGTGGTGGAGGTAATGGATTAGGCAAACTTAGAAGATCCAACACTGCATTGGCATAATGCCTGATTTTATCAACTAGCTCCTTTCCAAGAACCAAATCCACAATTTGCAAATTAGCATAAATAATATGAAAACTCTACCTCTCCATAGCCCATTTGAAGCTCTCGTAGGCCATCAAATGCTCATGACTAGACAATAACTCATGGTGAGAAAATAAACCACCCACTAAGGCTTTTCCCGACCAAAGGTCATAGTTTTGTAGGGCAATCAAGAGCTTGTTATCCGAAATAAACTGAGGGTGAACCACCTTGTTTGCAATAATATGCACTAGTTCTATTGACTGTAGTATATCCATCAGGTCGAATAAGAAGATAGACACCAATTGCACTGGAGATAGGATAATTTTAGTTCTAGGCAATAACACATGCTCATCTATGATCTTACGAACTACCTTGTATAGTGGCATAGACCGGCACATAAAAATGAGATCAAATTGGGGGCCATCAATTCAGCTAGGTAACAAGAGCTCTGTTAATGAGGGTGAGATAAAGACCCTAAAGTTCTGAGGCAGTATCTCATCATGAAGAAGACTGCAAGACATACATATTGGAAACTCCATCCATGAGCACCACATAGAGAAAATACTTAAGAGCCTACCATAGAAAGGAGAAAAAATTTCATAGCTGATGGTAGGTAAATCTGCACCATACATTAAATAAAATCTCAGGCCCCAACCACACATCAATTCACACATTTAAATTAAACTTGAATCTATCGTACAACAAATCTATAATAGAAATAGGTACTACACACCAGACGTGGCAAGCCAAAACCATATTGAATGCGGGAAGGCACATGAAGCCTAAGTGCAAATATTGGAAGGAATTTATTTCTTTATACTCCAAATCAAGTAACTCTGTATGATACATGAATGAATTGGAATCATAATTAATCATTTACTTAGAAAAAAATTACAAAAAAATATGTGTCACATCCAAACATGAGTCTACTACTTATATCTAGAATCTTGTAAAAAAATATCATTTGATTGTGTTTAAGGTGGTCAAACATACACCTACTTCTTATTTTTTCCTGAAATTTTTGTACTACTATATTAAAATTTGAAATTTTCAACATAAACATATATCCATAAGTAGGAAAAAGTAAAATTTTTTGAAATACTAATTCACCCCCCCTCTCATTATTTCCTATTTCTAACACTGGCATGGTAGAATAAGAGATATTCCATAAACTAATCTATCATCAAAGACTATCCAAGTTCGAAATCATAGAAATTACATGACAATCAAGTTACAAAAATTTCTTAGGAAACCATTGACAAGAGTATTCAAAGTATGAAATTAATTAGTAATCACTATATTTGACTAAAAATAGAACAACTAAGAATTACAAGTAATAAAGATAAACAAGTGGCACTTACCATCTTTTGCAACAAGTCAAGTTGCTCTTCAAATAGATGAGGTAGATGTTTTGTCATTTCATTTTGCAACTTCATAGTTGCATATCCTTGCACAGCATACAAGACCTTTGGATAACTCTAATGCGATTAATATATTGAATATAAGTGATGATCCTCTACATGTTGAAACCATAGATATTTGTGTCTATACAAAATTACATCCATATTTCTTTTTACTATTCAGTATGCAAGTCTCTAAAGTTTTAAATTGATATTATATAATATATAGTTCTTTATGAACTACTTTAAATGGGTAGATTGAACCCCAAATTCTATTCACAGGTAAATTTGATACAATGTTTTGGTAAAATTAATATTATAAAAAGCATGAAGTACAAATGATCAGAAATCATGCATTGTAAAATAATGTTACAGATTGAGTCTCCTGCATGTACACAATCAACATGCAATACACCCTTACTAAGCACTAGAGGCATTTAGTACGATGACCATATGATGTAGAGGCTTAGTGGATTCTACCTGAAATATTATTGGGAGACTTCATATCACTCCATTGTCTTGTAACTACACTCAAAAACTTCCTAATAGAAGGATCAATGCCAAAGATCCAACCCACTCACTAGACCTATCAATGGTCAACACAATATCTATTTCTACCACTAGGCTCCACACCCTTAAACCACACAACCATGGATCCCTACTTCACATACTAACTCCAATCCCTATAATGGTTTCAAGATGCCAAACTCCAAAATACTCATTCTAGGCCTTAAACCTACTAGTCATGTCCAATAGGTATTCCTAGGTTTCCTTTAAACTTTTCCATAACACTCTTAAAAAAAGTATAGATTTGGACACCCTTTTCTGATTTGTTCAACATACATCAAAACTAACTATTGTTTTTTGGACAGATTTATTGCACTACTACCCTGCAATGCCTAAACTAGGCCTAATTAACCTCACTTTATGAAGAAACTCCTTCAAGAACTCATACCCAATCCTCCCAACTATCAAACAGTCTTCAATCATGATACAAAACAAAATATTTTCATATTTTTCTGAGGTGCCACATTGGTCTCCCATTCTATACCCCAAACCCTCACTTGTAGGGGCTCTAACCTAGGGCTTATTTGACCTTATCCTTCCAAACACTTCTAAATCCCAAAAATGGATCCAAAACCTTCTAATGGAATTTTATGAATACAAACCAACATAAAATGTTTCCCTCCTTCAAGAGAAACTCTCAAAACTATAACTGGTGTTGTTCACCATGCACCCATCCTTCAACTCCCTATAACTTATGGCCACCATTTCTACAATTTTGGCCTCCCTTGTAATAAAACCAATACAAAGGAAATATAATAAAATTTCTAGACTCCTTCCACAAGCCACAGTGACCACACAAAGTGGGGGAGTCTAGTTATCCATGAGAGTCTTCAAAACAAGCAAAAAAACTATCTTAAAATAGTGTTTAGTAATAGTCACAGAGAACCTTATGAATCATGTCTTAAAACCTTATAGAATGATGAAAAATCAATAGGAAAATGTGCAAACTTAAATTCATAATCAATCTACTTCCCTTCCCTATCAAACTGAGAAAGTTTCAAACATGAAAAGTCATAGAAATAGTGATTGTACCCACAATAGATTAATGTTTTTGTAGAGAAAATAAAATTTTATTATCTTCAAATCTTGTTACATCAACCCTCCTTCAATCCATTAGGGATTACATCACTTAAAGACCTCTTTCATTCCCATATAACTCACAACCAACCTGAAAAATACATTCTAACTACTTCCAACTCTCTTATGCTCAGTCTTTAACACCTAAAAACTACCTTCTAACTACTTCCAACTGTCTTATGAAATCATTAAATATTTCAAACCTATATCACTCCTATGGTCTTAAAATGACCTTAAGTATTCAAAAAATCAATTTATTTTCCTATACTACCCATGACCTCATTATTAGCCCTTATAGGCTATGTTGCCAATCTTGGCATTACACACACATTTGTCTTTATTTTGTATTTGGATTACATTGAGTAGCTATAATGACCATGTTTACATCAAATGAAGACCTTATAGTAAATTTGGACTCATATTCCCTATTATGATCCATCAGGATCATGAAGTGACCCTTGTATCCATGTGCTCCTACACCACCATCAAATCTCCCATCAGCTAGTATTCAATCGGTCAACATCTCTTAGCATTCACTACCATATACCCACCCCCACTTGGAGTCAAATAAATCAATGTTTAAATGCATAGTAGTGCACAATAACCTAGCACCAAGGTATACCAAGAATATAAGGGTTTAATTCCATTATTTTTTAGTCTATGATTGTCCTTTAAGTCATTATGATGTAATTCAAGGCATGACAAGTCCTTTTGAAAGATAATGTAAATCAATTGTAACTATTTGCTCAAGTAGTTCATTAAGGTCCTCATAGGGTCAAGAAAGTAAAAATGTGAAAAAGTGCCCAAAGGAGGGTGAATTTATTGTAAAATTTCATAATTTATCCATCTTAGGATGATTAGAGTGTTCATTCAAAGTTCTATGGAATTTGGAGTCAAAATCCAAAAGTTGTCATTATGTCAAGAAAAGTTGCAAAACTAATGTAATGGGAAGTAATTAGGTACTAAGGGAAGTTGGATCAATTATGCAAACATGGAAGGCCTATATAAGTCATTATTTGTCAAATACAAAGGGGATGCCAAGTTAGAGGAAGATTTTGTAAGGTTGAATCTATAAAAACCTCTAGTAGTCACATTAATATGTACGTATTGTGGAAAGTTTAGGATTTTATGCATCATTTTGGGAGAAAATTATCCATGTAATTTTTTATAATTAATATAAGGGAATTAGAGTTCATTAAAATCTTTTACAATGTAGTTTTGATGAAGATTTAATGAGTAAAGTTGAATTTTTTGTCCCATTTTCTTGATTGTCCCAATAGATAGCACATTATTTCCCTATTACATTGCCTATTTACGTTGGTATTTAGATTTAAATATCTCCAAAATGTAATTGAATTTTTATTACAATGATTTAACTTCATTCTTAACATGATTGGAGCATTGGATGTGGTTTTTCTAAAAACTGTCACAAAACCCTCTTTCATTGGGGTTCAGAAGAAGATATCTCAATATCTTCTTATTGAACCATTCAAAAACTAATAAAATATGGAATCTAATAGTTCTTTCAAATATATTTTCAATTATTTTGGTTTGAAGTCAATTGGTTTAGTCTTTTATGAGAAATATGATGCCCTAGATGGATGTACATGCATTTTTCTTATTCATTTTTACAAAAGGTTCTATATAATGTTGTCATAGTGCTTAACAATGACTAGAAATAATTATTTTTTATGTAGAATAAAATGACCTTACATTTTAGAGGTCAAAGAGAATAAAAGAACCAAAATGATGAGAAGTGTAACAATAAAGATTAGATATAGGGACAACAGGCACACAAATATAGTAACCATGTATATTTTTCAAGTAAATTAAAAAGGATCTCCAAGAAGACAAAAAAAATGGTGAAAAGGAGAGATCAGTGATAGATAAGTAAGGTCACTATTATTAAGACCTAAGTGAAAATATTGCTATTAATGTGATAAAAATAATCATTTGAAATTCCATATATTGTTGATAAAGAACAAAAATATCTTCAAAACAATGAGAATCCATGAAAAGAATACAATGAGGTCCAATAATGAAGTCATAATGATGGAAATTCATGAGGAATCACTGGACAAGAAAACAAAGAAGAGTGAATATGAATTTGGTGAATGATATTGCTACAAATGGTACTAATGTTACTATCATGACATAAACAACAATGTAGAAACATTGATTTTCATGTTCATTAAAGAGAAATGAGCATAAAATAATGTTATTACACCGATCTAAAGACAATGAGTTTTCTTTTACCATTAATATGAAATGGTCAATATAATGACAATTAATACACAAGGATAGTGTGCATCCATGGAATAGTGATATGAGATGCCAAAATAGTGACTACACAAAAACAAAATAATGATGTAATATTGTTGCTAAAATAGTATCAAGGGATAGTGTGACACTAAAAAAAATTCTATTCCGACATTATAAAATTTGTGATCAAAATAAGAAGGAAATGGTCAAATGACAAGTAGAGGACAAACTTTTAATGAAATAGTAGTGGAAGAATGCTATTAAAAAGAAACAATAATGAAGAATGTTTCAAAATAGTGTCATTGAGAAAGTAATACAATGATATGGAGTGTTAAGAGATTGTAAAGATACAAATGTAGTGACCTTTAAAGAGAATGGGATCATACAAAATTAGTGAAGAAACAAGTATGAAACATGGTTGAAGGCACTGTTAAAAGAATACAAGTCACTATTGCATGGAGATAAATGAAGGATGAATGTCTATGCAAAAGATATAGACATGTTGAGTAAGCAAATAACAAAACATTGTTATATCTAGAAGAAGTATAAACATTGTAACAATTGAGGAGGTAGTTGGAGCAGTCATAGGGAAACATGAAAGAAGGGGGTATTCTATGATGCATGAGGATTGATGAGGTTTTTTCTAATAAAAAATGCTCAAAAACACAAATTAACTAATACCTCTTTGCATCACTTGAATTTTTTTTATATGTTATTGACTTCAAGAGTAGTTGATTCCAAAAAGGGGGTTGTTTTTAAGGATTTTTATATCAATCACACATTAGTCAAAGATCCCACTTGAAAATATACGAAGTATAATAGATGAAAATTGTTAATGAATATATATTAGAATATAGAAGAAATGTAATGTTCTTTCTTAATCGCACTTCTATTTTATTAGATAATTGCCACTATGATTGATTTCTAAACAATATATATGATCTTATATAAGTATAAGAGTGAACGGTTATTATTGTGAAAGGACATGAACACACATGACTAGAGAGTCACGTAGGGTCATGTCTTTCCACAATACTAATCATTAATCCACTTCTAATTATAATGATGATGTTTCATATTACTGGTTTGATCACTTAACACATGATGCTCGATAATATCGTGATTATTGAATTCACTGATATAGGTCATGATATGTATATGTATTGTGACTGCAGTCATGATACATATCATGACTATTATAAATATGACATTTGATTGTATTTCCTTCATAATCAATCTAAGTATGAATATATTTATTTATGATATGGGCATATATATATATATATATATATATATATATATATATATATATATATATATATATATATATATATATATATATATATATATATATATATATATATATATATATATATATATATATATATATATATATATATATATATATATATATAAGCTCGTATCTTTACATATATTATTTTGAGCATTTGAAGAATTATCAAAGCTATTTTCTCAACACTCCCTCTTAGTAAGAGAGGATTTAAGTTGTGTCTTTCAATGTAATAGTACGTCATGATTATCGACACAATTCGAGACAACATAAAGAAGTAATTAGTTATGAACAATACTTATTATTTCAACATCATTATATCTAGCACAATCCAAGACAACCCTATTAGGGTGTCAACCATGATACAATAGTTATTAAACAATCCAATAATAACATAAGCATCGAGATATTCAGCACAGTCCAGGACAACCCTATTCAAGTGTCAATCTTGAAGCTTGGTTAACTATTGTCAAGATCGTCACCTCAAAATAGTAACCCTAATTTTTTACGTAGAAGATCATCATCTTCTTAGAATACAAAGGAAATATTTCAATGTAACTTTATTTATCTATTCATGAATACAAAGTACAATAATAAGAATTAAATTCCAACAAATTTTAAAGTTTAGTCATACCAATTTTTCTCCTGAAATAATCTATCTTTAATTTTGCAAGAGGTTTGGTAAAGATGTTAGCATTTTTTTCTTTAGTGATGATATAAACTAGTTTAATAATGTTCCTATCAACCATGTCTCTTATGCAGTGGTAAGGAATCTCTATGTGTTTTGATCGATTATGGAAGACTAGATTTACTGAGAGTTTGACACATCTTTGATTATCATAATGAATAATGGTAGGCTTCAAGGGTTTTCCAAAGAGATCAAACAATAGCTTCCTTAACCAGACTACTTCTCGAGCTCCCACAGAGGTAGCCACGTATTCTACTTTAGTGGAACTCTGAGCAACAACTGACTCTTTCTTGCTGAACCAAGATATCATTTCTGATCCTAAACTAAAACAACATCCTATGGATTTCTTGGGATCTATGGTGTTGGAAATATTCAAGACTATCTAGGTTACTGAGAGGGGAGGGGTGAATCAGTAACTTTAAAACATTTAATAGATTCAGATCTTAATAATATTGGATTGATAATCTGACTACATGCATAAGTAACAAAAAGAATAAAACATTCATAACACTTAGAACACAGAGATTTGGTGACCCAGAAACCTTCCAAGTAGAAAGTAAAACTGGGGTGGGGATGATACCCACAAAACTTCAATACTCCAGTATAAAGTTTGCCAGTTAAGGCTTACAATGATCACTTCTGATGATCTGCCCTGTTAGGAGCAATAAGGACTGCTAGGTCCACCTTGTTAGAGGTTTTACAAACATACAATGAAGTATGCACTCGGTTAAGAGATTTTTACAAAGACTGTTAAGTCTACCCGGTTAAAGGATTTCAAGTTGATTCACCTATTAGGATGAAACAGTAGATCTCTTACTTGCAACTATACTTGCTGATTGAGATTCTCTGATGTACTGATCACCTTCTGTGATAGATAGATCTTTGTTGCTTCTTATACTGCTGTAGCCCTTTGTAATTCGCTTATCTCTTCCTTTCTCTCTTTTTCATACTTCTCTATTTCATCATACTTGGATATGACATAAAACATTGTTTATATATCAATCTAAGTCAATTCCAAAACAATTACAAAGTCAGCTCTTAAACAAGTAAACACAAATATTACTGAGTCAGCCCAAATATAGTTACACAGTTACTGCAAACTAACTCAGTGACGTTCTGATACTCGACATCCACTGCATTACTTGACATCATCATGCACTCAGTAGAAGTGGAAACTTGGTCCATACTAACCACTCGATCATATTTTCGAACTCGGTAAATACTGGAGACTTGGTAGATAAAGTGTTACCCGGTAGAAACTAAATTTCCTATTTAACTATGCAACACTCGGTAAACACTATGAAACTTTGCGAGCTCGGTAAGCTCTATTCTGCTCGGTATGCTCTACTCAAGTTGGTAAGCTCTGCTCAGCTTGGCAAGCTCTGCTCTACTCGGTATGTACTGTTCTGCTCGGTATGCACTGTTCAGAATAAGTGTTGTCACTAATGACAATCATGCTTAATGCCAACACTATGGAACTATCTACCCAATCTGAATCTGAGTAACCCTAGAGTTGGATTTCAACTTTTTCATATTTCAAACCAAGTCCAATAGTCCCTTGTAAATATCTCAATATGTGTTTAGCAACCATTAAGTGAATTTTCTTAGGTTCACACATGAAGTGACTTAGTACATTTGTTGCATAATAGATTTCAGGATGTGTGTTTACCAAATACATGAGGGATCAAATAATTTGTCTGTATGGTGAGGGATTTGTAGGTTCAGAATCTTCTGCTTCACTTTTTAGCTTGTGTAGATTTGTTTCCATTGGGGTAGGTAATGGTTTACAATCCATCATTCCAAATCTAGTTAGGATGTCAGCGGTATACTTTTCTTGATTTAAGAAAATTTGATCTTCCTTTTTGCCAAATGTCTATACCTAGAAAGTAGTGTAGTAGGCCCATATCTTTCATATCAAACTTAGGTTCAAGGTCTTGTTTTCATTTTATAATCAGGTAATCTTCTCCTGTTATAAGCAAGTCATCAACATAAAGGACTAGTATTATCATATCACCTTTTACTACTTTGAAGTAGATGTTAGGGTATGCTATATTCTTGGAGTACCCTAGTTTGGTGAGATAGTTTTCCATCCTTTCATATCATGCTCTGGGGGCTTGTTTAAGGCCATAAAGAGATTTTTTTAACTTACATACATATTGATCTTTATCATGTGTGATAAATCCTTCTAGTTTCTCTATGTATACTTCTTCCTCAATTTTCCCATTTAGAAAATAATTCTTAACGTCTATTTGTTGTACCTTCCATCCTTTAGATGTTTTAATTGCAAGAATGGTTCTTATAGAGGCGTATTGAGCTACAGGAGAAAAGGTTTCTTCATAGTCAATCCCAACCTTTTGTGAGAATCCTCTGGCAACAAACTAGACTTTGTGTTTTTCAATGTTGTGATCTGGTGCATATTTGATTTTGATTAACCATTTTGAAGAGACAAGTGATTTATCTTTGGGTCTGGGCACAACATCCCAAACATCATTTTTCAGAATTGACTAATACTCTTCAATCATGGCTTCTCTCCAAGATTATTTTGTTAAGTCTTTTTCAACACTGTCAAGTTTGAATTATGTAAGCTCGGTTAGAAGGGAAGTATAACATTTTTTTGTTCTTGTTCTCTTGTTTTCTCAGAATATTTTATCTGGCTCTACATTATTTTCTTCAAACATATTTCTTTCCCATAAGGGTATCTTTTTGGTTATTTGATATTTCATTATTCTCAACATTTGGACATGCAAGCTCAATATTTGAAGGTGTAGGCTCAATATCTGAAGATGTAGGTTCTAAATTTATTGTATTATGCTCTCTTTCATTCTCAGTTGTAATATTTCTATCTAGATCTATTATGCAATCATCCTTGGTGTCTATGGATATGAATTTTTCTTCAAACTTTACATCTCTAGTGATTTCTATTAATATCTAGCTTGAGATATAGACTCAATATACCTTAGTATCCTCACTCTATCCTATGAATGTACCCTTATTCTCAGAGGTTTATAGTTTAGTTCTCTTTTCTTTTGGAACATGAATGTAAATAGGACAACCAAACACCCTTAGATGGATTAAGTCTGGCTTGTTTCCTGTAAATACTTCTTTTTGTGTAGTATTTTCTAGGATATCGTGAGGACACCTATTTTTTATGTATAATGTTAAGTTTGGAACTTCAGCCTAGAAGGAGATGTGAATGTTTTGGTCATGCATCATGGCATTTTATACTTCAATAATGGTTCTATTTTTTCTTTCTACTACATTTTGTTGAGGATTGTATGATACATTATATTCCCTCTTTATCCCAACAGATTTGTAGAATTCTTTAAAACTATCAGAAGTATATTGAACTCCATTATTACACCTCAGGGTTTTTATTTTCTTTCCTCTTTGATTTTTAAATATTGCTTTGTATTCTTTGAACTTAGATATAAATTCATTGGATTCTTTTAGTTTTAGGAAGTATATCTAGGTTCTTCTAGAGTAATCATCAACAAATATTACATAGTATAAGGCACCTGATAGGGAGTGTGTTGACAAGGGACCACATAGATCCATATGAATAATTTCTAATACATTTTTAGATTTGTGTTCACTTATCAAGAATGGCCCTTTTGTAACAACCTTTGCATATACCCGAATGTTCATGTTTAAGTTGAGGTATCCCTGAGGTGATTCTTTTTAGGATTGGAAGAGCATTACATCTAATATGGAATAACCTTTTGTGCCATATCTCATTATTGTTTTAAACTTCATGGCTTAATGTAATTTTTTGTTCACCACATAATTTATATAGACTGCCTTCCCTGGATCCTATAGTAATGGCATTCTTGATGTTGGAATTTTTAGTCTAGAGAACTTTATCTTCATTGAATGTGACTCTATATCCTTGATCAACTAGTCCTGATATGGAGATTAAGTTTCTTTTTATTCTAGGTACATATAGTACTTCTTTTAACTATAAGGTCACTCCTCTTATCTTGATTGAACAGGTCCCAATTCCTTTCCTGGGATAAGTAAACTTGTCACCAATTATAACTTCTTCTGAGGAGTTTCCTTTAAAGGTTTTGAATTGATCTCTTAATCTAGTGATATGTCTAGAGGCTCCACTATCATTTATCCAAGTACTTTTATTTGAGTTTAGTTCACTTGACAAAGCTAGGAAGAAGAGTGGGTTCTCCATTTCTTTGACTTCAGCTAATGTAGCTTAAATTTTCTTCCTTTTTGAACAAAATTTGTGAATATGCCTATATTTCTCACACTTGTAGCATTGTACTTTTGAAATATCCTTTTTATTGAAGGTTTTAGTACTCCTCTTCCTTTTGGAAAAAAATTCTTTTCATTAGACGTGTTTGTATGGAGTGGCAGAAATTCACTTTCTTTCCTGGGTCCTATTCCTCTTGAGATTAATCTCAATTCTTCTTGAGTGTAATCATTTTTTAGTTGTTCAAATTTTGGTAATGGAGGTCTTGCACTTATGCATTGAATGAATGATTCCCAAGAGATAGGTAATCCTCTTAGAGAAATTAAGGATAGTTCCAGATCATCCATATTATTTCCAATAGTAAGGTGTTGATCTATTAACACTGAAATTATCAGAAATTAAGATGTGATTGTTTCCCCTTTGTTCATTTTTATATTCATAATTTTTTGTTTCAAAGTCAATAATCTACTAGGATTATTGATTTCAAATGTGTCTTGAATGGTTTTGAATATTTCAAAGGAAATGGTTAATCTTGAAATGCTAGGATGTATAGAGTGTTAGGAATGAATGCTGAATATATCCTATGGGGGAGTATTCACAGCCATTCCATAGTAGTTTTAGTTGAATTCATAATAGTGGTTGTCATTGATGTCAGTGCAATGATCTATTAGAGATTAGCAGAGAAGCAGACAATGTTTGAATTAGCACATGTGGAGTATTGAAGATCAAGCTTTGCGGAGTTGAGGACTTACTCTATATTGTGTCTTGAGATCATGGTCAAGAGTGCATACATAAATTCTATTATTTATGGAAGTTATGTGTAATTTAGTGGAAGCAGTATACAGATAGTGTTCCTAAGAAGTAGCTTGTGGTAACTAGATGATATCTCCTAATCAGGATAGAATCTAGGCATGTGAAGTTGTATAGTTGATGGAGACACTTTGGTAGAGACTTGGATAAGACATCATGGTCAGAGATTACACATGTGAAGATTTATTGTATTTGGAAGATGACAAATTTATGAAATTATGAAATATTATGTAACATGTAAAGGTTTATATTTTTTAATTGGTTAGGCCTTGTATGCCAACTCATTTGTATTTATTTAAGTGTGGCATAAAGGAAGGAATGTTTTCCTTTATTGTAATATCCTATGATATGATATGGTGATGAGAATTGTGGAATTGAGCAATATATGTTGTAAGAGGATATGTGAATTGTAGAGATCTGATATTGAGATATGGTGAAGAAGTTGGTGTGGTTTGGCACAGGAAGAGGAGAAAAGATAAGTTGTTAAGATCAATAATTATTTGGTATTATTTTTTTTGAGTAATATAGAGATCAGTTGGATAGTGTGTTTAGTGATCTTTCCCCTGAAGCTCTTTGGACAGTGGGTCCTTCTATCTTCCATAACTCTTAACTAGGTTATAATATTTTAATAGGGATTCAAAGTATCCTAACAAGGACTCATATGTACTAACTCTATTTGATAAGGCTCCTAATAGAGTCCATCATCTCACAAGGAATTTTCATATTAGTACATCTTTTGTGGGAATCATTCCCACCAGGGTTTACTCCTTGATCAAGAGGTTCCCTAGTTAACATATCTCATCTTATTGTGTCATTATGTGTGTTTATTTTGCTATGGTTGTTTCTTATATTCATTACATGGTTGAAATCTGGCAATGGTGATAAAAAGTTTTATCTATCAAATAACTGATTCATTCCCCCACCCCCTCTTAGTTATCTTGGTGGACTTTACTTTTTAACAATTGGTATAAGAGCATCAAGCCCTTGAAGGAAAATTTTAACAACATAAGGAGATCTATGGAAACTCATTTCAAGAAAGAAAGCCCCAATTTTGATGGAGTAAACTATGACAGATGGAAAGAAAAGATGAAGACACATTTGTTATGTCTAGGACTAGGATATTAGTTGATTGAAAAGAATGAGAAGAAAATCATTGAAGAAGACAAAATTAAAGAATGTACTAATGAGGAAAGAGATATTTTCATGTGTAACATACTTGCTAGAGAAGCACTTTTGTTGGTACTTCCAGAGAATGAATATTGTCAGGTAAAAATTCTAAGGACATCTCATGAAATTTGGTTATCTTTATAATCTACTTTTCAAGGTGATGTACATGCAAAGAGAATCATATTAAATAATTGGATATGTTTATTTCAAGATGCAAAGATGATGGAAGATGAATCAGTTAGAAGTTATATTGATAGGATATCAGAAATTATTGTAGGTATCAAATCTTGTGAAGGAAACAAGATTGAGGATGAAGTGATACATGGAAAATTCTAAAGACAATGACTCTTGTATTTAAGTAGATAACACAAAGGATTGAACAATTTATAACTTGTATTGAGAATTTTACAAAAGAAACTCTTCTTGGAAGATTAGAAGAAGCAGAGATAGGCTTGAGATAGTCTGGAGATTTACCTAGAATTGAGACAACATTCGGTGCACTTAGTGTTCGCCCTACTTTGTCAAGAAGTACTAGTGTCAATGGAGACTATGCTAGTTGCAGTAGATCTAAGACCAAAGAAGATAGAAAGATTGAGGAAGGAATTTCCTTGCTTGTAAAAAGAGAACCAGAAGGTAAGAAAATATTTAAATGTTGGACTTGTCAAGAATATGGTTGATTCACATCTAAATGTCCTAAGAGAGTAAAGAAATATAAGAACTTTAAACCTAGAAGATCCAAAGAATGTTACTATGCTAATGATGAAGAATTTGAGGTTAGTGTTGAGAAATTCTTAAGTGAAAGTGATAATGAGAATGATGATATAGGATTTGTAGCTATGAAAGAAAAAAATTCTGAAGTTAAAGAAGAAAAAGCCTTAGTTTCCCAAGTAGAAAAGAAAACTGATTAGATTATAGATAGTGGTTGTTCACATCATATGACTGGAGACATGAATAAATTTATAAAGTTTGACAATTATGATGGAGGAGTTGTCAGAGTTGGAAAAAATGCACCTTGTTTGATAAAAGGAATAGGATCTATAACTCTTGATGGAAAGACTAACACCGATGATGTTTATTTTTTGGATGGATTGAAACATAATCTTTTGAGTGTTGGACAATTAGTTGATAAGGGATATCAAGTTTAGTTTACTGAGAAAACTTGTGTGATCAAAGATAATGATGATAACTTAATTGGAACTAGATCAAGAACCAGAGGTAATGTATTTCACTTGAATCCTACTGAGATGACATGTTTGATTACTAAGATAAATGACAATTGGTTATGGCACATAAGGTTTTGTCGTATAAACTTTGATAACATTGTGATAGTAAGTACTACATTTGCAGTAAGAGATTTGCCTAAGATTATGAAACCTACTAACATGATTTGCAAACAATGTGTTGTGGCTAAGCAAAAGCGAAGTTCATTTCTGAGTGAGAAGTTTACATCAGCAGAGAAGTTGGAAATTGTCCATACATATTTGAGCGGTCCCACAAGGACTAGAGGATTCTATGGTGAAAGGTATTTTATGATTCTTGTTGATGATTTTACAAGAATGATGTGGATTGCATTTCTTAAAGAAAAGTCTGAAGTATTTGATAAATTCAAGTTGATTAATAATAATGTTGAGAATGAATCTGGAATGAAGATTAAATTTTTGAGGTCTGATAGAGGTGGAGAATTTACTTCAAAGGATTTAATACTTTTTGTGATGTGAATGGAATAAAAAGAAAACTTTCAGCCCCTAGAACACGTGAACAAAATGGCATGTAGAAAGAAGGAACAAATCAGTAACTGAAGTAGCAAGAGCTATGTTATTTGAGAATGATTTGGCAAAGACATTTTGGAGAGAAGCAGTGAACACAATAGTATATAAAATAAACAGAGTACAAATCAAAGCAGATACAAACAAGACAACTTATGAATTATGGTTTGGACATGTGCCATCAAATGAAAGTCACATTGAGGAAATCAGGGAAGAACCTAGAGTAGAACATAGAGTTGAAGAAAGAACTGAGACAATGGCACCTAACAAGAATCTAGATAGAAATTTTCATGTTGAGCAGATTATTAGGAGCATAGAAAAAGGAGTTCTGACACAAAATAAGGTACAAGAATATATATGCTTGATTTCTCAAGTTGAACCTAAAACTACTGATGAAATTTGTAAATATGAATATTGGATTAAAGAAATGGAGGAACTAGATCAAATAAAAAAGAATGAGACTTGGACTTTGGTCCCTAGACCTAAAGATAGGAATGTTACAGGAACCAAATGGGTATTCAGAAACAAGATGAATGAACAAGGAGAAGTTGTAAGGAACAAAGAAAGATTGGTATGTAAAGGATACTCACAACAAGAAGGAATTGATTATGAAGAGACTTTTGCACCATTTGAAAGGATTGAAATAGTAAGAATGTTTTTGGCTTATGCATATTATAATAAATTCAAAGTATATCAGATGGATGTGAAGTCAACATTTCTGAATGGAGAATTAGAAGAAGAAGACTACATTGATTAGCCTGAATGTTTTCCCTTAACTCATGAAGGAGACATGGTATGTGTAGACACCTAAAAATCCCTTAGAAAATAAATTATTTTTATTTTCTGAAAAATCCCTAATGACATCATCATTTATTAATTAATTTATTTATTTTTATGTCATTAAATCCCTTTATCTTAATTAAAAATATTTATATAAGAAATCCCTCCCAAAAATGTTTAAATCTTATTTAAACATTATTCCCCTATTTATTAATTATTTAATTAATAAATTGACCAAAAATTCCAAAATAAATTATTTATTTATTTTTTGCCCAAAACTTTGCCAATTTCCTTAAGACCACTAACCTCTTCTAGAATCTTCTAATCCTTCTTTAATTTTGATTAACGGCTAATCCCATCATTTTCCAACCCCAATCCCAACTCAAAATATTTAATTAAGATTAAATATTAATCCTCAATTCCTAATTTACCCTAGGAAAACTCTAGACTCTTCTAGAACTTTCCTAATCCTTCCCTAAACCCATTTAGGGGAAATTACCTACTTTCCCTAAGCTAATCTAAGTCTCCTTTGACTCCTAGTCAAACCCTTCCCCTAATAAGCCTCAAACTCATTAAAGCTTTTGAGATAAATAAATCTTTATTTATCTCCTAAATTCCTCTTTATCCTTAGAAAAGCCTAGAGTCTTCTAGAAAGTCTTCATCCTTATCCCCTTGACTCAAACCCTAACCAAACCCCAAACTCTAACCCTTCTTCCTAACCCAAGCCCTTAGGAAATCCTATAAATACTTCCTCTTCCAAGAGCAATTTATTAGCTTAGTCTTTCATCTTCATGCATTGTTATCATGCTCATTTAGCTCTAGACTTAGCATAATCAATACTAATTGTTAGTTTTTCATCATTTTCAAGCTTTCTTAAAACACATCTTAGCATATATTTAATGGATTAACCTAGTTTCTTCCATTGTTTTGCATAAGCATAGCATCATATCACATCTCTATTTGGTCAATATCAATCTTAGCATAAGCATCATGTAGCTCAAATCTCCATTAAAGTATCTTTTTGAGTTCTTGAAGCCTTAGGGGCAATTTTGGGTGTTCTACCAATTATTGTGCCATTTTTGGGGTGTTCATGAATCTCAATCCATCTTAGCATGTATTAAAATATGCTCCAATTGCTTAGAGAGCACACCCACATCCCCTACGCAAGAGCAAATCAAACAGTGCTTGGGTGCACCTATTTAAGCTCTATCTGAGGTGGCTTAGCTTAGATGTTTTTATTTTGAATTGATATAATGTTAGATTAAAACCTAATGTTTTCTTGTCTTAGCCTTTCAAAATAGATCTAGATAGCCTAGTCTACATTCTTTTTTTCCCCTCTTTGATGCGATGCCACAAGTGGTGTGGTGTCAAAGACAAGAAAATAAGATGCCCCAGGCTAGAATTTAGAGGAATGAGGGGTTGTGACCCCTCAAGAAAATAATGCAAGGAGTAAATGTTGTGAAATTTTCTTGAAAGGAAACAAAGAAGGAAGGACTGAGGAAGCAGGGGAGATAAATAAACAAGCTTCCAAGAGCCAAGATGGGTGAATGCAAGATGAGATGGAAGGCAAAATGCAGGATGTAGCTACATGAGAGATGCAAGATGCAAGATTAATCTATATGATGCAAGATGCAGGGGATTTGGGGAAGCTCCAAGTGCAAATATGGAGAGCACAACTTAGTTTAATATAGCAATGCTAGAGACCTGCCAAGGGTACTGGGATCATGAGGCCTTGTCACCAGTGTTGAATAAGACTGATGCTAAAAAGACACACAGGGTTTCCTCGACATCACACATGAAACCTGAAGGAGGCATGGTGGAAACGAAGTTGAAGAAACCACAAACACATGACTGACTCACAGGTAGAAGCAAAAGATCAAAAGACCTTGCCCCAGATTATCCTCATTCGCAGCGCACCATGATATAAAAGATCATGGTGACTTTGAGTAGAGAACAATGAGAAGCTATAAAAGATTAACAAGACCCAAAGGACAAAAATCCAAGGTCAAAATGATAACTCCAAAAGACAATCTTTGCCAAGGAGAGAGATTTGATTTGACTGATTGATTGATGGTGGGAAGATTGGTCTGAACATGTGGAAGGATGCATCAACATGGACCTATTGTGCTTGGTGGAAGATTGGGTCAGACAGGAAAGATACAACTAAGGGAACCCATGATTAGGCTTAGGTCAAACAAAATAGAAGCATACATCTATGTGGACCCTATGCTGATGGGGAAAATGTTGTGTTGCTGATTGGCAAATGATGCAGTTCAAAGATAGTCACGATGATCAAGGATAGTCGACAATTAATGTTGTTGAAGTACAAGGCTGGATAGGACAAGATTTCTGATCAAATGCTGCTATAAGACTGACAAGGATATGTACAACAAGACACAAGGATATTTACAATGGCTATGTATAGAAGCTCAGGATTAGGATGTACAAAGAACCTGGGGGTGAAGCTGAAACTCCAAAGATATGCAAGACAATGCCCCAGTTGGGCTGGAAGGCCAAGAGGGACTGGTGATGGATGATGTGTCCTAAAATGATACAGATTTGGGAAGGACATATCCCAATGATGATGATTGGATTGTGATCAAGGCTTGCTACAAGACTAGGAACAAGACTAAGGATTTGGATTGGATGGATTGGCTTGATCTTGGATGTTGGATAGCTCGAAGATGTGGATAGGATTGGAAGATGTTGGAAGATTGCTAGGAATAGTTGGATATGGATGAATGGCATTGGATTGCAATGAGGGTAGCCTATAGCTAGATACCAATGACAAGGGAAGATAATAGGTGATGGAAAGATGGAGGAAATGCTTAGGATGAGGATGATGGAATTGCTAGGAGATTTGGATGGAGGAAGATTTGGATTTGGATGGAAGAATGCTTGAGGATTGGAAAGAGGAATGCTTGGGGAGATTGGATGGCAGATTTGCTTGAGGATTGAAAGATGGATACTGGAGGAACTGCTGAGGAATTTGGATAGAGGAAGATTTGGGGAGATTGGATGGCGGATTTTCTTAAGGATTTGGGAGATGGAAAATTTTGGATGAAAGATAGTCTCCAAGGAATATGTCACCAAGGAATAAGATGCCTCCTGCTTAGGATAGTTCATTCATTCAGAGGTAGTAGGATGGGGTATGATTCAATAGAAGATATGCCAATAAGAGGATGAGGAAGGTAGATGGAAGATAGGATGAATGGATTGGATAGAGGATATGTAGCTAAAAAGTATGATGGATGCCAAGAAGGTGCCCAAAAGCATGTATACCTAGTAGTCTTTGTTTTGTCATCAAGATCCAAAGGAGGATGAAGGAGGTGAGAGACAAATAGGATGGAGGAGATGTTGGATAAGAGGTGATAGAAGGGAATGGCCCCCAACTATAGAAAGGAATTGGGGGGAGGCCTATGCATGATGCCTGTTTGCCAGGTTTTCATCATGGTGCTTGTCCAAGGTGCTTGAATTGCCAAGTTTTCACCATAGGATGAATGTTTTTCTCTTTTCTTTTTTTTGATACTTTTCTCTTGATTTTTTCCAATTTTTATGGATTTTCTGATTTTTTGTTGACTAGATGCTGACCTTCTGATATTTCTGATGTGTTGCTATCTTTCTTCACTGATATTCTGATTTGTTGCTGACATTTTCTGATTTGTTGCTGCCTTTCTGATTTCTCTGGATGTTGGTACAACTTTATTGGGATGGAGGGATTATGCAAAGGCATGGATAAGATGGGGTAGATGGGAGATATGGTGGTAGAAATTTTTTGGATGGAAAGATGGAAAGTGATCATGATAGGGGGATGTCGTCAGGACCAACATTGGCACATGTTGCGAGGAAGGTGGATGAAGCAGATGGGTTTCAGAAGATAGAGGTAGATAGGATGGAGGATTTATGCTAGGAGATTTAGGATTTTTGGGATCCAAAATAGATGGAGGAGAAGAGTGAGTAGTTGGGGGATTAACAACTTTGGATGCTATTGTAGATATTTCTTTTAGATGCATTACATCTTTTTTCTTTAGGATCCACATCATTTTTGTTTTAGCTTTGGTGGGCCTTTGTGGCCATTGGTATGCATCGGATTTTTCTTTTTCTTTGCTCGGCCTTTGCGGTCATTGGGATGCTTCAGATTTTGATTTTTCTTTGATGGGCCTTTGTGGCCATAGGGATGATTTGGATTGCTTGATTGGATTTTGCTTTTCTTGAGCATGTCATTTAGACTGGACATGGCAATCTTTGGATTTTTGTGGATATTTCCCTTTATTCATATTGGATATGGAATCCAAATTATGGGGAGCATCGGAGTGAATATGAGGAGATGTGTGGGATGGAGAAAATATGGATGGAGATATGGAAGGAGATTGGTAGATAGGATATGTGGGAATGTGCCTTTGTTGATCTTGACTAGGGATGCTTGGATTTTGGATGAAAGACTGAGTAGGATAAGATGGGGGATGATATTTTGGGATGTAGGGTCCCAAAATGGATGGGGTATGTGGAGGATATGTGCTGGTAGATTTCAGGACATAGGGACCCAAAATGGATTTGGAGGATGAAGGAGGAATGTGATAGGTTGTCCTGGGCTGTAACGATGGAGGAGGAGGAATGGCATTGTATGTTTTGGAAGAAGTGATGGTGGGTTTGGAAGGATGCTTGAATTTAGCTTTAGTTGTACCAACATTTCTAGAGGAAGTGTCTTCGTCAGATGTGTGACCAATTTCACATGTTTTTGGATGTTTCTTGTCCTGAATGGGCTCTAGATTTCCTTTTTCATGAGCGCCTAGGCCTTTGCCTTGATAATTCCATTTCTTGAGCATTTTATCCAAACAAGGATATTTTTGACTTGGGGAATATGATAAACATCTAGTTTCTAGTTCCCTTATGGAAGATATAGAACTTATTTCTTCTGCTTCAAGTGGGCTACCTCTGACAAATGTAAGTGGACCAAGAGGATAGAGTGCTGGCAGCTGGATAGTTTGGATTGGAGGATCCTCAAGAGGAGAGGATGGGATGATGGGATCTTGACTGGGATTGGGAGATAGTAATAGATCTTGAGATGGAGGAATAGGGATTGTAGGATTTTGGATTGGGGGTGATGGAAGCAATAGAACATGTGATGGGGGAAGTGAAGGGATTGGATCTTGATTTTCTTCTGTGAGTATTTCAACATGCTTTTGGGAAAGATCTTGACATGGTAGGATTTGTGTGGATAGAATGCTGGGGGATGCATGTATGGACTCTTCAGATGGGGTGGATGGAAGGATGGGAGATTTTGTAGCTATGATGTTTGGAAGAAGGAAGAACTCTTCAGATGGTATAGATGAAAGGATGGAAGATTTTGTAGCTATGATGGTAGGAAGAGGGGTGAACTTTTCAGATGGTATGGATGAAAGGATGGAAGATTTTGTAGCCGTGATGGTAGGAAGAAGGGTGAACTCATGAGGCTCATTAGATATGCTTTGGATAATACTAGGAGGAGGTGATCTTGGTGGGGATTGGATGAAAACTTCAAATGGAAGGGACTCAATGATGCTAGGAGATGGAAGAGGATCAATGTATGAAAGATAGATGACAGATGGGAGCAATGGATGGGCATCATCAATCATGGCTTCACATGAAGTTTTGAGATGGCTTGGCTCTTCAACTCTAGGAGTGGGATTTGTTGTTGGCTTCCTTGTGAAACTCCTTGGAGACTTCTGGATTGGAGGAGGTGAGGGATTATAATGTGTAGAAGATGGGGAGCTTGGATGGTCCTCACATGAAGGTGGGGTGGAATATTTTGAACTTGCTTGAGGGGATGATGGTGCTGAAGAGGTAGAGGTGATGGATCGAGGTATGGGATATGAAGTGGTTTGAAGGATGCACTCTACTTGTGGGAGGGGATTTTTGGAAATGTGGTTTGGAATAGAAGATGTGGATTGAGATAGGATGGAGGATAGGGGAAAAGGATTGGAAGACTTGGTGTTTGGTTTTGAAAGGGTTTTGGAGGATAAGTGGAGGGAGGTTTTAGATAAGGGAAGTAGCATGAAGTGTTTTGAGGAGATGGTGGAGATTGGGATATGACCATAGCAGGAGATGGAGGTATGAAGGATGCACATGGAGGATGTGTAGGTTTAAGATAGGGATAAGTTGTGGATGGATAAGATAATAGATTTGCCTTACCGAGGACATGAAAGGGAGTGGTAGTGGATAAGTGTGAAGGCGTGATAGGATATTCAGGAGGAATGATTGGATGTTGGGGGATGTTTGGAGAAAACTTGCTAAGATTTTCAAAATACACATCGTGATCTACAAGGCTTTCATCATCTTTGGGATAGGATGGATTGAGGGGAGAGACATAATAACCAAACTCATCATAATAGTTTTGAGACATGTTGACTTGTGGATGAGTTGGATAGGAATGAAGGATGAAGATGGATTGGAAGACTAAGACTCAGATTGGAATGACTGACAGGATTAGACTAGGATTGGATTTGGCTCAATATTGGAAGAAAACTGACTCTAGAGGAAGACAGACAAGGGGATAGGGGATGACCGAGATGACTTTGCTAACCTAGGATAGGAGGAAAGGATGACAAGACTGGATTGAATATGACTAGAAGACCATGATTTGAGATTCTGAAAGCTTTGGACATTTTCTAGATTTTGGGAGGATTTGGACTGACATGGCTATTCTAAGTATCATGAACCAAGTTGTAGATCAGTTTGATGTTTTTCCAATGGCAAAGGATAAATTTCAACAAAGATTTTTAGAAAAGCAATCTCCACAAGGGACAAAGCAACCTTGTGGGATATAAATAGGATAACTGACTCTGATAAAGCTTTGAAAGTGTATGTTCCAACAATGTTTTCATAGAGTATTGACTATCAAGCACTTCAAATAGATCTACCTAAGGAAGGTGAGTATCAAAATTGCTTGCCCACAGCTTGGTACCCCCTAGAAGGGAATACAAATGGTGAGTAATCTTGAGGCGACCCGGTAAACCCCTTGGAATCGATCCTTGCACAAGGATTTTGATACTTTCAGATGTAGATAGGGTAGCCTCTATTTTATCAAGTTTTTAATAGTTCTATGGATTCTCCATACCTGGTTATGCTGACCGCCTGTGACTCACTTAAGAGCCTACCCAACAACGCTGGGGGAGGAATATTTACCTATCCCCAAACATTTGCATTTGGCACAAAACACCCGTGGATTAGGAGATATAAGTGAGTACTTTTTGCCTTCACTTTATTTATATACCAGCCAGGGGGGATACCGGTTTGAGGTCATTCTTCAAGGAGGAAGCACTTTTCTCCCTGGACAAGCCTTGCTAAAAGTAGACAAGTGAACTTGTCCGAGTCCAAATGTTCTACGTTGCTTACTTTAACAAGGTTTTTGCAAGAAAAAGAAAGCTCCTAGATGCACATCAAGCAAGTTGTTCTTTTTCCCAAATGGATTAAGTGTGATTTGAACTTTGAAATTGAAGACACAAGTGCTTAAGGTTTGATTTGTTCTTTTTCCAAAAGACTTTCGAGCGTTTGCAGTTGCTTTGACTTGGCCATTCAAGATCGAGATTTGCATGTTGATTTAATAACTTTGAAGTGCTTTGTTTTGATCCTTTAAGGCATTCAAGATTTGATTGTGCACTTGCTTTGAATTGAAACAAAAGAAGGAATAGAGATGTTTGTTTCTTTTAGTGCATTCAAGAGTATGTTTGTTTTTCAAATTGACAATGACTCTTAGGACTTAGCTTCATTCCCTTTTAGTTTCATTCAAGACTTGTTTTGACCATTTGCTTTGATTAAGAAGACAAGTTCCTAATTTAGCTTTGATGCATGAAAAAAACAAAAAAAAAACAAAGATTTTTGCAAGATTTTGTTAAGGCATTCAAGAGTGCATTGAAGTTTATTTTAAGCCAACCAAATGAAAGTTTGAGGTTCCTAAACATGCAAGAAGGTTCATGAGCCTTAAGGCTTTATCATTTTGGTGATTTCCTTTCCCTCCAAGAAGTACCTACAAAACACAGAGTTTAGATCCTCTAAGAAAAATCAAAGTTCAAAAACTTTAAAAATATCAGATTACCTCTTTCTGGAATAAATGTGCAGTTACAGAGAACAAATGTGCAGGAATATGTGATGAATGTGCACTTTTCCAATTTTGAACATATGTGCAATAATAGAGAATGCATGCACAACTACATCTATTCTGCCAGAATGCTTTTAAAAATGCTAATTTTCACAAAAAACAAATGCGCAATAAGTCTAAACAAATGCGCAGCAAGTCTGAACGTATGCGCAGCAAGTCTGAACATATGCACAACAAGTCTGAACAAATGTGCAATTTTAGTGAAAAATGTGTAGTTTTAATTATAAATGCGCAATTTTTTGTGATAAATGCATAGTTATAGACAACAAATGCACAGTTTCTGATACGATAGAATGTTGAAACCTAGAATTTTGAGAAAAAAAGAGGAGAAAAACAGCCACAAAATGTTGATTCTGGAGTAGATGATTAGGACAGGGGTCCCACCGGGCGTGCCAAAATGTAGACTAGGCTATCTGGATCTATTTTGAAAGGCTAAGACAAGCAAACATTAGGTTTTAATCTAACATTATATCAATTCAAAAAAAAAACATCTAAGCTAAGCCACCTTAGATAGAGCTTAAACAGGTGCACCCAAGCACTGTTTGATTTGCTCTTGCTTAGGGGATGTGGGTGTGCTCTCTAAGCACTTGGAGCATATTCTAATGCATGCTAAGGTGGATTGAGATTCATGAACACCCCAAAAATGGCACAATAATTGGTAGAACACCCAAAATTGCCCCTAAGGCTTCAAGAACTCAAAAAGATGCTTTAATGGAGATTTGAGCTACATGATGCTTATGCTAAGATTGATATTAACCAAATAGAGATGTGATATGATGTTATGCTTATGAAAAACAATGGAAGAAACTAGGTTAATCCATTAAATCTATGCTAAGATGTGTTTTAAGAAAGCTTGAAAATGATGAAAAACTAACAATTAGTATTGATTATGCTAAGTCTAGAGCTAAATGAGCATGATAACAATGCATGAAGATGAAAGACTAAGCTAATAAATTGCTCTTGGAAGAGGAAGTATTTATAGGATTTCCTAAGGGCTTGGGTTAGGAAGAAGGGTTAGAGTTTGGGGTTTGGTTAGGGTTTGAGTCAAGGGGATAAGGATGAAGACTTTCTAGAAGACTCTAGGCTTTTCTAAGGATAAAGAGGAATTTAGGTGATAAATAAAGATTTATTTATCTCAAAAGCTTTAATGAGTTTGAGGCTCATTAGGGGAAGGGTTTGACTAGGAGTCAAAGGAGACTTAGATTAGCTTAGGGAAAGTAGGTAATTTCCCCTAAATGGGTTTAGGGAAGGATTAGGAAAGTTCTAGAAGAGTCTAGAGTTTTCCTAGGGTAAATTAGGAATTGAGGATTAATATTTAATCTTAATTAAATATTTTGAGTTGGGATTGGGGTTAGAAAATGATGGGATTAGCTTTTAATCGAAATTAAAGAAGGATTAGAAGATTCTAGAAGAGGTTAGTGGTCTTAAGGAAATTGGCAAAGTTTTGGGCAAAAAATAAATTAATTATTTATTTTGGGATTTTCAGTCAATTTATTAATTAAATAATTAATAAATAGGGGAATAATGTTTAAATAAGATTTAAACTGTCATGCCCAAAAAATTCAATTAAATTCAAACATAAACATCGCATTCATACATAATTCAATTTGCAATTAAACTTCATCATCATAAATGTTCATAATTTAAAATTAAAACATACATGTTAGTCTCAAACCAATGTCTCAATATTCATCATATAATCATAATATAGCGTTCATCAATCTACTAAGTGATAAAACCACATCATAAAGTATCGATAAAATCCATAAGGCATCAAAATATAATCATAAAATATGTCTATGTCAAAAGCAGAACTGAATGGCTATGATAGGCTAGGGGTGAGGCCTCACATCCTCCCCCCCTAGGCATGAACTTCCTCCTGGAGTTCATCAAAAAGATGGGGATACTGTGCTCTCATCTATGCTGTGTCCTCCCATGATGCCGTAACCTCATCATAGCAATCCCACTGGACCCTAACCTAGTCCAACTCTCAGCCTCAAAGTGCTAGCGTCCGGCAAGCCAAAATGCGGATTGGCTCCAAAGCCAACTTACCATTCGACTCCACCTGCAAAGCATCCCAATATATAATATGAGTCTCATCATAGATATATTTCCTCAATATTGACACATGAAAAACATCATGGATGCATGACTGGCTCGGTGGCAAAGCAAGACGATAGGCAACAGGACCTATCCGCTCAAGTATCTCAAAAGGGCCAACAAATCTAGGTGCAAGCTTAGAGCCCTTTCCAAATCAAATTGGACTCTTGTGAGGTCGCACTCTCAAAAAGACCCTGTCTCCAACCTGATAACTACGATCTTCCCTCTTGGCATCTGCATACTTCTTCTGTCTATCTTGAACCTCCTTCAGTCGCTGTCTAATCAAAGTCACCTGCTACTCTAACTCTCGCACTAACTCAGGACTTAAAGCAACTCTATCCTCAATGCGGTCCCAACTCAAAGGTGTCCTGCATGGTCTGCCATATAATGCCTGATAGGGAGGCATTCCTAGAGAAGTTTGATGCCCATTGTTGTAGGAAAACTCCACCAAATGAAGGTACTCCTCCCACCTAGTCTGATGATCCATGACATACATGTGAAGCATATCCTCCAATACCTGATTTACCCTCTCTGTCTGCCCATCAGTCTCTGGGTGATAAGCGGTGCTAAAATTGAGCTTAGTGCCCAAAGCTATCTATAGTCCTCTCCAAAAAGATGATGTGAAGAGAGAATCTCAATCTGAAATGATCTTACAAGGTATGCCATGAAGTCTGACAATATCCCACAAGAAGACCTGAGCAATTGCTGGGGCTGTGAAAGTGGTCCGAATAGGTGAAAAGTGGGCTACTTTGGTTAGCTTGTCAACTGTCACCATGATGGCATCATGGCATCGAGATGACATAGGAAGACCAATGATGAAGTCCATGGAAATAACATCCCACTTCCACTCTGGTATATCATGAGGCTGAAGCAACCCAGCAGGGTGATGATGCTCTGCCTTGACCCTCTGACACTCAAGGCATCGTGCCACTATCTCTGCTATATCCTGTCTCATCCCTGGCCAATGATATAACTATCTTAAATCTGCATGCATCTTCTTGACTCTGGGATGTGCTGCATAAGGAGCCCTATGAGCCTCTAGCATGATGAATACTCACAAGTCACCAGAGGATGGGACATAGATGCATCCTCTATGGGGTAAGAGCCCATCTGAATCTAGGGAATAGTTTGAATATTTACCCTCAAGGGTACTCTGAGACCGAATGACCTGACTAACCTCTGCATACCAAGCATCCTCATGTAGATGATGCAATAGCCGATCCCTCAACTCAGTACTTACTATCATAGAGTAGGCCCCATGGCATCTCCTACTCAAAGCATCAGCTACCACATTCTCTTTCCCCTTGATGTAGTGGACATCAAAATCATACTCACAAAGAAATTCCATCCACCTACATTGTCGTGCATTCAGGTTCGGCTGAGAGAAGATATACTGCAAGCTCTGATGATCTGAATGGAGCTCAAACCGATGACACAGAAGAAAATGCTGCCATCTCACTAAAGCATGTACTACTGCAGCTAACTCAAGATCATGAGTGGGGTAATTGAGCTCGTGAGTCTTAAGTTTCCTCGACTCATATGCAATAGCTCACCCATTCTGCATAAGAACTGCTCCCAAACCATCTAAGGAAGCATCCGTGCAAACCACAAAATCTGTTGATGGATCAAGTACCGCTAGAATAGGAGTGCTAGTAAGTGCCTTCTTGAGTTCCTAAAAGGCCCTCTTGCACTTCTCAGTCCACTCAAATTTATTTCCCTTACACTGAAGAGAAGTGATGGGATGAGCCATTCTAAAAAATCCCTCTACAAAGCGTCTGTAATATCTTGCCAATCCCATAAAGCTCCTGACCTCGGTCACTGAAGTAGGCACAGGCCATTCCATGATGGCTCGAATCTTAGATGGATCTACTGAGATGCCATCTCCTAAAATAACATTCCCTAGATAATGAATCTCTGTCCTATAGAAAGCACATTTGGACAAGCTGCCATACAACTAATTGTCTCTAAGACACTGCAGAACCTGTCTCAAGTGCCCTTTGTGCTCCTTTTCATCTAGTGAATAAATCAGGATATCATCAAGGAACACAACCACAAACTTATCAAGAAAGGAGTGAAATACCCCATTCATAAGTCTCATGAAAACTGCTGGAGCATTAGTGAGTCTGAAAGGTACCACTGTGAACTCATAATGTCCAAATCTAGTACGAAATGCAGTCTTAGGAATGTCACTGTCAACAATCCATAGCTGGTGGTAACCTAACTTAAGATCAATCTTTGAAAACACTTTAGCTCCCTTAAGCTAATCAAATAAATCATCAATCCTAGGGAGTGGATACCGATTCTTGATGGTAAGCTTATTAAGCTGTCGGTAATCCATGCATAACCGTAAGGATCCATCCTTCTTCTTAACGAAGATAACAGGTGCGCCCCAAGGTGAAACACTAGGTCAAATGTGGCCCTTCTCCAAAAGTTCCTCTAGCTAAATCTTGAGCTCATTAAGCTCATTAGTGGTCATCCTGTAAGGTGCCCTCGAAATTGGAGCAGCCCCAGGAACAAGATCTATATGGAAATCAACTGCTCTACGGGGAGGCATGCTTGGAAGCTCAGTAGGAAACACATCTGCATACTCCTGAAGTATAGGATAATCATCAAGGGAAGTTTCCCTTTCCTCCTCATCCCCTCTATCACTGATGGTAATGGAAAAAAGCTAACATCCCTTCCGCATGCTCTGCTTAAGCTGCATGGCAGAGATCATACGAAGAGAGATGCCTCTCTGAATCCCGCAAATCACAATAGGTGCACCATTATCATCAAGGCACTCAATCCTCTTCTGTCGACAATCTAGCTTAGCTCTGTGGGCATAAAGCCAATCCATGCCAAGCACTATGTCATAGGAACCAAGAGGTGTGATACGAAGATCCACTGTAGTGATGAAATCACCAATCTACACCTGGCTATCCTTCACTAAAGAGTCGACTGACACTCTAGACCTTGAAGCTAACTCCACCTACCAACTAACTTCCTGTCTTGCTGCCACAAGCCCACAACGCTCCACAACAAATGGAGATATAAAAGAATTAGTAGCACCTGAATCAAACAGTATAGTAACACTAGTACCACTAATCATACTTGCTGCCTCTATCACAGTGGCCTGGTGTTCGGTCTGGCGGTTATCTACCACTGCAAAAACTCTATGAGACTTCCCAAAGTCTCCCACTGTAGGCTCTGAAGCTACCACACACTGACTGCCTGACATCTAACCCTGTGGACAGTCATGAGCCAAATGCCCCATAGCACCACAAGCATAGCAAGGACCTCATGTGAATGTCTGTACTCCCTGTGGCCTAGAAAACTACTGACCACCTATCCTGCTAGAACCACTAAAACCCCCCCGAGAGGACTACTAAGTCCATGCTGGGGATGCATCTGTATACTGCTATCACTAATCCTTCTTCTGACCCTGTGCATGCCACTGTTTGGGCTTAGAGCCCTGTTGTCCCTATGGTGGCTTTTGTTTCTGGTTTTGTTGAGTCTTCTGCTGTGGGTTCCTATTAAAAGACCCTGAGGAATGTCTTTTATTATTCTTCTAGTGACTCTTCTAATGCCCCTGTGACTGTGATGCGGAGTTATAGTTCTGAGACCTATCACGAGCATCTCTAGTTCTATTCCGAATCTCCTCGGCAACTAAGGCCTTTTCTACAGCCTCATGAAAGGTCTTTGGTGAGTGCATGAGAACCTGTCCCTCTATCCAATCATTGAGTCCCTTAATGAAATAGTTGATTCATAGCTTTTCATCATTCATGTAGTCCACATAGGGTAGCAACTCAAGGAATCAGGTCTCATACTGTAGCACTGTGAGTCCTCTCTGCTAAAGCTCGTGGAACTCATCAATATATCTCTGTCTATAGTGCTCTGATAGGTATCTATCTCTGAATCTTTCTAAGAAGGTCTCCCAAGTCACGGTGTCCATAGTGGTGTTATTCTTATATTCTTCCTGTTTCCACCATGTGGAAGCACCATCTCTCAAAAGGAGTACTACAAGGTGAGCCTTGACATTGCTAACACACTGATGCATCCCAAAGCACCTCTCTAAGCTCGAGAGCCATGCCTCAGCATCTGTACCCTCTATAGAACCATGAAACAAAGGTGGTTGTAACTGTAGGAGGTCTCTAATATGATCTCTCACATCTCGGGGTACCCTCTGAACAACATCAGGTGGGTGTTCCAGCATGTGAACCGAATCTACCTCATGAGCCCCCTATCCTTCCTCTCGATCAGGTGGAGGACTTCTAGTCCTCTCTCTAACTGGAGGCAACCTCTCCTATATAACTCCGATGAGGTTCTGTAGAGCTAATAGGACTGCCTGATTAGGATCTGGTGGTGGTGGTGGTGGTTGATTAATAGCTGATACCTCAGCCCTTTGTTCAGCTTGCTCGCGACCTGAGGGAGCTTGCCTAGCCCCTCATCCTCTAATACGCCTTCAACCTTGATGCGTAAGAGGAGGCATCCTAACAATTAAAAAAGGGGTACAAAGTTAGCTAAGAAACACAATGGGTTAGGTTCCAATGTTGAAACCTAGGCTCTGATACCAAGTGTCATGCCCAAAAAATTCAATTAAATTCAAACATAAACATCGCATTCATACATAATTCAATTTGCAATTAAACTTCATCATCATAAATGTTCATAATTTAAAATTAAAACATACATGTTAGTCTCAAACCAATGTCTCAATATTCATCATATAATCATAATATAGCATCCATCAATCTACTAAGTGATAAAACCACATCATAAAGTATCGATAAAATCCATAAGGCATCAAAATATAATCATAAAATATGTCTATGTCAAAAGCAGAACTGAATGGCTATGATAGGATAGGGGTGAGGCCTCACATAAACATTTTTGGGAGGGATTTCTTAATTAAATATTTTTAATTAAGATAAAGGGATTTAATGACATAAAAATTAATTAATTAATTAATTAAATAATTAATTAATAAATGATGATGTCATCAGGGATTTTTTAGAAAATTAAAATAATTTATTTTCTAAAAGATTTTTAGGTGTCTACAGTATGCAAGACTAGATAAGTATTTGATAAAATTGGGATTTGCTAAATGGACAATAGACAACAATTTGTATATGAAATAAATCGAGAATGGTTTGTTGGTTGTAATTATTTTTGTTGATGATATTACCTTTGGTGGAGAAGATGAAGCTAGTGATAAATTTGCAGATGAAATGAAGACTAATTTTGAGATGAGCATGATTGGTGAGATGAAATATTTTTTAGGATTGTAGCTAATATAGAACAGTGATGGTATTTTCTCATGTCAAACAAAGTATCTAAATGACTTATTTAAGAGATTTGGAATGGAGAATTGTAAGCCAGTTGGCACACCTATGGTAACTGGTCATAAGTTATCTATCATAGATGAAACTCCTCTAGTTGAACAAAAGAAGTACAGATCCATGATTGGAGGTTTGCAGTATTTAAATCATACAAGATAAGATATATCACATGTAGTTGGAATTGTTGTAAGATTTCAAGTTGATCCTAAGAAGTCACATTATGCAGTAGTAAAAAGAATACTGATTTACTTGAAAGACATAAGTGAATATGGAATATGGTATGAAAAATCTAATGATTTTACCCTATGTGCATATACAGATGTAGATTGGGGAGGTAGCGTTCATGAGAAAAAGAGTACAAGTGGTGGAGCATTTTTCCTTGGAGAAAGATTGGTCTCTTGGCTAAGAAAGAAATAGAATTGTATTTCATAGAGCACAACAAAAGTAGAATATGTAGCAGCAATAAACAATTGTAATCAAATAATATGGATGAAAAAAATGTTAAGGGATATTGGAATCAAGTTTGATGAGCCTATTATCATACATTGTGATAACACCAGTATAGTAAGTATGTCAAAGAGTCATGTATTGCATTCTAAGATAAAGCATATAGAAATAAAGTATCATGTAGTAAGAGAGAAAGTTATAGAAGATTGTAGATATATTTACAAAGCCCTTACCTAAAGATACATTTGAGCATTTGAGAGGTATGCTTGGGGTTATGCCCCAGCCTACTCTTGAAGAGTGATGCAAATTGTTGCATCAGTCCAGTGGTATATGAGCTCTATCTTTTTTGGACTTGATGTTGGTACTTCCTCTATGGGGTAGTATGTGTGTTTGAGCTAAGACATGAAGGACTCTAGTGAATGTATTTTATGAACAATGTCTTTTGACATTGAGATTTTGAATCAAATTGACATATTGATGCCTTATTTTTCATTGATTTCAATAGGGGAGGAGAATACATGAAAAAAATCCATTGATTGGAATGAGAAGAATATGATTTTGAGAAAATGAAGCAAGATTTGATTGATGAAGAGGATTTGAAAATATTTCAGAGTAGTAGTGTTGTAGTTTGGTATTTATGGAACTTGGATTTTTTCTCATCTATGTTGCCATCAATGCCAATGGGGGATATTGATAGGAATGAATGTTGAATATATCATATGGGAGAGTATTCTTAGACATTCTATAGCAGTTATAGTTGCACTCATAACTGTGGTTGTTATTGATGTCAACACAATGATCTACTGGAGATTAGTAGAGAAGTAGATAGTATTTGAATTAGCACACATGGAGTATTGAAGATCAAGATATGCATAGTTGAGGACTTACTCTATATTGTGTGATAATATCATGGTCAAGAGAGCATATTGAAATTCAATTATTCATGAAAATTATGTATAATTTAGTGGAAGTAGTATACAGGCAGTGTTCTTGAGAAGCGGCTTGTGGTAACTGGATGATATCTCCTAATCAGGATAGAATCTAGGCATGAAAAGTTGTACAGTTGATTAAGACACTTTGGTATAGACATGGATAAGATAGTGTGGTCATAGGTCGCACATGTGAACATTTATTGTATTTGGAAGCTGACAGTTTTATGAAATTATGAAATATTATGTAATGTGTAAAGATTTATATTTTGTAATTGGTTAGGCCTTGTATGATGACTCATTTGTAATTATTTGAGCATGGTATAAATGAAGGATTATTTTCCTTTATTGTAATTGAATAAGGTTAAATTGGAGCCTTAATAATGTACCTAACATTCAACACTATTCATTTGTAATGTGTTTTTTAATTAGAATAGCATAAGTAAATTTGGAAATATTTGAAAATCAATAAGGTCAAGATACATACCTCATCATGAAATAGATTTAGAAATGCTTGTGCGGAGTTTTAGAAGATTCTGCAACTAGATCTGGGACTAGGAAGCTGTGACAGAAAAAAAACCCAAAAAACTTTCATCTTTCTGGTAGTAGGTAGTCTTTGACCCCGATAAAAGGTCAAAGGCTACATTTTTATTCTGAAGGCTGATTTTGACACTATTCATAGATCTCAAAATTTTGATGAAAAGAGTACTCAAATCTGTCCTCCAATTCCTGAAACAACGACAGTAGATATCTAAAAAAGGGAGTTTTGGGGGTGGCTATATAGGGTTTTTCCTTATTCAAACCCCCATTTTGGTGATCTCCACCTCCACTAATAGACAATTGAAATAGAATGTGTGTGTGTGTGTGTTGAAAGTTTAATTCCAAGATCTAATCCTCTAGATCAAAACCCTAGCATGAATATGTATGAGACAATAATGCATAGATTTGAATGAGATAGAAAAGCATACCAATCCCCCAAGGCTAAAGTACTTCTACCAAACTAACAATCCATAATTGTTACCCCATGATTGTATCTTTGAATGCATGAAAGTTGGTAATGGTGGATCAAGGAAGAAATGATCTCTCTTTCTCCAAATATGTATTCACAATAGTGTGTTCACAAAGATGCTTGATATCAACAATGGCTTCATCTTCTATATCATCCTCTTACATTCTTGCATCCTCACTTCACCATTCCTTGCTTGCTTGAATCCCCTTGCAATAGGATTTCTTGTGTGAGACCACTTGATGAAAATGAAGGCAAATGAGAGTCTTTATATAGAGGTTTCAAGGTGAGGCTCCTAGAGTAATGTGAGGACCCATATTTCAAATTTCACCTCGAATTAAGGTCTAATCACAATAACAAACTAAGGAGGGAAAAAAATTAAATGAATTTTGAATTAAAACCTTTTCATACTTGGATTTGAGGGCCAAACATTAATTTTGGGGCCCGTTGGGACCAAATCTGAAAAAGGGGCACAAATTCCAAAGGAGGTCAAAGATGACCTCATCTTTGACCTAGGTTAGGGATGAGCTCAACTCTGACCTAAGTTAGGGTCAACCTCAACTCTAACCTAGGTTAGGGTCAACCTCAAACCTGACCTAGGTCAGGGTTGACCTTGACTTTGACCTAGTGGGCCCAGATCTAGCTAGAATCAGGACGAGAGGTCTCAGGGATGTTCAGAGACCTAGAAATGATGCCAAGATGGGACAGAATGCTAGGAAGTGGCATAAAATCCTATGATGATTGTGATGAAGGCTAGAAGGACCTATTTCTAAGTCCTACCTATAAAATAGAGCCATGGAAGAGGACAATTAAGGAGAATCCTCAGGATCCTAACCCTAATTTCACCTAGAATAAAGAAATCAAGTGCAGAATGCATCCTAAATGCAAGTCTATCATGATAAATGTACTAAAAGAGGGTGCTAAACCTATCAATATGGAAGTGCTTCCATTTTAAGATGATACAATAATATGCTATGATATGATATGGTGATAAAGATTGCAGAATTGAGCAATACATGTTTCAAGAGGATATGTGAATTACAAAGATCTGATATTGAGATCTAATGAAGTAGTTGGTACAGTTTGGCACAAGTAGAGGAGCAAAGATAAGTTGGTGAGATCAATAATTATTTGGTATTATTCTATTTGAGTAATATGAAGATTATTTAGACAGTGTGTTGAGTGATCTTTCTCCTGAATCTGTTTGGACAGTGGGTCCTTCTATCTTCCATAACTCTTAATTGGGTTAGAATCCTTTAACAGAGATTCAAAGTCTCCTAAAAGGGAATAATATGTACTAAATGTATTTCATAAGGCTCCTAATAAATTCCATCCTCTCAAAATTAATTTTCATATTAGTACATCTTTTGTGAGCATCATTCCCACTGGGGTTTACTCTCTGATCAAGAGGATCCCTAGTTAACATATCTTGTATTATTATGTCATTGTCTATGTTTATCTTTCTATGGTTGTTGCTTATATTGATTACATGGTTGAAATTTTTCAATGGTGATAAAAGTTGTATTTATCAAATAACTAATTCACCCTCCCCCCTCTCAGCCATCTTGGTGGAATTTACTTTCTAACATAGAGTCTTTGACTGAGTCAATAATCAACTTCCTATCTTTATTATTTTGCCTTTTCCAAATGGATTTTTCCACTTCATCTTTAGGTATTTTTGGCTCTTTTTCTATATTGTCCTCCAATTCAAGTTCTAGTAGAAGTGAAGTAATTCTAGTTTTCCAAGATATAAAGTTGGATACACCCTAAAGTATATCTTCCATTCTCATACCGTGAACCATTTCTTCTTATTATTATTATATACACAAGTATAACCTTTTTATTATGTTTATATGAGATTTCTATAAAAAATTAAAAATAATATCTTCTCTAATAACATTGCTCTGATACCATGTTAAAGAATATAGATCAGAATAGAGAAGAAATGTAATTCTCTTTCTTAATTGCACTTATGTTGTATTAGATAATTGCCACTGTGATTGATTTCTAAATAACAGCTATGATCTTATATAAGTATAAGAGGGAACAATTATTATTGTGAAAGAACATGACCGTACATGACTAGACAGTCATGTAGGGTCATGTATTTCCATAATACTAATCATTAATCAACTTCTAATTATAATGTTGTCATTTCATATTACTATTTTGATCCCTTAACACATGATGCATTGTAATATCATGGTTATCGACTTCAGCGATATAGGTCACAATATGTATATGTATTGTGACTACATTCACAATATATATACATATCGTGACTATTATATATAGAAGTGATGTGAGTTACGGTATGTATATTTATCATGACTGTTATCATAGTCACAATACATATACATATCATGATTGTTATAATTATGACATTCAACTGTATTTCCTTTAGAGCCGATCTAAGTATGCATATATATATATATATATATATATATATATATATATATATATATATATATATATATATATATATATATATATATATATATATATATATATATATATATATATATATATATATATATATATATATATATATATATATATATATATATTTATTTATTTATTTATTTATATATATTCTTATCAATAATGATATTCATATATATATATAATCTTGTATCTTTCCATATATTATTTTGAGCATTTGAAGACTTAAATACTATCGAATATATTTTCTCAACAGAAATGACATTAAAAAGAGCATAAAATAGATTAAAATGAAATGAAAATAGATGGAAGATACTTATAGACACTAAATTTATACCATTTGGTTCCAAGTAAGGGATAATAAGACCTAAATCTCGATGCTCCCATTGAGGATAGGTATGGCAGTTTCTCAACTTAGTCAATACCCATATATCTTCATTCAAAGTTCTAAGACACTTAATGCACATTAAAAACCTCTCAATGAGATTACAAAGGCCTTTCAAAATACAACATTATGAACTGTTTGTCAAACAATCAAATCTAGGACATACCTAAAAATATGAATAAGTTGTTTGAGTTCATGTATATCCCTAAAAGAGAGCACAAGTTTTGGACGTTTTAGTTGCAAAACAATGAGTTTTCTTAAATAATTTTAGTAGAAGAGGTAAACATAGAGCCAACATACTATATGTCAATAGGTGTAGCAAAATGAAGAATCTATAGATGTGTTATTTTTAGGTTTCTTCCATTTAATTATATTGTAGATAGTTTAATATTGAGTTTCTCTTTATTTAGAGAATATTTAATATTATCTACTTAACATGGCCAACCAAGTGAAGGTGGAAGCTCATATGGCCCCTCCCCCCCCCCCCCCCCCCCCCAACATCACTCTACATTCCCTGTTAACATCTAACATTCATTCATTCTTGCACCCATTAATTAAGTATAACATTCATTCACTCATTATAACATGACATTCATTAACACATAACATTCATCAAAACATAAAATTCATCAATATTCATTAACATATATCATTCATGAACATTTATTATCACATAAATACAATCATTAACACATAAAAATTCAGTCATTATCAAATAAGTTAGATTAAAATCATTTCCTTTTTTGTTTTTTTTAAGCTATGTAAAGACTAAGTGGAGCGCCATTTTCTTCATCATTTCCCTCGTCTTCAATTGTTTTTCACTTTGGTCATGATCTCAATGTGTGCCTAGTCATATACTGAGGATGAGGATGATGATGCAAAGGGGATTCCTTTGTGAAAAAAAGAAATGGGTTAAATTCTAAATATTTTTTACTATTGTTACAAATATTTCATTAATTAAATAACATAGCTATGGCATTCTTTTCTTGATGGGGCCACATCATCTTTTTTATCATTTTGTCTCACCTAAACCTTAGCATGTTGAACACCCTCTGGAGTTGAAATATGAAAGGTTACATTAATCAATAAACCAATTTCAATTAAATTCATTTAAAGGAATAAGAGTGATCCTCTTTACTTGATGGGGGAACATAATGTTCCTGATGTTGTGTACCCAAGTCATGCTCCACTTGGTCACCATTGACTACATGCTCTAAAATATTAACAAAAAAAGTTACATTAATTAATACACAAATTTCAATTTAACATGTTTAATTGTATTAATAATTACATAAAAATATTAATGCCAAAGGAATACCTGCACTACTAGTATGCACATCCAGAATTTCATCATGTGTATGTTGTGTTCCAATATTAACAGACTGTATCCAATGTCATGTGCATTGTTATCATCGCTTTCTTACATAAAACAAATATAGTCATTTTATGTTGGAACTTAACATCAAATAGACTAATTGGTAAAGTATTCAATTTTAAATAATTTTCATTTAGCTTATTTACCTCTGTGACACATCCATCACTAGAACCTTGCACACTCAATTCTTGTAGTTGTTCAACCACGACTCTATAGCCTTGTTGGAAGCCAATTCTCTTGTCATCTTCTATGAGCAGTCTATTGAACTCAAAGCCCTGCATTTTTTCTTGGTATCATGAATTTTTCTTGCATTTTTTCATCAAAATAATATTTTTTTCAATTTATAAATATTTTGATACAATTTTTCATTTACTAATACTTACAACTTATGTGGAAAGTTTTGAATAACCACCAAAGATGAGCTTGTGTTTCACATGCTTTTATAGTCTTTCTTTCATTGCCTTGGATGTGTCATTCAGCCTATGAAAAGTTTGAAATATGTTAGATCATATAAATATAAAGAGTAATTAGTACATAATTACATTATTAATAGTATCACATACCTTCTTCTGGTGTTTGGCGGTGTATTTTTTTTTTCCTTTCAATTTTCTCCTTCGCATCCAAAATCAGATTTTGCCACTCACCCTCAAGAATGCAGGGGGGATGCTTATACTTTAAGTTATTCTCTAATGTCATCCTTTACTACTCCTTTAGATACTTCATACATTGATGCAATGAGGAACATAAAAAGCTACGGAAAAAGGCTCACCTAACTTTCCAGCCACCTTGCAGAGTAAAACATGGCAGAAACAACAACATAGAGAACAACACCAAGGAGATAAGGAAAACAAAAACTTTATTGATTCATCTAAATATTAACATACATTCTTGGTTGTGAGGCCTTCTGAGTTATGGCCAACCAGATTTATGAATATCCAGTCTTAGCCTCTATCTTCTATCTAACTTCTTCTCTTGCTACTGATTCCCCATTCCTACATCTAAGCATCCTTATTTATACTTTCCAAAATGGCTTAGAAAAGATTATAGATCATTACAAATAGAAGGCCAACCACAAAATGGTCTACACATATCCCAAGACAAGATCCCAATCATTAAACTCACAACCCCAATTAAATACATAAGTTGGCTCCAACTAAGAATCAAAACACAAGAAAAGTTGGTCAAAGAAGAACTGAGAATTAGCAAATAATAGGTTCACTCGACACACATGAACGCCTGGCTAATACTGCAACTCGACACTTACTGGCAGAATGAATAAAAGAGAAGGATAGTAAAGAAATCCAGGATACTCTTGCATCATATATAACCTAGCTTCCTCAAGGAGCCTATTTCCTCAAATGTGCAAGCTCCAAACAACCCAGTCATATTCTCTATAAGATCATTCTTTAACTTTTTATCTTGGTTATTCCACCTTTTAAGAAAAAAAAAACTCTTAGAATCATAAATGAAGTGAAGTTACCTTTAATATAGTTCAAGATATGGATCAAAAGAAAATATTCTAGCAAGTATATGAAATCAAAAGAGTGGATAGGGGTTTTAGCTCAGATATGATGTTCCACCATTTACGTATGGTGGGCCTAAATATCCACAAACACTTGTCATTAATTTTTCTATAAAAAACATCATTCCCTACAAAAAAATCATGGGTTCATTAGTTGAAAAAGAGTGATCAATAATTACTATTACACTATATATAATAATAACTTTAAAGTACCTATAACCTTTGACACTTTTAATGGAACCATTTCTTCGTCTCTCATGAGCAATATGCAATCCATCACTATTCCCATACTAGAAATGAGGGTACATCCAATAAAATAATATTGCATCATCATGTATTACATCTCCTATTGCATAAAATGAATCCATTATGAAATATTGCCAAGAAAGAATACTTCAAGGGAAAATAAACACATAACAAAAGAGAGAAAAATAGGGATCTATGTACCAATAGGTTGTGCAATAGTGGGTTTCTGCATGTTGCATGTTGCCAACATTGTAGTTGGCAATAAATCTGTGATTGTCCTCTTCTGAGGTAATATTGGCATAGGATCATTGACATGAGTTGAACAATAAGATTGTTAGATCATAAAAAAAGCATGGGCTAGCATGGACAATATTGTTAGAGCATTAAATAAAAACATTGTTAGAGCATATTGTCATTGATTGTGATCATTCCTATATATTTAGTGGAAAAAAAAAGTGGGGGATAGAACATGTGATCTACTAGAACCACTTGTAGTACCCTCATCATGGCCATGAGGCTCAAAATTATGGAAAAAAAAGTTGTAAAAATAACACGTATGTATTTTAGTTAGTGACATAAAAGAGTATAAAATAAAAACCATTATTGAACTTTTCTTGTAATTAAAAATTTCATTAATACTTACTCTCAAGATTCACCTTAGTGCATCAATTCATTTTCCCTCTCTTGTGACTCAAGAGTTTGAGGGTATATGGATGAAAAATGAAAAAAAACATTTGTAATTTTCCACAAATGCTTTTTAATCGTATCGATAGGGTCACTAGATTGTGGAAAAAAACAAATAGCGAGTCCTCATCAAAGGTTTTGCTAGTGTCTCAAACTGGACTTTATGCCTTTAAAAAAAACTAATACATCAATAATATTTTAGGATGGGTTAGATCCAAATATTGAAATCTATGATGATTGGACCAACTATAGGGACAAGATTGCCCTCTGTACTTTTGGTTCTACAAAACCAAGGAAGGTACTCCTAATCCAACACAAGCTTTACTTCAATTATAAAAAACTAGATTTGTATAATCACAAATAAATGATAATAAAATACTAAATGATAACCATTCGCTCATTGATTCTCCATTATCATTGGGTGGGACACTACTTTTTAAGTCACTATACTTAAAGAATCTCGATAGATTTATATGAAAATATTAGGAATACACATAGAACATTTTAAACACTGATCTATGTGAAAATAGCTCCAATGCTGGCTAGTTCCTTATCCATTGGGAAACACCTTCACTATAAGATTTTTATACACAAACAAATATATTGAACTTTGATAGCCCTGCCCTTTGAAAATACTATCACCCTATGGTGGATTTTATCAAAGGAATCCTAGATTCATACCACTTACTCATATCCCTATGTAAAACTTAAAGAATTTATGCCATGTCTAAAGCTTATTTAATCTGATCCTAAATCAGAGCCAAAGAACATAAACATACACACAAAGAATATCCATGCAGTGAATTTCAACAATTCATAACTCAAAGAGAAAATATACATAGGATAGATGTGAACTTCAGATTTTATTCAAATGTTATATCAATATCATGTATACAAAATGCTTTAAAATGCAAACTGTCTAGATTTAACTTGAACCAACAATATTGCTCTCTTAAAAAATCTACCTAATACAGTCTACAGTATTCTAGACTCAAAACTTGTTAGTAAGAGTGCTCAAGTTTTAGTCCATACAAAATGATCTTGGTAATCCTCTTATAGAAACAAGGATTGCATACAAGCTTCGGATCTTTCTTACAAAAGACAAAAAGAGTTGCCATATAAGACAAAAAGGATAAATATAACACCTTCTTGTTACAATTTTACAAAATGACTTGTAGAGATGAGTGCCAAAATTTTCAATAAGTCCCAAGTTTAGTTCAATTTCTACCAGGTGTAGCATCTGTGCTTTCTTTAACTGCTTAAGGTTCCCACATTGCTCACTTTTCTTTCAAGGAGTTGGGGCACTACCACTTGTTGCCTCTTCAATGGATGTTTCTTCCTTGGAAACTTCCATAGGATATGATGTTTCCCAAGATGCATAGGTTTCTTCATTTGGCCAATGAAAGGCTATAACTTCATCCCTCTTCGGTAGCAATTTGTCCCAATCAGCAACCACTTGGTAAACCTCACTTCTGACATTAGTGAATTGTATTCTGATATCCTAGAATATTTTAATTAGTTGTACAAAAGGGGTATTATCCTATGTATTCAAAATAGTGTCTATTGTATTTGACACTTCCCCATCAATTTGTTCTAGCCACTAATCCCTATCTTTTATAAATCCATCTACTTTGACAAGACTTGAGAATATTTGAAAACTATCCTGAAAGTACCTAGCCCTTAATGTCTCTACTTTTCTCTTTAGACTTTCTCTATTTACCTCAAACTCAAAAAGGTTCTTAAAAAATCTATAAGTATTTTTTAATTGGATATCAACAATACACTGATCTACAATTAAATCAGAGAAAGATTTCAACCTATTCTTTCTAGCAGCCCATTTTTCCAAAATTGGGTCTATAGTAGATATCTCTTTCTTAAAAGAAATCAAAATATCAGATAATTGCTTAGAAACTTTGTAAACCTCTTTTGGCTTGAAATTAGCAACAAAATTTAGGATTTCATCCTTTATTCTCTTTTCATACCTCTGTTTCTCCCTTTGCTCTATGTCTTCATCACTTGCAGAAGGGGGAAGAGGGGATAGGGGATATTCAATAATAGGGCTTGAAGAAGAAGACCCAAAAGGGGAAGATGAAATTTTTAATTTCCCTAATGCTTGAATTGGGCCTTGCTCACCTAACCTCTTCTTCAAGTCTACAATTAAAGAATCCTTTTCACATATGCTCTGTCTTAGCTCTCCATAAGCTTTCAACGCTGTTTCCAATCTCAGTGTGAGTTCCTCCTTTTCCTTGGCCTCTTTTTCTACCACCCTTTCTATTAGTTGAATTGTTGCTACCACTATGCCTGATGCCTCAACTATAGAAGTGTCAGTAACCCTTTTGACTATTAGGCTACTAGTGAGATCACCCCTAGTAATCTGCTTTCCTTTATTATCTCCATTCTTTTTTAGGGACCACATGACCAAGGCCTGATGGTCATTGCTAAAAGTGACTCCCGTAATGTCTTGTTCTGCTTCTTCCTTAGTTTTATGAATGGGTGTGGTTTGTTTCCTCATAGCATCGAGGATCACTACATCAGCTATATCCCATTCTGGAAGGATAAGTACCCCTGAGTTTCTTACCAAGTCCCTCCCTTCTTCTGGGATAACTATCTCAAATCTCTCTGTCATTTATTTTCTAACCTCATCTTGAATGATCCTGAGATCTTTATCTGGATTCTCCTCAAGCCTTTTTTCACAAGTTTCCTCAAACTGACTGATGTTTAGTTTCCATAAGAATTGCATAAATTCTCTAGCGTTTACAAAGGCATCATCAGCTAGAAATTCATCATAGACCTTCTTAATTATGGAGTCCAATTCAATGCCTTCTATCTTTCCCACTGTTAAATCTATTTTAGGTTCTTTTGGTGGCTCTGGCACCCCTTCATTTATTTCCTCATAGGTCATAAAAAATTGACCTAGAGATCCCAACTGTTGGACTTTCTCTATGACCTCTTGATCATCCATGATATTTAGAGGTGATTGGGAATGATAGTAAACTTCCTCAACATGTTGAGGCCTCTCTTCCAATTTTTGTCTCCTTTTGGGAGGTGGGGAATTAGGGACATCTTCAGTAGATTGATCCTAAGGTGAATCTAGAATTTCCACAACCTCCTTGTGTTTCTCTACCTACTGTAATGTGGAAGGGATGTCCTCCTTCTTTGTTTGTTTCTACTGGTCAAGCTCTAGTACTATCACATTGTAACCAGTTCTCTTCTCCACCATGTATCTCCCTGTGGGTAAAACCTTTGCAAATGTAGGCATTCTCAATAGTAATTTATCCTTCTTTGGGTTATTCCTCATGGCTTTCTCCTTTTCTCATTGAGGGTTTGATAAATCTCTTGAAAATGTTCCATGAGAGTATCTATCTTTTTACCCATAGGATTTATGCTCTTTAAAGGATTGTATCCCTAATCAAACTACTAGGCAAACTCCAAAGTCTTCTTGTAAACTAGCCATTTTTCTTTTTTTATTTCTTGTTCTTGTATATCAGGGATATTTTTGATAATATCCTTAGGAAAGTTAAAAATATGATTAACCAAAGAGAACCTAACCTTTACTTTGAACACCTCATTATAAAACCCCTCTAGGTCTGTTGTCCTAATAACTTAAGTAGCCATATGATATGGTGCCAAGAATCTATTCATATGGAGCCAGACTCCTTTCATGATTACAAATTGATGTGCAATTGTAACATTTGGGAACATAGTTCCTCTACCTTTTCCTAAGAGAGTGTTCTCTTCAATGTCTCCTAATAGTCTGATGAATTCTACAATACTAATCTTGAGGAGGACTTGATATGGTAAAATGAATGGAGCCCCCCTGAAACCATACAATTTGATAATAGTAGAAACAGGGTAAAAAATGACATCCCCCCAATTATTCATAATTTTGAGGCCTTGGGAAAACTATTTAGGCCTGATAATTTTAGCTAAGGGAGCTAGGATTCTTGGGCTTTCAAGGACAAATAATTTCCTTAGTCTGGATGCAAAGCATCTATCAAAATTAATGAGACTATGATCCTCCCTATCACATGTCATGGTGAAGTTCCACAATTGGATTGGCATGTCTTCACCATCCTTTTGTTTCAATAAATCCATTTCATTCTCAAAATAACTAGCACCTTTAAACAAGAACATGTACATCATAAAAGAATAACAACAAAATGGCTTATTAACTTTGTCTTTCTAGATTCCTACTAATCCATTATGAATTAGATCAGCAATGTAAGGGGCATAGTTAAAGGTAACTAATAAGTATGGGTGTAAAATCTGGACCATCATGTACATAAAATGTATTGGCATTCCTTCCTCCACATCTTCTACAAAGAATTGACATAATGACTAGTATGCACCTCTTGCCCTCAAATTAAAATAATGTCTTGAAGGGATCTTGTGTACTTGGTGCCATAGTAATCATTTTCCCAATTTTGTCACAAAATTCCTTTACAGGACCACTTCTGAGATAATCCATCTATGCATTATATACCTACCTCAACTCTTCAAAATCAATTTTTTCTAGGTCATTGGAGGGCTCACTTAGCTTAAAAACCCTCTTGATTTCTTCAGCAAAGATGTTTATTAGTAGGTTTCCTTTGATATCCCTAATAACTTTAGTAATTGGGTCATAGTTCCTTGCAACTTGCATCATTAAATCTGCATCTAGGAAAATGTTGGGTACTATTATACACTAATTTTGCACCCTTGTTTCAAGCTCTCTTGGTCTTGATAACTTAGTATAACATGGGAATCATCTCCAGGTTGTGGGACCTATGCTAACTAAGATGAGACCTCCAGGTTCTAGGTTGGTTCCTCATAGATAATCACCTTAATTTGCTTCTTGACATGAAAGTAAAACTTTGAGGGGAAAGGGTTAGAGGGAATGCTTGAAAGGGAAATGACTTGAAAGAAAACTACCTACTAGGTGATACACCGAAATGATGGTTTCGATTGTAGTATAGAGGATGAATTTAATGAATCTTCTTAGGTCTAGGAGATCACAAATCACTAAATAGGCTTGCACAAATATTTCATAGAAGGGTCTACAATAGAAAGAGGCTATTCAGGGAAAGAAATAATTTCACAAACAATAGCATTCTTGAGGATTTAGACACAATCTACAACCTGCAAATAGACATTCACCTCTGCAAATCGGTATAAGAATGAGATAGATTGTCAGGGGTTGAGGTATACCCACAAGAGCATTCAAATCAAATCACCCACAACAATACACATAAATTGTAGAAAGAGAGAGGGATCAGGAACCCTAAGATATGACTGAAAACATACATATACTTCAATTCAATAAGAGATAATCCAGACAAGGAAGCATAGGGACAGAGAAGATGTCACAAAATACCTCTGCAATATCTAAAAAATCAATGGGAGATTACAGTATGTAGAAAACTAGAGGGCAGAGAAAATGCCACAAATAGCCTTCTAAGAAAAGAGATTTTCTTCTTTACAAAATGTCAACTCTAAGCTCTAAAGCTCTCAAAAAATAATATATACATCTCCTATTTGCACATGGGCAGGAGTCAAAAACCTAACTAGGGTTACAAAGATTTTATTAGAATAATAACTAACCCTAATTTTGTCAATTCTAATAATAAATGTATCTTTGCAACATCATGGCCAATTAGATATTTGTTTATGTGCCCATCCCTGTACTATATTTGCTTGCAGACAAGCAACCTGGATTCATCTACCTCACTATAACAAACTCAATGAATGCTCAGAATAGTACATCTCAGGCACAAGAAATGACCCAAGACAACCACCTAGACTTCCTCATCATCCTCTTCAACTGCAAATGTCCTGAAAACATAAATTTTGAGCTACCCTACTATTTGCGACCTGCTGAATCAATCACTGGCAAAAAATCATCTTAGAAATATTTGAATTTGAAAAGCAATAGCTAGCCAGTCATTTGAAATGTGGCCGTTGATATTTGACATTTCCCGGTAGATGAATGGCTCAGATCATCCTTGAAACAGTTGCAAAACCTTAAAAACTCAATGTCCATATCAGCATATCGCAACCAATGAGAATCAAGCACGTCAGCATATCTGTCAGTTTGGACCCACCTAAATTTTTCTTCTTTTTATCATTCGGCAACTACGTGACTAAAGACCTTCTAACCCTAGGCCCAGACTCACCACATGTCAATCTTCCATTCACTCTGACCACCTTATCAGCAACACCTTGGCAACCTTTCTAAATATGGACCCACTGCAACTTAGATTCCAATCTATCAGTGGGCGCATGATCTCATAGCCTTCAAATATTCCTTCCAATAATGCATTAGCCATTGATCCTTTTAGAACTAGGACCCCACTAACACATCGGGTCCACCTACAAATCTTTGTCAGCACTTGGCAACCAATCATAGGCAAGCACATAAGAAACACACGGCACTGGACCCACTGACAAGTCTTTATATCTTGGCCAATAAAAGGATGGCATGTCACCCTGACCTGGCATGGACCCACTTGATAGAACTTGAACACTTGGCAAATTGAATAGTGGGCATAAGATCACATGTGTCAGAAAAGGGCTATGCGAAGATATGTCAGTCATTGATCTTCAACCTACTAGCATCCCTGTAGACATTCTGACATGGTCTCACTGACAATTTCTAGCTATGTACCTAGTGACCAATCAAATGCGAGCACGTCAGAAAGAAAGGACCCATTGAACAAAGCTCTAACAGAAAAATAAGATTGACAATCAGCGCATAATCTCATGGCTTTGACACAACCCATGAGATCATGCGCTAGCCGTTGGATTAAAAGTTATATAGCTCTCCTGGGCCCACTCTGACAAGTTTTACAAATCACCACCCTCAGCTGATAAAAAACCTCCATGTCGAACATCGTGGTAGTGGACCCACTGATAGTTTGAAGCACTACATACTTGGAAGATCTAATGGTCTGCATTGGATCTTATGTGTTAGAAAGATTCCTTGTGTTTATATGCCAACCATTGATCTTTTAAAATTGGGACCCCCCGCATAAAGTGACCGCAAAATATTAAGCGATCATGTGACTGAAGAAAGGTTAACTGCTTCGTTGGGTCGCTAGCTATTGAGACTTAACCACCGAACACTTAGCAACTATGAGAATCACTGTAGTCGCCAGTTTTCTGAAAGGAAAAGATGACCACTGGAGAAATTAGAAAAATGGCGACCAAAGGAATTAAAGTGCACATGCTGAAAATGAAAACTTAAGTGACCGAAAAAGTAACGGTAGAAAAGAACAAGGCCTAGGGTTTTTTAGGGTTTTTTTGGGGTATAATGACTAGATTTATGAATTTTAAACCTGCAAACTAGGGAACCTAAATAAATTTCAAAGGCTAGAGGATAGGGTAGAAAACCATGAAATTTTTAGAGGTGCTTGGCAAGATTAGAATGCAAGCCTTGGGATAGAACTTAGCCAAATTTTCATGGAGAAGGAAAAATTGGGTAACATTTTGGTGATTTCTACTGGATGTCAGCCTGCTAGACATGAAAACCAGAGACCTAAAAGCAATCCATTGGGCATGGAGTCATTACTTGAGCACAAAAAACTTCCTTTACAGAGAGACAGATTTGGAACTGGGAGGAACAAAAACATGTGCACGAGCACTTCTTGGAAAATAGGAAAACAACTGACTAGAAAATAGGGATAGAAAGCAGGAAAAACTACCCTAACCTAAACTAACCAGTGGAGAAACCTGGTCAAACAAAACCATTCACTGCTAGGCTAAAATAACTACCCTTCCTCATTAGGATATTTTGCATTGAGTGCATAAGGATAGGTATAAGGATATGAGACACATAAAGATTTATCAAATGAGGATGAACTGCCCCTGCAAAGATAAGATCAAGTTTACTCACCTCAAATCGATCATATGGAGGGACCTTGGTAAACTCCTTCTGTGCCAAGTATCTGATAGGAAAGCCTCTTGAAAGTCTAAAGGTAGGACTTTCCTTGATGGTTTCTTTTTTATCTTCATGGTTGCCCTCTATTATGGATAGCCATGTCAACTCATCATCCATGGATAGGGGACTATCATCCTCTACTTTTAAACAAGCCAAGAGCTCATCAAATTTGTCAATATCCTGAAGATCCCCAGGGATGACTAGCTCTTTACAATCAGGCTCCCTACACAAGCCTCCTATGATGTGCTCCAAACAATCCTCCCTAAGGCTTTGGTTATCCTCTACACATTGGGAAGTCTCCTCCTCAAAAATGAGATCAAGCTCACGAATCAACATATCCTCAAGATTAATCTCTTCTAGTTGTTGCAACTTCATAGAGGTGGCTATGATCATATCTTTATCATCTTGCTCAACAAAACTAGGCAGCCTATCGAATAAATGCATAGCATCCCCTTCTATATCAACCTCTTGTTGATGGTGGAACTTTTGTTCTGATTGATCTTCACCCATAGGTAATGGCATGGTCTCTTCTTCATCATCAACAAAGAGGGGAAGCTCATTCAACAAATCAACCAAGATCTCAGGATGGGCATCAAACTCCACCTCCTCACCATAGTCATCACTCTGCACTGATACCTTAGATTTTCTCTCCTCCTCTTCAAATGAAAGCTCATTTATCATAGGTCCTTGCTCTGATACTTAACTAGTATCTTTGAAAAGACTTGGCATCTGACAAATAGGAGGTAGAGTCCATTGGGGAATCCACAACACTTCATCATCCTGAGAGACCAGAGGGGCCTCTTGGGATAAACATTTTTCTTGAGCAGGTTGCTCTTGCAGAGTGGTAGGTTGCATATCAAGTATAGGCTCTTGGAAGGAATTTTTTTCCTTAAAACCCAGGATATGAAATTGAGGGGGCTTAGAGGGAGACATAGGAGGCATACTTGTCTTGAAACTTGGAAAACTGGAGGCCCTAACATCTTGATGTTGGTCTCTTGTAGTTGGCTCTGTCTCAATATAGTCTTTAGGCTATTAAAAACCACAATAAGGTTGCAACTGCTCCAAAATAGGCTCAGATTCTTGAAGAGTGCTCCTAAAACTTGGGAATGAGCACCTTGTATGCTCTTCATGTGTAGGCTCTTGATGCAAATGGGTCCTCCAGCTTGGAATTTTAGGTCTAGGAGTCTCTTGTTGAGCAATTTGTGATCTCAACCTTGTTGTCTCAATGTTAGCTCAATGTCTGATCTCTTCTTGGAATTTTTTTATTTGTTTCTCATCAACAAGAGCCTCTGTCATTTGGTTGGAGATGAACCCTTGTTCATAACCTTGAGCCCCCATCTCTTGCTTCTCCCTTATCTCAGATACTTGCTTAATCAAATCAAGCAACACATTCTTTGTCTTTTCTTGCTCTTTCATGAAGTCTGAGCTCTGACTCTATTGCCAACTAGGCTAAGAAGGGGGGGTGGGTGGTAAGTAGGATGAGGTAGCTAGTGTTGCATTTCTTATTGTACCCTTTGTGCCCATGACCCTTCTTGTTTGAGGGCCCTTTCATAATCTTGCATAAGGGAAAAATCATTTGGAGCATGCTAGATATATTGATAGCCTTGTATAGTATGGAAGCTTGGGATAAAAGTAGGCTTTAGGTGGCTTTGATAAGGCTGATGACTAGCCCATTGAGCTTTATTCTCATAATAGGATGGTAGTTAACCTGACTACCCATAATAACTTGACATGTCTACTCATGCAATTAGCTGGAATTTGAATATGAAAGATTTGAAACATACCAGCACTTGATCTTTGAAACTAGTAGAATTTCTAGAGTCGCCAGATATGCAGAAAAATGACCTCTTCTAGGTCTGTAGCATGTTATCATCATATCAAAGATAGCATACCTTGAACATGAATCTAAACTTTGGTCCCACCGGGTGTGCCAAAATTGTTATGCCCAAGGTGAGGTGCTTCCTGAATTTGAATCTACTCTTAGTCCCACCGGGCATGCCAAAATTGTTATGCCTAAGGTGGGGTGTCTTCTGAATTTGAATCTTCTCTTAGTCCCACTAGGCATGCCATAATTGTTATGCCCAATGTGGGGTGTCTTCTAAATTTGAATCTATTGTTAGTCCCACTGGGCATGCCAGAATTGTTATACACTAAGTTTGCACCCTTGTTTCAAGCTCTCTTAATCTTGATAACTTAGTATAACATGGGAATCATCTCTAGGTTGTGGGACCTATGCTAACTAAGATGAGACCTCTAGGTTCTAGGCTGGTTACTCTTGGATAATCACCTTAATTTTCTTCTTGACATGAAAGTAAAACTTTGAGGGGAAAGGGTTAAAAGGAATGCTTGAAAGGGAAATGACTTGAAAGCAAACTACCTACTAGGTGATACACCGAAATGATGGTTTCGATTGTAGTATAGAGGATGAATTTAATGAATCTTCTTAGGTCTAGGAGATCACAAATCACTAAATAGGCTTGCATAAATATTTCATAGAAGGGTCTATAATAGAAAGAGGCTATTCAGGGAAAGAAATAATTTAACAAACAATAGCATTCCTAAGGATTTAGACACAATCTACAACCTGCAAATAGACATTCACCTCTGCAACTCAGAATGAGATAGATTGTCAGGGGGTTGAGGTAAACCCACAAGAGCATTCAAATCAAATCACCCACAAGAATACACATAAATTGCAAAAAGAGAGAGGGATCAAGAACCCTAAGATATCACTGAAAACATACATATACTTCAATTCAATAAGAGATAATCTAGACAAGGAAGCATAGGGATAGAGAAGATGTCACAAAATACCTCTGCAATATCTAAACAATCAATGGGAGATTATAGGATGTAGAAAACCAAAGGGCAGAGAAAATGCCACAGATAGCCTTCTAAGAAAAGAGATTTTCTTCTTTACAAAATGTCAACTTTGAGCTCTAAAGCTCTCAAAAAACAATATATACATCTCCTATTTGCACGCGGGCAGGAGTCAAAAACCTAACTAGGGTTACAAAGATTTTATTAGAATAATAACCAACCCTAATTCTATCAAGTTTGATCATAAATGTATCTCTGCAACATCATGGCTGATCAAATATTTGTTTACATGCCCATCCTTGTACTATATTTGCCTGCAGACAAGCAACCTAGATTCATCTACCTCACTGCAACAAACTCGATGAATGCTTGGAATGGTACCTCTAAAGGACAAGAAATGACCCAAGATGGCTGCCCAGACTTCCTCATCATCCTCTTCAACTACAAATGTCTTGAGAACATAAATTTTGAGCTATCCCACCATTCGTGACCTGCTGAATCAATTACTAGCAAAAAATCATCTTAGAAATATGTGAATTTGAAAAGCAATGGCTAGCCGGTCATTTGTAACATGGTCATTGATATCTTACATTTCCTGGTAGATGAATGGCTTAGATCATCCTTGAAACAGTCACAAAACCTTGAAAACTCAATGTCCATATCAGCAAATTATAGCCAATGAGAATCAAGCACGTCAGCATATCCGTCAATTTGGACCCACCTGACTTTTTCTTCTTTTTATCATTCGGCAACTATGTGACTGAAGACCTTCTAACCCTGGGCCTAGACCCACCACTTGTCAATCTTCCATTCACTTTGATTGCCTTATCAGAAACACCTCAGTGACCTTTCTGACAACGGACCCATTGCAACTTAGATTCTAATCTATCAGCGAGCGCATGATCTCATAGCCTCCAAATATTCCTTTTGATCATGTGCCAATCGTTGATCCTTTTAGAACTAGGACCCCACTGACACATCAGGTCCACCTACAAATCTTTGTCAGCACTTGGAAACCAATCACAAGTAAGCACATAAGCAACACACATCACTAGACCCATTGGCAAGTCTTTATATCTCAGCTAATAAAAGGATGGCATATCACCCTGACCTAGCACGAACCCACCTGATAGAACCTGAACACTTGGAAAATCAAACTGCAGGAGTAAGATCGCATGTGTTAGAAAAGGGCTATGTGAAGATATGACAACCATTGATCTTCAACCTACTAGCATCCCTATAGACATTCTGACATGGTCTCATTGACAATTTCTAGCTATGTGCCCAGTGACCAATCAAATGCGAGCATGTCAGAAAGAAAGGACCCACTGAACAAAGCTCTAATAGCAAAACAAGATCGATGGTCAGTGCATAATCTCATGGCTCTAACACAACCCATGAGATCATGCCCCAACCATTGGATTAAAAGTTATATAGCTCTCCTGGGCCCGCTCTGACAAGCTTTACAAATCACCACCCTCAGCCAATAAAAAACCTCCATGTCAGACATCATGGCAGTGGACCCACTGATAGTTTGAAGCACTACATACTTGGAAGATCTAATGCTCGGCGTAAGATCTTATGTGTCAAAAATATTCCTTGCACTTATACACCAACCATTGATCTTTTAAAACTAGGACCCCCGCATAAAGTGACCACCAAATATTAAGTGATCACGCAACTGAAGAAAGGTTAACTACTTCACTGGGTCGCTAGTTGTTGAGACTTAACCGCTAAACACTTAGCAACTATGAGAATCACTACAGTCGCCAGTTCACCGAAAGGAAAAGATGACCACCGAAAAACTTAGAGAACTGGCGACCAAAGGAATTAAAGAACACATGATGAAAATGAAAACTTAAGTGGCCGAAAAAGTAACGGCTGAAAAGAACATATCCTAGGGTTTTTTAGGGTTTTTTTGGGGTATAACGACTAGATTTATGAATTTTAAACCTACAGACCAGGGAGCCTAAATAAATTGCAGAGGCTAGAGGACAGGGTAGAAAACCATGAAATTTTCAAAGGTGCTTGGCAAGATTAGAATGCAGGCCTTGGGATAGAACTTAGCCAAATTTTCATGGAGTAGGAAAAATTGGGTAACAACTACCACAATCTTGCCTAGGTCAAACTACCATATATTTTTGTTAGGAGGAGGGGCATTTCTCTAGCTAAAACATACTCTAAACAATGCTAAACTAGTGGTATCAAAAGCGTCACTCGCATTGATTGTGCCAATCTTAGCATCCCTTATGTAATTCCTTGTGTCATACAAGCCATCTGCTACTTTTACCCTATGTTCCTTCGGGGTCAATTTCTTGGCCTTTAATGTATTAGTCATTGAACTAGGTAATAAATATAATAAATCCTCATGCAAACCCCTCTTACTGTAATCGGTTTCACCAGATAATTCCTTCCTTGGAGCTATTTTAGGGTTTGAAATTTCTTACAATTATGCACAGAAGAAATATGACAAAATTATAATGCTACTTAATAGGAAAAGATTTCACAGAGATATCTACCAACCTTTTTTAGAACTTTCTTAGGAAATGTCAACCAGTCTCTACAAATCTTCTTGCCTAATTCTCTGCAAACTTTATCTCCTTGTGTTGCTAAGAATGCATAAATCTTCAATATATCTACAATCAAAACTAGTACTTTTAACAATTTACTTCACATGATCAAGCCATTACTTCTCTGAGAAATCGAACTGTCATCGTTCAATGAAAAAATTGAATTTTTCATCAACTATGCTCAAGTTTCAATTTGGACAGTCGATCTCCTTTAAAAGATAATCTAACAGTTCTCGCATGATCACAAGGCTTGAAATAAATTTATGTGAACATGAGACAACCATCAGATCAATATGCATCGATGACAGTCCTTTAATCATGTCATCCAGGACCCACTTTTTCCTCACATTTATCTCCATCGTTTGATCATGCATCGGACAGACACCATTATTTTTCATTTATGACTAGACATAAAGTAAGGCGTCATGGCCTAGATACCAAATGAACAATTGTCACATGATCACATAGATTGAAAAGATTCCATGCAAACATGTGACAATCGTTAGATCTTCCCTTCACTATTGATACCTTGATTTATTGGCCCCACTTTGCTTCAACCAATCAGGAATGTTTACATTGCAATATCCGACAAGTGGAAATGTAACTTTTTCTTACCAAGTGCTAGTGTTGCTGACATCTTCCACATCAACAAATACCTTTGACCAATCAATAGCATCCATGTGTGTATACCTGGTAGCGGACCCACCCTTTTCTTATGCCTGGTAATAAAGTAAAATCAACGGTTGTCTCATGATTGCACATGATTGAAAGATTCCATGCGAACATGGGACAACCGTTAGATCTTCTTCAAACTATCAGTCCTACAGATCCTCTTGAAACTAGCCCCACTATATATAACCAATGAAAAACCACCATGTCATAAAATCTGACAAGTGGACACATAAAATTTTCTTGCTGAGTGGTAGCCTTGTCGACGGTTTCCATGTTAGCAAATATTATAGCCAATCAGAAATGCCCATGTGTATACACTTGGTAGCAGTCCCACCTACTGTAAGCATTGAGGAATAAAGTAAGATCGATGGCTATCGAATGATCACATACCTTGAAAAGATTCCTTGCGGTTATGTGACAACCATTAGATCTTCATGTCAGATTCAAGGCTACATAAAATGCCAAAAACTTTAGGAAGTAAAGCGGTTAGGACTTAGGAATATTTAGGAATATCACCAAACTTAGACTTAGGAAAAATTAAAAAGGGATCAGGCCTATGTAATATATAATATTGAAAACATGACCCCACTCAGTGATATTTTAAAACACATACAACTTTAGGACTTAAGTGATTTGTAAAAAGTAATGCCCAAATAGAACCTAAAAGAATGACCTAGGGTTTTAATGAAGACAAATTCATTTAGGGTTTTCTCAGGCTTGGTTTTCCAATTAGGGCTTGCTAGATTTAAGATAAATTTCTAAGAAATTTAGCAAGGTTTTCTAGGTTTTTTGGCAATGAAATTTCTCAACCTTAGGATAATACACAAATGCTTCAATTTTGTAGGGAAATGCAAAATTTTATACCATTGAAAAATTGAAGTGCCAAAAAGTATCCTCATGAGGGACTCTATGTTCCTTTCCCTTTCTCTAAGCATCCGTCTTTGACAACAATATTATTAGAACTATCAAAATTACTCCAAAATAGTGAAGAAAAGAACATAATAAAATAATATTTCTCTTCTATCTAATTTGTACAATTATAATGAGGTTTTCCTGCTAGGTAGAAGAGACATGAGTATCAACATTGTCCCTTCTATATGGTTGTTCCATGTGGTCCTATGACAAAGATCAAAAATAAAAATATTAGAATAAAAACTTAATAATAAACTGGTATGTTGGAGTCATTGATTGGAGATTGGTTTAAATGGTGCGTAGTGCGTACATGCACCCCCATGATATTAGACTTATTTGTATCTATGTGATTCAAATTGTAATCGATAAGTAGCTCTTCCCCTACACGTATTGATTTTATCGCACATACAAATACATGATTTCCCTCCAGCTCCTGAAATATGCAATTGGATTTCTTAATAGTTTACCCAGGTCGCATACTATTTACAAAACCTACAATATTCCCTACTTCTTTTGGCCTTTTTTCAATGTATATAGCCACTCTTTTACTTTGATTATTGTCTATTTGTTGTATATAATTTTTTTAAAGAGTGCATACCTACACAAACTTTTTTATATCAAACAATATACATCGAACTTTTGAAATCATAACAAGGTCTATCAAACTCTATCAATTCAACAACTTTTTTGTAAGAGACCTTTATGTCATTCATGGAAATAGGCCCAAACCATGTAATGACGATGGTGGTATGAGATATATCATCTTGTTAACACAAAAATTAGTGTTTATTGGAGGAAGTTCCTTGAGTACCCACTGTTTTTGTAGATGTTGGTACCTCAAGGGTACCTCGATGTTTCCTTTGGTCTCATCATCATAAGAACATGACCCCCTTGAAAAAGGAAATATTTCATGTGTTTATTCAATTTCCTTCTAGTCTTTTGATCCCTAATTGATCCCTCACTCAAGGAAGACACATCTGACAAATACCTATTTGATGGTACCTGCACTCCATCAAATAAGAGAGATACGTTTTTGCAAATGGGAGAGATATCTTACAAGACATTAATCTAACTATTGATAATTGTATTAAATAAAATATCTCAATAGGGTTAATTGACTTATACATTTTGATTCATGAGACTGTGTCAGATTTTCATGAAAGAGGTTTGAGTTCCTACATATGTAATTCAATTATCTTATGTTAGATAAAAATTTCATGATAGGTATAATCAAAATTACATAGTAGACAACATGATAAATATGTAGTGATCATAATCATTGTATAATTTTTTTTTATTCCTTACCTTTACTTTATGGTGTCTATAAAGGACCCTCAATAGAAGCTGGGTTAATTATGTCTATAGTCAATTACATTTTTCCACCAAGGGTGGCAATATTGCACAAAATATATACATGAAATTAGTACCAACAATAAATACATATGTATCACATCCATAATAAGCATATCATAAGAATTAAAAACATTAAAAGGTACATCATGAATCAATTATGTAATAGCATTGGAGTTCTATACATAATGAATAAAATATCTAGCCATATAAGTCAAATATATTTCAATCAATAAATCAATATTAAATAGATTAAGGATTGATTTCATAACTCTACATATCATTCATGTCATTGATCTTCTTCTTCATCCAAATCATCATCATGATCATTGGCATCATCATCATTATCATTCTTGTTAGGAATAATAGTACACCAACACAACTGAGGGGGGGGTGAATCTGTTGTGAGATAGATTATTAAACGTTAAAATTTAATTAGACACTACACCAAATCAAATAATAATATAGTAAATAATAACACAATAACACATTATTTTATTGTCAAGGAAATCCTATTAAAGGTAAAATCTTGGTGGGAATTAGCACCCACAAATGATGTATTGAAAGTATAGTATCCATGTTAAAATATCTAGCCCTATTAGAAGCTTATTAAAACATTACAGTACATAATCCATGTTAAAGGACATACCTTGTTAAGAGTCAAACAAATGTAGGCTCTTTTCCTAGGTTCACTATCCAAAGAAGGTTATGTCCACCTCCAGAACTCATTGTTCACAACACAAGTGTATATAAAGGAAATACAAAATCCTTATGAACTGTCTAATAGAAATTGTCTTTTCTTGATTAGTTCCAATGAAGTATAAACTATCCTCTACTCTACATCTAGTAGATACAAGCTCACAGCTTCCATAATCCTCTTTTATGTTTCTTTCACACTACCTTTCTTTTCAAAAGAAAAGATCTTACATATATACCCTATTACAATAAATGATCAGGTTGGCTAAATAGGCTTTCCTAATATACAAATAATTACATAATCCCTTGCTAAGATACACACAATATCTATAAAAAGTATACAACAATTACAATTCAACAATTAAGGTCCAACATTTGTAATCCATGCTTGCTATCCATAATACATGCTACAACTCTAAAGTTGACCCCAAATAGGTCTCCTCAAAAACACACACCAAAAATAACATCATCATGCTTCCCACAAATTTCTAATATTAGAGAACATTCCTAAATACGTAATCTGACATCCCTTAAGCTCGCATAAATTGAATCTGCATCTCTTGTAAGATACACTCAAAAGATAGAGGCTAACTCTATGAAATTCCACTATCATAGTCTAGGAACCAATCTTCACTAAATCTTTTATTACTCAACCAATATGAAATATTATAGTATATAATCTTAGATATAAGATCATAACACCTCCTTGTACACAAACCTATGTTTTCTCATTCTGAATCAACCGTACTATATATGTACACTATAATAACTAGTATTTTCTCTTCATAGAAACATATGTTGACATCAGTGACAAAACATGAATGAAAACATCATTAGTAACTAATTCCAACAACATCCAACAATATCCCTCTTTGGCATTGATGGAAACATATGGAAAAATCCATCAACCCAAAAATACTCTCTCAATACAACTTTCTCAATATACTCAACATAATCTCTTCCCAAATAGTGAACTCCTCCACATATAGTAAGGATTTTCTCATAGTATCTCTCCCCCTTTAACAACAATGGAAAATGGTGCCATAAGTCATCAACTATCTTCTTATTAGTCTTCATCAACCAGGTGCTTAATCACCCAAATGTATTTTTTAAGGTTCTAATGATCACTCCCCTTGTGGAATAGATCCATACATCAAGTCTAGAAAATGATAGATCTTTGAAGACCTCTAGATTGATGCATCCCTGCAATATTTAATTAACACTAGGAGGGACTTGCACCCCAAACATACCTCTAAGATACTCAAAGGAATCTTTTGGAAATGGATTTGTAAAGATGTATTCTATCTATTCCTTTGTTCTAATGTATTCTAACCTTATTTCTTTCTCTACTACCTTGTCTCTCAAAAAGTGCTACTTAATAGAAATATGCTTAGTTTTAGAATGCATCACCAGATTCTTTGACATATTCATTATACTGATGTTATCATAATGGATAACCATAGCTTCAAAAAAAGTAATTCCAATAATTTCAATGTTTGTTTCATCCAAACAATCTAAGTGCAATTAATAGCAGGAGCAACATACTCAGATTTAGCAATAGATTGAGATATACAATCCTTCTTTTTACTTAACCATGAAACCAAACTTTTCCCAAGGAAAAATGCACCTCCACTAGTACTCTTTATGTCATTAATGTTTCCTACCCAATCAACATCAGTATGAGCATGTAGTTAGTAGTCATCATTTTTACTATACCATAAGCCGTATTCCAGTGTTCCTTTCAGGTATCTAAATATCCTTTTCACAACAGCCAAATGTGTCTCTTTAGGATCTAGCTGATATCTAGCCACAATTCCAATATCATTAGAAATATTTGGTCTGGAGTGAGTCAGATATTGTAATCCTCCAATAATTGATCTATACTTGGTTTGAAAAACACTCTTGGTCTCATCAATATTTGTCAATTTATAGCCAGTCACCATGGGTGTACCAACAGGTTTAAAGTCTTCAATTTCAAACTTTTTCAACATTTCTTTAAGATACTTAGTCTAAGAAATAAAAATGTCATTCTTGCTCTGATTTATGTGTAGTCCAAGAAATAATTTCATCTTGTCAATCATGGACATCTCAAATTCATTCTCCATTTCTTTAGAAAAATTCTTACACAACTCATCATGGCCTCCAAAAATAATATCATAAGCAAAACCTTCTATTATCAAAATTCCATCTTGATTAGTTTTTAAGTACAAATTGATGTCATCATTACCTTTTCTGAATCCAAGATAAAGTTTTTGGATATTGATAATGCATTGGGGAGATTGTTGATACATTTAATATGTTTAATCACTATGTTATGTGATGTTGGAATTACTATTGTTGTCATTCATTTTTTGTCACTGATGTCAACATATGTTTCTGTGAAGAGAATAGGCTAGTTATTACAGTGTATAGACATTGTATAGATGTTTTAGATCATGCAAAGTCATTTGTTTGTACTGAAAGGTGTTGTGATCTTATATCTAAGATCCCATGATGCAATATTGCATATTGGCTAAGTTACAAAAGATATGGTGAAGACTGGTTACTAGACAGTGATAGTATAAGTTGACAGAGTAAGTCCCTAAGTTTTGGGATTATCTTATAGGTGATGAAGATTCAATGTATGCAAGCTTAAGGGATGACATTTATGGTAATGAAGAATGTTCGATGGTGTTCACAAGGTATGGAAAGATGGATGATGTCAGTTATGGCTTGTGTTCTAGAGATGACCTATTTGGATGCTGACTTTAGAGATGTAGCATGTATTATAGATGACAAACATGAATTAAGGATGTCAGTCCTTAATTATTACAATCTAATTTTTGTATACTTATTCTAGATACCATGTGTATCTTAGCAAGGAGTTATGTAATTATTTGTAATGGGAAGGCCTAATTGTCTGACCTAATTATTTATTTTTTAATAGGGTATATATGTGAGATCTTTTCTTTTGAAAAGTGAAATGGAAGATTATACGTAATAGAGGATTGTGGAAGCTGTGAGCTTGAGTTTGTTGGATGTAGTGTAATGTCCCCGCCAGGGAACCCATAATGAATCAGGTCAATGACCTAAAATTACAACTAAAATTTTTTTTTACACTTTAACATATCATCATTACCATTCACAAGTACATTCCTTAAGGTTCCCTTAAGTATTTCATTTAATTACTTAATCTAACAAATTTTGTTTTCATTACAACTTCAATTAACATTAATTCCATTTCACATCATAACCAATTACATTAATGAACTAGTGGAATTAATTTCCCTTACCGACTAACATGTAATTTACCTTTAGAAGTGAAACAAGCACACATTACTTATCACATCCACTAAGCACATTTATTCTTTCATATTTATTTACCCCTTAACCATAACTATGCTCCACTCAAAGGCACCATCAAACTCATTTAAGATTTTCCATTAAGAGTCCTTAATCATATCAACATAAATCATTAAATGAATCATTTTTGCCATAATTTTAACTTCCACAAATTATCAACCATAACCTTGTAAACATCTAGTAAAGGATTTATATTAAACCTAGTTGAATAACCCGACATCAGTCACATTGAAATATACATTTAAGAAATCGCATCCCATTACTTCTTTCGATAACATACATGATCCTTTTTCCCTTATTATTTCACCTGGAGATACCCTTGAACCCTTAGCACATCTTTTCACTAACCAAGTATCAAAACAAGTTCCCTTTTAAAGAAGTTTACATCCATAAGTACTTTCATTACAAAGGTTTGCATAGAACCACTACTTTCAATTTCATTTAAAATTCACAAGAGATATAAGGTAAGAAATTACTCATTGATTTAACCATATTCAATCCCTTCTTTAGATTCATGATTCCACCCTTCACATATACATAACTTATTCCTTACAATTTTCTTTTACAAACATAATTACAGTTACTACACATTGCCCGAAGGCCTATAGAAAGATAATTACATCAAGTTGCCCAAGGGCTTATAATACATCTTTACATCTTGATAACAAAAGATAGAGATACATGATACGAGAACATAATCTTCACCACTGAACAACTCAGAATCTCAGCCACGACATGAACCATGAACAATACCTCGAAAGAGATTTTCCACCCAATCATGTGAAACTGGTAAAGTTCCACCCCCTGTCCTAGGAGATAGAACCAAGGTACTCTCAAGACCTTAAGGCAATCTAAGTCTCAAAAAACCAATAAATCCAAGACTCAAAAGAGAAAGAATAAAGCACATATCATCATATTATAACACTAAGGTTAAGGTTCTAGGAGACCACCTAAGTGAGTGTCATCACACAACCTGTATATTGGGATCCTTCCTGGCAACCATGTAACCCCGGTCCCCCCTTTATGAATAGGGATCCATCCAGCAGTTATCCCTAGTCCCAGTACTCCAATTAGATATGTGTGGCCATTAATGTTTTCTTTCATTACCTTTTGAATCCCCCCTTCCCAGGTTAATTTTTTTTTAGGTTATCACTTTTTACAAACACACCCGTAGGATCCTCTGGCAACCACTTTAGGGTTCCAGCACCTATGGTGAGCCACTCGCTTAAGGTTCCTATTCCCTTACCCCATCATAAGTTCCAAACAAGATAACACTTCCAAGTCCTGATTCATAGGTTTAGGAAACTCCCTTATGCACTCAGGCCCTCAGAACGAGTCCTAACCTTAGCCATATTCATAACATAAACCATTGGAAGAATGTCCATCACAAGACATCTCAAGGAAAAACCTTTCACATGCACAAGTAAAACTTGCCAAGGCTCATTTATAGGTCTAAGGAACCCTCCCATGCACACAGGCCATTGAGATAAGTCCTAGCCTCATAAACTTAAACTCAAGTCGATGCCAAAATCATCATAAGTAAACCATACAACCTCAACAAAACAAGTAACAAATGTACATAGGTGATACAAACTTCACCCATCACAAATATATCATACATGAAATAAAATACATCATAAAAAATTTTAAGAACTAGAATCAAAGCATGGAAAAGAATAGGAAAGTTTAGGAATGTTTGGGGAACATTTAGGAGGCCTTAGAGTAGTCCTAATCCATTGGACAACCCGAACCCTAAAACACATCCTAACCTTATTCAAGCATCTAAATGCACCATATAATCCCAACAAAAACAAGCAATGAACATATTTAAAGTTTACACAAAATTTCATATACCAAAACACAATGCTCTACAAAATCTCACGTGCCTGAAAATAACTAAGTCTGATTTTTAAGAAACTCAAAATTAGAAATTGCATCTTAACTCGTATGAATCTGGAACCTATCTCAATCATCTCAGAAGGTACCTAAACCCTTTATACAAGTATAACTTAAAGTATAAGAAATTAATGTTATAATTGTATAAAGCTTATTTTTCCTATCTAGCTCGGTTCACACTAGCATTCCTCTCTTGCTCGATTAACACTACACCAACCACCCTTGGTTAATACTACACCAACCTCCCTCAGTTAATACTACATCGACCTCCCTCAGTTAAGACTACACCAACCACCCTCAGTTAACACTACACCAACCACCCTCTGTTAACACTACACTGACCTCCCTCAATTAACATTGAACCAACTTGGCTCGGTCAACACTGAACCAACCTGGCTCGGTTAACACTAAACTGACCTACTCAGTTAATACTAGACCGACAGAAACTGCAAAACGCGTCAGTCAACTATGTCTTGCGGGTAAAACTAGGCATTATGGGGACTGTGGTTACCTAATCTGAGCATGACCCATTTGAGATCTCCCAGTTTCCTTTTAGAAATGGCTCATCAATCTATCTTATCTATCTAACAAAACTATTCTAGATCTAGATAAGAAAAGGTGGTGCATAAACCGACATGGACCAGTAAGGTTGATATAACAGTTCTAAATTCTGGAAGCATTCATAATACATTCAATAACAACATAATACACTATCCTACATGATCGAAACCACTTCTACCCTCCTAGGAAGATTTCACCACAGTGAACAAACAAACACTCATAAAAATTACTTCCCGGAAACATATTTCAAATACATAGAAAAACAAAACATATGTATAGTTCTCATTTTCAAATAGAAAGTAAACCATCACTTTCTCATCGAGTAACATATCAATCATATACATAATTCATGCACATGGGAAGAATGGAGGTTCATCCCAGTTTAGACCCTACCTAGGGTCCTACGGAGAATCGTCCTCCCTTGGTTGGAGACTCTCTACAAACTTTCCAGCCTTTAGTAGATCTCCTTCTGAAAATCTTCCTCTGGCTATCAACTCCAAGCAATCCTCACACATAAGACTTCACCAACTAGAGACTCTCAAACTCACATAAATTTCACCAAAAATTTCCAGAGAAACCATTTATAGACCACTCAAAATAAAAAACAAATCTTTCAAAAATTATTATCCTCCTTCGCACACAAAATCTTCAAACATTTATCCCCCAACTATGTGGTTGGAGGAGTTTCTTTATGGGATGCAACTTCTCCAACTTCCATAGTTGGTTGAAAATTAAACCAATTATTTCGTAAGCACTTAACAAAGTTTTAATGAATTTAATTAAAAATAACTACGAAGGAAAAACATAACAAGAACATCCAACAAGTAACTTTCAAGAAAACCACTTAGCACACATGGAAACCAACTAGCCTAACTTCTAGGACGTCTCGAGTTCAACTCCCTCCTAGATAGCTAGTTTTACTACAAAGAGCATTTATTATTTTTATTATTACTATTATTAATATTATTTTCACTTTTTAATACATTTATTTAATACACTTCATTGAATTCACTTTAAATAACATACCACTAAAAAAATTGATAAATCCATACAAATATTATTATTTATATAAGCATGGGTATATGTGTGTGCACCCACATATACACATACCTATATAGTACACAATCAATGTACACTTATATATAATAAATATATATACATATATATACTAGTTAGGGATAAATCTAACTCACATCATAAATCACAAAATGGCATCAAATCATAATTCACAAGACCACATCACATACTACATTCAACTTCCCCACTAGGGTAATCTCCTAAGCAGAAATCTAAGTCCATGGTAACCTTGAGAGTAATCTTGGTAATACCTCCACACAACAATAGTTCAAGGATTTTTAAGGCACACTCAAACTTATGTAGCTAGGTGGAGTCGATGCCTGGTACCTGCATCCTGCAACACCAACCAACATGCATATATATATATATATATATATATATATATATATATATATATATATATATATATATATATATATATATATATATATATATATATATATATATATATATATATATATATATATATATATATATATATATATATATATATATATAAACAGACAATGGCAAACAAGGAGGGAGAGTGTGACATCATGTGGACCTCCTGCAGGAGTAACTACGACTGCCTCCCCTCATCCTACACTCACATCAGACAGTGACATCAACAAAGCATAATTGGATTAGTGTGGTTAGTACCAAAATAATCTCTTTTCCATATTGTATAATAGGAATGCATATAACATATTCATGTAAATGTAAACCATCTATTAACTTTCACAAACCCATTTAACCATCAGACATGTACTCAAAATGTCTCATTATCAAAACAAGATAAACAAATCATATAACCCTAAATACATTAATCATCTCTAATCCCAAGTGACATTATTAGAGAAGATAAAAAATCTAACCCTTAAGTGATTAAAATCAATTAACCTAAGGTAAACATGAGCATTTCACAAAGAAGCCTATAAGTCTATCAGGTGATCCTTTTATCATTATGGTCCTAAACTATCATTGACACACAAGAAGATGTATAGTAACATACCTATGCAATATTATTATTCCTCAAATTAAAATATGAAGTTATCATGATTAGTAAGCAACCATCTCAAGAAGGATCATTCTCTTACAAAATAACCATGAAATCCCTTAAAGCATGATCTAAATCCCTAGTGAGCATAACCAAGATTTGTTAGGGTTGGAGGGGCATTACATGTAGAGCAGAGGATAATTGTATACTTCAGTGGAATGGATCAAGCAAAGACAACTGCTATCAGATAGTTCAAAATATTGTGTATTTCTTCATATACACTTTTGTTGCGAATAGTGAATTCTGAAGGTGGACATAACCTTCTTTGGATAGTGAGCCTACCCTTCTTTTCTTAACTCCTAACAAGGTCTGTCTTCTAACAAGGACTGTGTACTGTAATTTTTTAATCATCTCCTAACAGGGCTAGATCTTCTAACAAGGATAATATACTCTTAGCACATCATTAGTGGGTGTTAATTCCCATCAACATTTTAACTTTAATAGGGTTTCCTCGACAACAAAAAATGGTTTTTTTGTGTTGGCATTTATTATGTTCATTGGATTTGATATTGCTTCTATTCAAAGTTTAAAGTTTAATAATATGGCATATAACTAATTCACCCCCCTCTTAGTTGTATTGGTGGATTGTTATTCCTAACAATTGGTATTAGAGCTACTGGTCCTTAGAGAGAAAGCTTAATAGCTTCAGGTGATCTTGGAGATGGCATTCTATAGGAAGGATAGTCCAAAATTTGATCCTGAAAAAACTTTGACAATTGGAAGAACAAGATGCAAACTCATTTATTGTGTTTGGACATTAACTAGTAGTTGATTACAAAGAATCAAGTGGCTATGAAAGTTGAGGATGAATTGGAAAAGGATACTGATGATGAGAAGAAGATATTTTTATATAACATGGTCACAAGGGAAGCATTGATCAATGCACTCTCTGAAGGAGAATTTACTGAGGTAAAAGATCTAGATACTGCACCTAAGATTTGGACAAGATTAGAAGCATTATATGAAGGAGACAATTTTACCAAGTGAGTGAAGTTATAGAACTACAAAAAAAGGATGGAGAAGCTACAAATGAAGGAAGATGAAAGTGTTAGGGCTTATGTACAAAGAGTTACAGAGGGTGTGATTGGAATCAAAAATTTTGGAGGCACTTTTGAAGACGAAGAAATTTTGCAGACACCTATTTACAAGACCAAAATTCAAGCTATAGAAGAAATCATACCTTTGTCTCTAAAATTTAGCAGAGAAATGTTGATTACAAAGCTAACTACCTTTGAAGATGCATAGATGGGAGATTTTGTACCTAAAGTTGAAATAGAATTTAAAGCATCTACACACAACAAGATAATGTCTGTACTTCTGCGCACTAGTAGTGAGAACATAAAAGAAGAGCTTGGTGAATATTCTGATGAATGGAAATAGATACAAGTAGAGGAAAGAAAGCTAGATGAACTTGTTACACTGATAACTAGAAGAGAAAAGAGAGGTAAGGGTAAATTTAAAGGAAAGTTACATTTGAAGTTTTTTAAATGCAATAAGATAGGTCACTTTGCATCTAGATGTCCTACAAGAGTTCCTAAGCACAAACCTAAGTTTTTCAAGTCTAAATATTCAAAGGATAAGGAATGTTATTATGATAATGAAGGTATTTCTGATGATGATGATTTGGATTATGAGGAGATTGGACTTATTGGTATTATAGATGAAAAATCAGTTCATGAGGAAAAAGATTTAGTATCACATGTTGACAAGAAATCTGAATGGATTATAGACAGTGGTTGCTCACATTATATGACTAGAGACAAAAACAATTTTGTTAAATTAATGAAGTATGATGGTGGTGTTGTAAGACTCAAAGAAAATGTTCTTAAACCTATCATAGGAGTAGGATCTACTACTTTGGATGGAAAGACTAATACTGACAATGTATTGCTTATTGATAGACATAATCATAACTTATTAAGCATTGGACAACTAATGGATAACGTATTTTAATTAAATTTTTTTGATGGGAAATGTTTCATCAGTGGTAAGACATGAAACTTGATTACAACCGGTACTAAATCTAGAGGTAAGGTGTTTGAGTTAAATACATCTGGAGCTTCTTGTTTTGTTATGAAGGTAGATGACAATTGGTTATGGCAAAAAGGATTTTGTCATGTTAATTTTGATAACATTGTGAAGGTAAGATTGACTAATGCAGTAAAAGATCTACCAAATATTGTGAAACCATCTAACACTGTATGTAGAGAATGTGTTATGGGAAAGCAAACTAGAAGTAGTTATAAAAGAAAATCATATACAACAAAAGGAAAGTTGGATCTGGTACATATAGACCTATGTAGACCTACAAGGACAAGATCATACTATGGTGAAAGGTATTTTATATTTTTTACTGATGACTTTTCTAAAATGATGTGGGTCACTTACTTAAAAGAGAAATTAGAAGCATTTGATAAATTCAAGATATTCAAGAAAAAGTAGAAAATGAATCAGGCTTAAAGATAAAATGTTTAAGGTTAGACAAAGGTTGAGAGTTTACTTTAGATCTATTCAATTCATACTACAAATATCATGGAACTATTGTTGAATGAGCCAAAGCTATGATGCATGATCAAAACATAGAAGTTCACTTTTGGGAAGAAGATTCTAATATTGTTGTCTACATTCAAAATAGATGTCCTCATTCTCATTTAGAAAACAAGACTCCTAAAGAAGTATTCACTGGAACTAAACCAAAAATAAGTCATCTTAGGATATTTGGATGTCTAGTCTACATTCATATTCCGAAGGAGAAAATAACCAAATTAGAACCTTTCAGGAAGAAAGGTATTCTAGGTAGATATAGTGAAACCTCCAAGGCATATAGAATTTACATTCCAAGACAAACAAATATTGAACTAAGAAGAGATGTGATCTTTGAGGAAGATATTGCATTAAAAATATCCAAAGATGAAAATAAAATGAATGATGATAGTCAAGGAGACATCTCTCCTGACATTTAGAGGGAGATACAAGAGATCATCAAGGAAAACGATTTCAATGATCACATGGATAGTGTCAAAGAGACCAAAACAAACAAGAAAATACCTCTATGGGCCAGGAAGATATGAAGCTCCTTTGGGTACATCTAGATAAAGGAAAAAGCCTAACAGATTTTTTAGTTATGTTGCACTAATGAGTGAATTAATAAAATCAGAGCCTTCTAATGTTAAGGAATCCCTTCAACATCTTACTTGGAAGGATGCCATGATAGAAGAATAAAATTATATCATTAAGAATGATATCTGAGATATTGTACCCATGCCCAAAAATAATTCGATGGTTTCCTCCAAATGGTTATTCAAAATCAAACATACATCAGATGGAAGTATATAAAAATCCAAGACAAGGTTTTTTGCTAGAGGTTTCTCTTAGAAAGAAGGCATCGACTACGAAGAAACATTTTCTCTAGTTTCCAAGTATACCTCTGTCAGAACTAGAATTGCTATTATTTCATCTAAGGGTTGGAAAATCCATTAGATGGATGTAAAGAGTATTTTCTTAACTGGAGTCATTGAAGAAGAAGTATACCTAGAGAAACCTAAAGGATGAATAGTTCACAATACAAATTATCATGTCTACAAACTAAAGAAATCATTATATGGTTCCAAACAAGCTCCTAGAACTTGGTATGAAAGGATCGACCATTATCTATCAAAACTCAACTTCTCCAAAAATGATGCAAAGCCAAATCTCTATTTCAAAGTATCAGATGGAGACATGTTGATTTTGATTCATTATGTTGATAATTTATTAATCACAAGGGAAGAGAACCTCATCATCAAATGCAAACAAGAGATAGCACCCAAATTTGATATGAAATACTTGGTAATTCTTCATTACTTTCTCAGATTGGAAGTTTGGAAACATGAAAATAACATATTTCTAAATTGGGGAAAGTATATTGTGAACATCCTCAAGAGATTTGGAATGATGGAAAACAAGCCCATGTGTACTCCAATGGATAAAAATCTACTCAAACTCAAGGAAGACAATAATGGCTTGGAGCCTACAGATTCTACCATATACATATAGATAATCGGGTCCTTGATGTATTTAGTAAACACTAGGCATGATATTTCCTATTCAATGAATGCACTTAGTCAACTGATGAGTGAACCAAAGAAAATACACCTAGTAGAAGCTAACCACCTCCTAAGATATCTTTGAGGCACAATTAGATATGGGTTGAGATATAAAGATGTGGACCTGAACTTGCATGGATACGCTGATTTAGATTGGGCTGGAAATATTTTGGATCTAACAAGTACTGTATGTGACTGAATGTGACCTCTAAATCAGGCACAACACAACATGGTCATTATTCACTTGATAGAATTTAGGAGAGAGTATGAAGAACTCAATCCAAATTCCATGGTGAGGCGACCTGTTGCCTCCTATGTGAATGGGGTGTTTGAATACTCTCAGAACGAGAGCCAACAGCCGGGAGACCAATTCAACAATGGAGGATTTGAAAGAAAATATGAGCAAAATGAAACTAAGCTAAGAATGAAGTGCAATTTAATCTAAGAATGAGGATGCAATTAATCTAAGAGCTTGAAAATAAAGATGAGATGCAACTTAATCTAAGAACTTGAAAGAAATATGATATTAAACTAAGAACAAATAAGCAAATTTAGTCTAAAATGTGATGCAAAGACTATACTAATAATGAGATATTAATCTAATAAATGCAATAAAAAGCTTTGAAAATAATGAGATATGAGACTAAAAAATGCTATAGTAAGGATGCTCTCAAAAATTGCTCTCTTGAATGAGAAAAAGAGGTTCATTAAATAGACCAAGCCAGAAGAGGAATGAAGAGTTTCTTGATTTGAAACGGTGGACTCTTCATTCCTAATTGAGACAAAAAGACAATGAATTATTTAATTAAAAGAATGGAATTTGCCACATGTGGGGAGTGACCTTTCGAGTAATTTGAATTATTAAATTCAAATAAAGAGGTGTCCATTCAATTAACTAAATATTTATTAATTCCTTTCAAGGGTATTTAGCTAAAGGGGGTGGAGTTTAATTTAATTAAAAGTACTTAGGACTTCATAATTAAATTAACTTATCATAGGGGTAATTTAGCCAATTAAGTCAAAGACTTTAGGAATTAATTTAGCATTTGATTATTGCAATTTATGGTCTTTGCAATTGACATCAAGTCAAATTAAGTCAGATAGGAGAGAGAAAATTGCCTAGGGAACTATGACTTTGGTGATGTAAAATCGAGATAATGCACCAAAATTGATGAAATTAAATAGGTGCCAATTTTGGGGTATTAAAAGTACCTTTCGATACATTGATTCAATTTAGGATTAGCCATGATTTCTTGGTTCAATAGAAAAAAAATCCTCTATAGCTTAAAGTTCCACTGAAGTAGAATATATTGAAGCTTCTATGGGAGAATGAGATGTAGTTTGGTTGAAAAAACTTCTAGTTGGACTATTTGGAAAACCACTAAATCCCACCATTATTCATTGTGACAATCAGAGTTGCATTAAACAATCCTTGAATCTAGTGTTTCATAAAAAGTCCAAACATATTGAGATACCTTATCACTACATTAGATACATGGTAGAAAATAATGTGGTGGAGTTTAAATATGTTAATATAGATGAATAAACAATAGATATACTCACCAAACCTCTTACAAAGATTAAGTTAGAATGCTTTAGAAGTAAACTTGGTAGGATTATAATTTCTAAGAATGAGTCTTAGTATCTTTGATCATTGTACTAATCAAATCTTCCTTTGTTATATTGAGTGTTATTTCATTAATATTTATATTTGATTTGTGTACATCATGAAGATGTGACAACTTTTAATGATTGCACTTGTATATATGACAGTTATTGGAGGGTGACGATCTTACAATAACTTGTCCTCATCATGATGAATATCTAATTTTTGATAGCTAAGCATATCATTATGATGATGTCCCTATGAAAGGTGCACATACTTTAAATACTTCCATTAGAGATATGAGTACTTGGTGAACATCATGAGACTTGATGTTAGCAAGCCATTACTCTAAGTACTTTGTGAATATCATGGACTTGATATTAGCAAGCCATTACTCCTAATATTATGAGATAATATATTTATAACCTTTATGATTACTTGGTGAACATCATGAGACTTGATTTTAGTGGGCCATTACTTTAATTACTTGGTGAATATCATGGATTTGATATTAGTAGGCCACTACTCCCAATATTATGAGATAATATCATTTCTAATATTGCATTGAGGTAATATTTTATTCATATTATGTATGTATATTTTTATAAACCTCTTCCCTAGCTCAGAGAGAGTGTTAATGTTATAGCATTAGCTAGTAAATTAATCAATTAGAATATATAATATTAATGTGTGTGTGTGTGTGTATGTATAATTGAGTTATATATATATATATATATATATATATATATATATATATATATATATATATATATATATATATATATATATATATATATATATATATATATATATATATATAAAACTCAAATATATATATATATATAATAATAATAACAATGTCTAAATTATTGTATCATCAGAAAATGTAAGAACTTACATTTAGGACTGGTGTAGCCCTCTGAGTAAGTGGTTTGGGGTCATGTCAAATGCCTTGAATGGGTCTTTGACTTGAATCTAGATTTTTCCCCTATTCTGCCCCATTTTCTACTTCTTTTCTGCATAACTCTAGCATCCTGAATTAAAATTCTGAGATTCTTGACCTCAGGGTCAAGGTCTACCTTTTAGGTTAAGGTTGATCTTGACCCTGGCCCAGGGTCCAAATTTCAAACTCTGAGAGTTTTTGGATGTCGAGTTTTGGAAAAGTTTCCCACTTCTGGGTCGGCTATTTTGGGTTTTAGAATGGTAAACTCTTAAATTATATTTAATTTAGGTCTACTTCTAAGGGTAAAGGCTTAAATGGGAATTTAATTTTCTTATGTGGGCCTCTCTAGAAGTTTATAGCCTAGATCACTATAAAAGGAGGCCTTCCTCTCTCATTTTCTCCATCAATCATCTCTTATCAAGGTTTCCATCAAGTAATCAAGCAATCAAGAAGCAATCAAGAAGGAGAAGGAAAGAATTCAAGCATTCATTCATCTTCAAGAATTCAAGTATTCAAGATCCAATTCATTAAGGAGATCCATTATTAGCCATTGAAGGATTCAATCTCTATGGAGCCCTGACGCAGGGGCAGGGTAGATACAAGCATAATCAAGCAGACTTGAGTCCACTTGAATCCAAAAATAAGCCCTGCTCAGAGTTACAAAATGGAAGAAATATAAATATCACATGAAATTAATTAAATCACAATGGATATGAGATAATCAACTGGCAGCAACAACAAAGAATTATATTATTTCTTTCAACATGCTCGGCTATGAGGCCTTCCAGGTTTCAACCTTATACAATGAGAATTATGAATTCAAAGTCATAGCTCACATCCTATCTTCATCTCCAATGATGTATCTTGATAATTATGTTCTTACCATCCTCTTCATGCCCTACTACATCAATCTAGACCCCTTATATAGCCAGCTAGGCCACAAGTCAGCCAGTCAGGCATTTAATTACAATATAGGTCCAGTTTGGAAGATTTAAACCAAAAATAATGCTAGAATGAATATAAATTGATGTGCCTTTGGATTTAGGTCCTCACATGACCCAATAACATTTTTTTAATGGCACAAGGTCCCCTTTGATCACATGAAAGATTTCAAGAAGAAACACCACACATTTCACCTGAAAACTGGCAGAAAATAGGTCCCCGAGAAAAATGAGCATAAATTTTTACTCATAATGAATTAGGACTTGTGCCATTTCTAAATGATATTACTTTAGGTCCTCTAAAATTTTTTAAGAGTGAAAAGGCTGATTCCTTATGGATCAAGGTCGCCAACATGAACAATCAACACCAAAACTATAGGAAAACGTTGTTCCGACGGTAAGGAAAACAGTTGTAACTATGAAACAATCCATCCAAACTTTTTGTGCTCATAGGAGAAGGTTCCCAAATAGGTTCTCAACATCATGTAAGCTTCACACACCATTAAACCATCAAATGAAAATATTATAAAGAAAACAACAGAAAATAGGTACAGAAATTAGGAAATGTTTTTGGTTGATGCAAGATTGCTCAACACCCAAGATGCTCCTGCATCAAAAACCTAGGGTAAATAAAGAACTGATGTCCACATTGGGCACTACTCATATTATGACCTGAATCATAAAGATCCAACTCAGCTTGTGTAATCCATGAACTGCTTTCAACTGGCTTGTCTTTCCACTAAACTAAATATTCCATGTAGCCTTTTCCTCTTGTACTTTTGCTCACTCTTTTATTCAAGATCTTCTCAATGCTATCTCTGTTCTTCTTAGGATAGTCCAGATCATCTTCAATTTTATCATTTGATTAAAAATACTCAAAGATATCATTAATATTGAATATAAGTGATATGTCCATGTGCTTTGGCAATTCCACTTCATAAGCATTTCCACTGTCAAACTTCTTCAGAATCTTACAAGGTCCAAACTTCTTCATTTTCAGCTTGTTGTAGGTACCAATTGAAAATCTATTCTTCTTCAAATTAATCATAACCTCATCTCCAACTTCAAAATATTTATGTCTCCTTCTTGTGTCTTCTCTCTATTTATATTTCAGATTACTGTCCTCCAAATTCCTTTTAACTTCATCATGTAAAGTTCTCATGTATTCTATAAAATGATCAACTTCAGCACTTCTTCTTGTCTCAGTAGGTAAATCTCTCAACTCTATTGTTCCCTTAGGATGAAATCTAGTAACAATCTCAAATGGTGTCCTCTTACTGCTTCTATTCACCAAATTATTATATGCAAACTCTGCTTGTGCCAAAACTAAATCCCAATTAGCAGGCTTATCTCCAACTAAACATCTCAACAAGTTTCCCAAACTTCTATTCACAACTTCAGTCTGTCCATTTGTCTGAGGGTGAAATGTAGAACTAAAATTCAAATTAGTATTCATCTTCTTCCAAAGTGTTCTCCAAAAGTAACCAGTAAACTTAGTATCTCTGTCTGAAACAATAGACTTAGACAAACCATGCAATCTTACCACTTCCTTGAAGAATAATTCAACTACATGCAATGCATCAGATGTCTTCTTACAAGGTATGAAATGAGCCATGTTAGAAAATATGTCTACCACTACCAAAATAGAATCATTACTTCTCTAAGTTCTAGGAAATCCAAGAACAAAGTCCATACTCACATCTTCCCAAGGTCTATTAGGTATAGGCAAAGGTGTATACAATCCTAAATTCTGACTAGTTCCTTTTGTTGTTTGGCAAATTCTGCAACCTCTAACCATTTTCTGTACATCTCTATAAATATGTGGCCAAAATTATCTTTCTAAAATCAAATTCATAGTCTTATCAATCCCAAAATGTCTAGCAAGTCCACCACTATGTTTCTCCTTCATTATGTTCTCTCGCATAGATCCTCTAGGTATGCACAATTGAACTCCTTTAAACAACATGTCTTCTTGAATGAAATAATTAGACCACTTATCACTCACTGTGTGTTCCTTACAAGCTTTCCAACATTCTAAAAAATCAATGTCAGTCTCATACAAATGTTTCAAATCATCAAAACCAAGTACCTCAACTCTCATCTCTATCAGCAAACTTCTTCTTCAGCTCAAGGCATCAACAACCTTATTTGACTGTCCACTTTTATGCTTCAATGAAAAGCCAATATTTTGTTCTTTCATTTCTCTTGTAAATGTTTTATCACCAACCAAACATACTTTGATTGTGATACAGTGACCTTCATCAAACTTCTCTATCAAAGGCAACAATACTTGTTTCTTTCCATCCATCCAAATAGTATATTGATTCAATCTACCATCATGCAAAGCTTTCCTATCATACTGCCAAGGTCTACCCAAAAGAATATGATAACAATTCATAGGCATAATATCACACAAGACTTCATCATGATAATTCCCAATTTTGAATTTAACAAGGCATTGTTCACTTACAAGTAGTTTATGCTCCTTCTAGATCCAAGCAATATGGTAAGGATTAGGATGTTTCAATCTCTGCAATTGCAATTTGTTAACTAGCTCTTTAGATGCCAAATTATCAGAACTTCCACTATCAATTATTACCTTGCAACACTTGTCAGTGATCTTACATCTAGTTCTGAACAAACTTTTCCTCAAAATAGGTTCCTCATCAGCTTCTTCATTCCACAAGATCCTTCTTAGCATCAAATTCTCACCATGTTCAGGTTCATTAGACATTTCCTCAACTTCTCACAAGCCAAATTATTTCTGCCATTACCTCCAGTCTCCTTTCTAGAGTTAGTATATTCAAAAGCTCTATGTCCTTCTTCATCACATTTGTAACAAGTACCTTTAAACCAAGATCTATCTTCTCTTTTCCCATTATTGTTATTCCTAGAGTAACCAATATAGCTACCTCTAGAGTAATTACCTCTTTTAGTAGGTTCATCTTTCCATCCTTTATCTTGTGCTACATTATCAGATCTACTACTTTCTCCATAAGATCTTCCGCTACTTCTTTGAAATCTTCCACCTCTTCCTCTTTGTCTTTGATCATGTCTTTTTGTCAATCTCTCTTCATCCTTCAAAAAAAATTGGTATGCTTCTTCCACACTATCAATCTTCACATAGCTAATCTCATCTTGAATAGATGTCCTCGGGCCATTCAGATATCTAGCTACTTTTTCAACTTCATCATCTACATGTCCAAATCTGATATCTAATTTGTAAAATTCCTTAGTATATTCATTCACACTCATATCATTTTGTCTCAGATTTTGCATTTTCCTCATCAAACTAAATTGGTAGTTAGCTAGAAGAAACTTCTTCTTCATCTTTCCAAGCATCTTCATCCATGTCTTGATCTTTTATTTTCCTCTCTTTTGTCTCTTACTTTGAAAATGATCCCACCAAAGAGATGCATGACCTTTCAACTTTGTGACTATTATCTTAACCTTCTTATTATCAAGAGTACCTTCATACTCAAAGTATTTATCCATCTTAGAGATCCAATCCAAAAGTGTATCGGTCTCAAGTCTTCCATCATAGCAAGCAACTTCAACTGCAGGTCTGGAGTTAGCCTTAGACAAAACTCTCAAGAGTCTTTCCTCATCTTGTTCAACTTCAGGTTTAGCATTAGGTGCTACTTGTTCTTCTTCATCACTAACATCTTCAAGATGTGCTCCTCTTCTCTAGGCTGTCTCTATAGCTTCAAGCCTAGTTGCAATCTACCTCAACATATCCATGATAGCATTATCATTTCCTCTACCACGAACCATCTTGACAATCAAGTTCCAGCAAGATCATAACCTTATAAAAGTTATAAGTCAGATCTCAGATCTTCCACCCTACAACCAATCCAATAAGGTTCTCCATGATCCAATCCACAAGAAATAACTCGCTTTGATACCACTTGACATAGGGGCAGGGTAGATACAAGCAGAATCAAGTAGAATTGAGTCCACTTGAATTCACAAACAAGCCCTGCTTAGAGTTACACAATAGAAGAAATATAAATATCACATGAAAGTAATTAAATCATAATGGATATGATACAATCAACTAGCAGCAACAAAAGAGAATTATATTATTTCTTTCAACATGCCCGGCTATGAGGCCTTTCGGGTTTCGGCCTTATACAATGAGAATTATGAATTCAATGTCACAGATCACATCCTATCTTTGTCTCCAATGATATATCTTGATAATTATGTTCTTACCACCCTCTTCATTCCCTATTACATCAATCTAGAACCCTTATATAGCCAGCTAAGCCACAGGTCGGCCAGTCAGGCATTTAATTACAATATAGGTCCAGTTTGGAAGATTTAAACCAAAACTAATGCTAGAATGAATATAAATTGATGTGCCTTTGGATTTAGGTCCTCACATTAACCAAGAACATTCTTTTAAGGTCACAAGGTCCCATTTGATCACACGAAACATCTCAAGAAGAAACACCACACATTTCACCTAAAAACTGGCAGAAAATAGGTCCCTAAGAACAATGGGCATAACTTTTTACTCATAATGAATTAGGGTTTGTGATCTTGGGAAATGATATTAATTTAGGTCCTATAATAGTCCTTAAGAGTTAAAATTTTGATTCATTATGGATCAAGGTCACCAACATGAACAATCAGCACCAAAACTGTAAGAAAATGTTGTTCTGATGGCAAGGAAAACACCTATAACTATGAAACAGTCCATCCAAAATTTATGTGTTCATAGGAGAAGGTTCCCAAATAGGTCCTCAACATCATGTAATATTTGTACACCATGAAACCATCAAATTAAAAGATTATAAAGAAAACAATAGAAAATAGGTACAAAAATCAGGAAATATTTTTGGTTGATGCAAGATTGCTCAAGACCCAAGATGCTCCTGCATCAAGCCCTCTTGTTGAAGATTTCTCCATCCATCCATTCAAGATTCTTCCTATTCCAAGATTAATTCAAGATTGGTGTTGAATATCTAAAGGAAATTGATTTGAGACATCCTAAATTCAATCCTACATTCATTTGGAGCATCCATGCTTGTGGATTCAAGGATTTGAATCCTCCAGAAGGGTTTTCAACATAAGCAAGGTGAATTATTCCATTTACTTTGTTTATTACTACAATTTCAATTCAATTTCAAGGTTAATTCCTAAATAGGGTTTTTACTAAGGAAAACCCCTCCCCCCAACAAACAAAACCATTTTTATTGTAGGAACAGGTGCAGAACAATGAATTATAGTGTAGATCTAGATACCCTTTTTGGAAAACTTTCAGGATTTGCAAAAAAAAATTCCATCAGAGTAGTGCAGCTCAAGGTTGACATAAAGGGGTAATATTGTGCCCCAAGGTAAGATCTTACCCCTATGTCTAGGTCAAGGTCGACCTCACTCAAAAAGAAAAATATTTCTAGGTTTTGTATATCTCAAAGTTTTGGTTCAAGTGAGCGAAAATCAATAGTTTTTGAGACCTTCTAATAAGGTTTTCAATAGATTCTTTTTCAAAGGTAAGTATATTTTATTTCTTCATTTTAATATTATGTTAGGATTAACAAGGCATAAATAACAATTAACTAATATCAGAAAACAATAAACCACACAGAAGAGAACACAAGACACAAAGATTTAACATGGTTCACCCAATCCCTGGGCTATGTCCACCAACAACGAGTCCAATATTATTATTATCCAGTGATTACAACCTGATTACAATCCGTAATCCCTTACAACTCAATTCTACTACAAGTACTAAAATCATACATCATCATGAAATCCCTAACCCTAAGCTAAATTATACAATATTTTTTCTACTTTAGGGTTAGAATGAGTTACAATATGTCAACCCAAAATAACCAAAAATATGTTGGCCACAAGCTAACAATCTCCCATAGGAAAAGTGTATAGTACTTTCCTGATTAGTTACCACAAGCTAACAATCTCCCACTTGGTGACTGATGAGTATCCACACTATACTAAAAACCTCCCATTTGGAGACTAATCCTATAGCAATACCACTACCCATATGAGGCTCCCACTAGATCAAACCACCCTAGACTCAACTGTCCCTTTATTCTGTTTAGTCTAGTAGACCAACCAAAGTTGAACAGGAGTTCAACTTCTCCCTTGTTACTACATTTGTAAACATATCTACTAGATTACCATCTGTATGTATCTTTTCCAGCTTTAACTGCCCATCATCCAAAATTGACCGAATGAAATGGTACCACAACTGTATGTGTTTTTTCTTTGAGTGAAAAACAAAATTCTTCACAAGATGAATGGCACTTTGGCTATCTGTATGCAAAAAATTACCCATCTGAGGATGTCCCAATTCTTCCATGAAGAATTGAAGCCATATCATCTCCTTGGCTACCTCTATAGCAGCAACATACTCTGCCTCTGTAGTGGATAGATCAACCACCTTTTGTAGTCAACAAATTCAACTCACTGTTGTCCCACCAATAGTAAATATATAACCTGTAGCACTCCTCCTGCTATCTATATCTCCTACCAAATCTGAGTCAGCATAGCCTTGTACAGTAGTAGTAGAACCCCCAAAGTGTAAACACTTACTAGATGTACCTCTCAAATATCTGAGAATCCATTTGACTGCATTCCAATGCTCAATACTAGGGTTACTCATATATCGGCTAATGACTCCCACAGTGTGTGCAATATCTGGCCTAGTACATACCATAGCATACATTAAGCTCCCTATAGCTGAAGCATAAGGTACCTTAGACATTTTAGTCTCTTCTTCTGGTGTCTTGGGACACATATCTTTAGTCAATTTCAAATGACCAGGAAAAGGTGTGCTGACAGCTTTGGTGTTCTCCATAGAGAAATATTGCAACACCTTCTCAATATAATCAGCCTGAGATAGAGACAATTTCCTATTTTTCCTATCTCTACAAATTTTTATACCAATGATTGTTTTGCTACCCCCAAATTCTTCATAGAAAAATATTTTGCTAACTATTGTTTCAACCCCTTAATGTGATCCATGTTAGACCCAGCTACAAGCATATCATCAACATATAAACATAAAATAATATAGCTATCATCATCCAACCTCTTAAAATAAACACAATGGTCAGAATGACACCGACTATATCCATGCTCATTCATAAAAGTGTCAAATTTAATATACCATTGCTGATGTGCTTGCTTCAAGCCATATAAACTTTTCTGCAATCTTCACACCAAATTCTCCTTACCCTTGACCTCAAATCCTTGTGGTTGAACCATATATATTTCTTCATCCAAATCACCATGAAGAAAAGCTATTTTAACAAGCTACTTTAAATGAAAATCTTTAGTAGCCACAATACTTAAAACAGTACGGATAGAAGTCATTTTAACAACTAGAGAAAATATTTCATCAAAATCAATACCATGTTTCTATGCAAATCCTTTTACTACTAATCTGGCTTTAAATCTTTTCTTATCTCCATCCTCTTCTTTTATCTTGTAAACCCATTTATTCTATAAAGCCCTTTTACCTACAAGTAACTTACATAAATCTCATGTTTGATTTTTCAACAAAGAGTCCATTTCATCTATCATTGTAAACTCTCATTGAAGCTTTGTATCCACCTACACAACTTCATTATAACATTCGAGTTCACCAGCATCTGTTAACAAAATAGAATACAAAGATGGAGAAAATCTTTCTGGAGGTCTACTTAGCCTTGTTGACTGTCTAACATTCACTTGTGTGTGTGGTATTTGTTGTTGCTATTGTTGCAGAGCATAAGGAACTACTAGAACATGAACTTGTGGAGTATCATCCAGTACTACATAGTCATTTTCTTTCTTCTCATGCTGCAGCAACAGATCTTTATACAATACTTTCTCATTGAATATGAAATCCCTACTTACAATTTTCTGATTTTCAAAATCCTAAAGCCTATAACCAAATTCATCAATGCCATATCCAACAAATACACATTTCTTTGACTTAGCTTCTAGCTTGGTTCTATTTTCAGAATCTATAAGTGCAAAAGCTTCACAACCAAAGGTTTTGAGAAAAGAATAACTCACCTTCTTACCACTCCATGCTTCCTCTAGAATACCATAGTCCAAAGGAGTAGAGGGGCCTCTATTGATTAAATAAATAGCAGTGTTCACAACCTTTGCCCACATATTTTTTGTCAGCCTAGCATGCAACCTCATACTCCTTGCACGCTTCATTATTGTCCTGTTCATGCGTTCAGCCACTCCATTTTCTTGTGGAGTCCTTGGTATAGTTTTCTACCTACGAATACCATTAGAGGAACAATAATCTTCAAATTCTATGCTACAATACTCACCACCATTATCAGATCGGAGACATTTTAATCTTTTACCAATCTCATTCTCAACCAAGCATTTCCATTTCTTAAAAGTTTGAAATACATCAGATTTCTGTCTAAGGAAATAATTCCATACTTTTCTTGTTGCATCATCTATAAACATAACATAATACAGAGAGCCACCAAGGGAAGATACCTGAGTTGGTTCCCATACATCTATATGCACACGCTCTAATCTCTCATTTTTCTTTTCCTTCCCACTCTTCACAAAACTAACTCTCTTTTGTTTTCCATACACACAACTTTCACAGAAATCCATATTAACACATTTTAGACCAGGTAAAACTTTCTTTGAATGAAGTAATTTCATACCTTTCTCACTCATGTACCCGAGTCTGTTATGCCACAATGCTATGTCAGAATCTACATCAACAATTTGATGTTCTTCCTGCTCAACTGCAACCACTGTTCCTGAACATTCATTATCTTCTGAAACAATTAAAGTAGCAGGAACAGTATGACCTGTACAAAGATATAAGCTACCTACTTTCACACCTTTTGCTACTACTAAGGAACCTTTTGAAACCTTCCAATTTTAATCATTAAAAGTAACTGTGCAACCCTCATCACCCAGTTGCCTTGCTAAAATTAAATTCCTACTCAGCCTTGGAACGTGTCTTACCTCTTATAGTAGCCAATGATTCCCATTGTGCAACTTAATCTTGATTTTTCCTTTTCCAACAATTTGACAGGGTTCATTATCTCCCAAATAAACTAGCCCAAAATCCCTTTGGACATAATAAAAAAAGTAACATCTATGGGGTGTAGCATGAAATGAAGCCTCCGAATCTAACACCCATGAATCATCAACATTTTCTAAAGACAAGAGAAAAGCATCCTCTTCAGACTTGTTACTTACCACATTTGCCTCCTTGTTTCCATCATTTTTGTCTCCTTGATCTTTCTTCCGAGACCAACAATCTTTCTTTTTATGACCTGGTTTTCCACAGTACCAGTAATCATTTGGCCCTTTGGATTCAAACCTTTTTTCCTTTGATTTTCCTCTTGATTTCCCATGATTTCTAGAGTTGTTTCCTCTATCTCTTGTTCTATCTCTGCTTTCTGTGTTTAATACACTACCCGATGTGGATGCCCCTAAGCTTTTCCTATGAATTTCCTCACTCAATATAATACCAATAACATCATCATGCTTTAGGGTATTAGAACCAAAAATAGAATTACTAACAACCATTACCAAGCCATTCCAGCTTTCTGGCAAAGAACACAAAATCAAGAGAGCCCTAACCTCTTCATCAAAAGTAATTTTAACTAAGATTAACTAACTTGTAACTGTATTAAACTCATTCAAATGATCAGCGACTGATCCACCTTCTACCATGTTAGGGATTTTTCTTGTAGGACCGAACTTGGCAAAGGTATGGACTCGATTCTCAGTATAAGGGGATTCCAAGTTTGCAAGAAAAGCTTAATTAATGAGGATTGGATAAGATCCTCCTTCTTCTTTGAGCTCCACAGGACTCAGGTGGGTGTTGCCTATGAATAGGTTACTATGTTTCAAGTAAGCACTTGATTTAGTGGATAAGGTCTTCATTGCTATGCTTATTAGTCTTTCAATTTCAATAGAACATTATCACCCTGCAGACAGTCCATAATATCCTAATGCAGAGAAACATAATGAAAACTACAAGTGTGAAAGCATAATATAGTGGTGTTAAGATATTCATTCTTCTTCTTTTTGTGAGTTCTACTCAAGGAAGGGTAACCTTTTGATTCTCTCTTCAAGGAATTAAGAAAAATGAACTGTATGATTCAGGTACAGTCCTATCTATTTTGTGCAATAAACATAAAATGAAATGTACTGGTATTGATATAAAAAGTTTCAAATTTCTTCTTTTACAGATATGAAAGGCAAGATTATAAGAAACAAACAATAAACCAGTACCTTATCTAATGGGAAAAAGAAAATCAAATGCAAACCAACAAGATAATTTCAACAAAATTACAACAGTATGCATTACATACTAACTACAAATTCAAATAGGTTGCCTTAAAAACTACTCTGTTAACCACACACTGTTATCATCAACAATCCTTACAGATATGTTTACTCTTTTAACTGAACTATGAGAAGTTTAATTCTTTCCTTGAAAGAAACTCATAATCAATGAAACAAGCTGCTTTACAACTAGTATATTTTAAATGCATAACATATAAAACATACAAGAGTAAAACATAAAGCAAAGAGACAATAACAAGATATGGCAGAAATTGTAGTGTATTTGTATTAAAATTCACTTTCCATTTACATTCAAAAATCAATTACTCAGAAGGCCAAACACAAAATTTACAAGTCTGCTTCAAAGCAATTTTGGTTCTATTTCCATTATCTTCCCCTCTCTCAAAAATGAGTCCTACAACTCTATATATACAACTTATGTTTCAACCATCTTGGAATTCCTTTATGAATAGGAATGCAACAAGCTTCAGATGGTTAAAAACCCTAGCCCTATAAACATATACGACAAAACATAAAAGACAAAATACAATGCGCCCTCAGGTGGTAGAAAGACAAAATATCTTTTTGGACTTTTTTGCATCTTGGATCGCTTGATAACTGACACCTTTATCTGCAAGTCTTCATGATAGCTCCTTAGTTTTAATGAGATATGGTGACTGCCATTTTAGGCTAACCTACACCATTCTTAATGATAGCTTATCATCCCTGTATTCTAGCCTCAGGTGTCAGATCCTCCAGGTGTCTCGTTTACTCATCATCTAAGATATCCAAGTCAACTGCGGTAGATGCAACTTTCTTGGGATTTGTGAACTCATCCCATGCAGTTACTTGCTCCTCTGAAGGCCAATTGAATTTTTGCACAAGTTGTAGTTGTGCCTTTTGTCTCTCCCACCTGGCATCTAATATGGCTTTGACATCTGTTATGAATTTTTTCAGATCTATCTCTACCTGTATTGCTTCATCTAAACTTTTATTGAAGCTCTCCATGTCTACATTACTATTCTCACCTAAAAATGCCTCTTTTCTAGGTAGTAAAAGATCAGCATCTGATCTCCATTGATCAAGACTCTTTAAGGCTCCATCTTCATTCAAAATTGGGGGAATAAATTTATTGGGGGAGGAGCTAAGCATGGCTATCTTAGCCTCGATTAGATTTGCCTTACCCTTAAAAGTGGTAATATGGTGTAAGGCCCACCCTATTTCCACGTTTTCCTCGACACTTCGATGTCAGAGGATTAAGGGGTTTTGCAGTATCTGATGATTGGTAAATCCCTAACGGAATTATACCTTGGGATAGACCTATATATTATACCTTCATATCAGTACCTATCAACTAAGTGTCGCTATGACAGAGGTGATATCTCTAGGTTATTAATTGTGTAAGTGAATCTTGGATGCAGTATGTTACCCTGTGGATCATAGATCCAGCTAGACTATTAAGGTTCCATTGAGTACTTTTGTCGAAAGGATTTGATTTGTGAAGTTGAGATGTAAATGCCAAATTAGTTATGTGTTCAGTCTTAAGTTTATCTTGGATTTAATTAATAGTTGATGTGATGATTCTAGTAACTCTTACGAGGAGGATGAGTAATGTTTTGACTATGTATTATATGATTATACCATAGTGATGTTTTGGTGATATTATTAGAACCCTGAACAAGGATTTGTTAGATCCTAGACTAATAGGATTATTCTGCATTTTGTTTTCCTAGATTAGGAAATTTAATCATACTTGTGATAAGAATTTTATAGGACCCGACTGTTATGGTTACCCCTTACCGATGTTGAACCATCGATTTATCTTAAATATTATACTAAGGAAAATTGAGATACTTGGACTCATTCGATTTACTGTTATGTTATGATGGACATGTTAGACTATACATTTTGTTGACTCTGTATGTGGATCCATGATTAGTGGATTTGGATTTGATCATGTTAGACTTTATTATTATCTTCATATTTTGAGAACCTAAAGATTATCTTATGATGATGATAGATTATGGATGATCTTGATTTCAATCGAACTATGAATTGAATTATGCAAATTAAATTATGAATTATATATGCAATTGAAGTATGAATTGAGTTATGGAAATTGAATTTATTTGATGTGATTATTGAATCCTATATGATTACGTGCAGACAATTGAATTATGACATTTCATTCTATGTGATTGAATGTTCAAATTGAATTGTGTAAGATCATTATTTGTTGTGTGATTTCATGTATGCAATTGAGTTATGAATAATGTGTGGATGTTACATCTTATATGTTTATATGTGATGGTTTTCTTCCTTGAATTACTGATGCTGCATTAAGGTTTTGCAGGTGGAAGGACCATGGAAATATTCAGGGAAACCACATAGAATGCTTGTGCTATCAGTAAAGCCAAGGCCCCGTCTAATGAAGAGACCAGGGCTCGTTGTGAAGTGTTTTATTTTGTAACCATAATGTGAATGTATGTGTAAGGTTGTTAAGTGTTGTAATATGTTGGACATACCTTAATTGTGATGTTAATTATGTGAGTGTCACTTGACACTAGAGTTATTTGTTAACTAAGGTATGTCGTGTGATTGGAGTGTGAGAGCAAGTCCTAGAAGCTTCCTTGAGGGGGTATTCTAAGTGCATCCTCTTGTCTTAGGACCCCTAAGTGAAGTCATACCTTACATTTTCGTGCATAAACTAAACCATGGTTTTTGGAGGGTTAAATGGGACCCTAGGGGGTAGTTTCATGTATTTTTAGGTAGCCCATTCCTTGTACCCATAGGTTAGGGGTAATTTTAGCATGGGAGAAGCCATATTTTGACCTTTTGTCCCCTCCAATAGTGCCCATTTAATCTTGAACGAAATTGCAACTTGTATCATGGACCCAGAAGTACTTCCTAGGACCATCTTAATGAGGGTTGTGGAGAGTTGGTTTGGGGTCCCTTTTTAGTAGAACTTTTAGAGGGGTTGGGGTTGTTCACCCACTCTCTACCTTTAGAGACCACTAAACTTGGAGAAGGAGAAAGCTAGGGATAGAAGAAGGAGAAGACTCAAAACTTCATCATTTTGCATTGGATCATAGGTTGGAGGATCTTGCTCTTCATCTCTCTCATTTTGTTGTAGATGAATCTTGTAGTTGTAATTTTTGTTAAGTGTTTTAGGTCCCCGTGGTTGGTCATGGTGAGAGCATGAAATGGAATTTGTATTTTATTTTGTGATGGTGTTTTGGGTTGTTTACTCTTGGCTTGTTCACCCTTGGGAAGGAAGAACAACCAAGAGGGGGTGTGGGAATGGAGGAAACTCCATGTGCAGAGTCTCCTCCATGTGTGGGGAAGGATAAGCTTGGGTGTGTTGTCCCCAAGTAGCCTTTGCATTTGAAGCCCAAGGGGAAATTTTTGGGGGCATAAGGAGGGATTTGGCCTTGTGTGCCATTGATATGTGATACGTTGTTATGGAGGTCCATGTGTGGCCCTTGACATCATTTATTGTGGTCCATGTGTGGCCCTTGACATCGTGTATTGTGGTCCATGTGTGGCCTTATTATGGCATTGGCTTCTCCATTAGATTTGCCCACTCTCACCCCATTATATAGATTATCAAGGAGTAAAGAATACTCCTAGGGTATTTATTAAATGATGTTCTTATATATATAGACTAAATATTTTTTATATATATAAATTAAATGTCAAATAGGTTAATATAATTAGATTGCCAATATATAAATATTGAACTAGAAAACAATTAATCGATTATACAAATGACCCTAATGAAATAAACCTATGTTAATTCAATTAATAATTATAAATTATTAATTAATTAATATAATTATTAACTAATTAATAAATTATAAAATATTTTTTAATGATATGTAACCAATGATTATAATTAAATTATATATATATATATATATATATATATATATATATATATATATATATATATATATATATAATTAAATAATAATTATAATACATTAATTAACTAATATTATTATTAATTAATTAATTAATTAATATATACATATACTATATAAATGGGTAACATTAAACAATTAATAGATAACAAAATAAATAATTAAATAAAACAAAGTGAATAATACTAACTATCTAATGATATTAACAAGACATTAATCTTCAATTTAACAAAATTAACTAACAACCAAAGCTAACTTAACCATAAACTAAACTACCAAAAATCCTATACATACTACCTAATCTAACCCTATCTCCTAGCCTAGTTCCCTACCCCACATCCTAGCTTCCTAGGACTCTCCCTCTATCCACGTGCCCCTAGAAAAGAAGACAACATCATAAAGAAAAGTATGGGTGCGCAGTTAGAAGGGGAGATGGGATAGCACTCAAAAAGGGTGCGCCGAAATGGAGTACAAAGGGGGCTGCATTAAGTTTTGGATCAGACCTTTACAAGACTTGCACCCCACCAAGCATTAAAAACAATGAACAAAGACTGCTCTACCATAAACATGCGCCAGTCTTCTTTAGGGAGTGGTCAAAGCATTTAAATTATTGCAGACTTAGAATAAACAATGCCAAAGGGAGTTTCCCCATGCTGTGCGCCCATGATGGGGAGTTATGAGGGTGTATAATATATTAAATATTTTATGGCTAAGGGAAATAGTGGGTAATTTATATTGTTTTTTTTAAATTGACTATGGTATGGATTTTGTATGGGATTTTTATCCCATACAAAATCCAGAGAGCATTTTGCTCTCTTAAAATCTGGAGAGTGCTATTTTGCTATAGCACTATTTTTACACTTCTTGCTAGTGATGAGTAGTATAACATCAAAAATTTGATAATCTCTTGAATGGATTGAGGAGTTTATGAATTTAAATCTGATAGTGTATCATGCAAAGATGAATATAGTTTGAATGTTAATCGTATGAGATTTCAACATAGGACACTAATATGATCATTTGTTCACAATTATTTTATTTCAATTTATAGGACTAGAAGTGTGATAATGATCAAATAGAGATTATTTTCAATGAATATAAACAATAAATTCATCATATAAGAGACTACTAATCTATCGAATTGATATATTTAGTTCTCTATTGAATGAAATATAGGGATAGGAATTTGCTCAAATTTCATAACTAAATTCTATTGTTTCTTCAACAATATCAAATATCAAGTTATCAATTTCAAATTTGAAGAGGTAAAGAGAGGTAATAATTTCTTTTTTTTGTTTACAATTCTTTAATCAAATGCTTACAATAAACTCCATAAGATATCTACATTGAATTGGTTACTTTCTTCTCTTTGGAATAACCATGAACACATCATATATTATCTTTCTTTTCTTTCAAAGGAGTAAGATAAAATTGATCATACCATTACATCATTTTCATTGCAACTTCAAATAGAAAGGAGAATGCATTTCAAGTATTCCACATCTTTTACTCCAATACATTTGCAAGGGAAGAATAACTTCAACTATAGTGAGAGATAGAGTGTTTTAATTATGTATGCAAGGATTCATCATATATATTATGAAAACCACTTCAATACATTTACATATACATCAAATAGAGTTAAGACTTCATAGTTACAACAAGGAAATGCAAATGGATAATGCCACACAATGAGGGTTCAAGAAGATAACAATCTTCTCTCCATTTCATCTTCACAATGGCCCAAAGAAAAGGCATTACAATATCTCTTACATCAAGGATAAGTCTAAATACAAAGAGATTCACAAAGGATAAGTCTAAATACCAAAATGTAATGCCCAAAATTTTGGGACAAAACACAACCAACAAATTTTATTTTTTGAGAATTACTTGTATCTATTTTGGGTGACTATTATGAGAATTCTCTTTTGTTGCCAGTCCTATGTCATTTGAACCCATTTTGTTTTAAAGAGTCCCACCAATCATGTGTATATGAGGTAACACCTAGAAAGAGATATTATCCCATGTCGGAAGGTACTATAGGAATCGATAGATCAAATCCATGCTCTACTATGAGGAATAACAGAAATAATTGGTTTCCTTGTAGTTGGAGTAGGTGAAAGTTGGTGATTTGGCAAACCATGATGGTGTAAATTATTTTTGAAGACATATAGTTTTGTAAGTGGCCTTGCACAGGTGTTAGTATTATGAAGTTCATCCTTTGGGTAATCATGTACCCTAATAGGAAAGATCTATGATGTCATGATTGACCTTAAGAGATCGATGATTATTGAATGTTCTAAACTACCCTAGTAGGGGAAATTGATTAGGATGGATAAGAAAGGGGCTAGTTGGAGTATAATGCATTAGTGTTATATTTCGAAAGGGACAAGTGTAGGAATCTTATAATACTCATACGATGCATTCTGATAAGGATTTGTTTTTGCCCCATAAGTTAGTTTGTGAAAGAAAGTTCCTCCTTTCCCTAGCCTTGTTGAGAGTGAAAAGTCAGAAACAATTGGGTGGCTCATTAGTTGGAGACTCCATGTTGCAAATCTTAATGATCTAGTGAAAATGTGATGATGGCACCTCTTCAAAATATTATTGTGATGAAATTTGGGAGAAGATATTTCTCAACAAGACCCTAGGTCTTGAAAATTGAGGGTTTAGAAGGATAGGTTAAAAGTGTAAAACTTGCCTAAAGAACTATGGAACAAAAATCATAGAGTATGTACCACCCTGAGAGGGTGTTGCTGCAAGAAGAACATGTTCCTTATATGTTCATGATCACCCTCAGAAAAGAAGACTGTAGCCTATTCGGTACGTGACCCTAAAACCTAGGAATGGTCGCATTGTCGACACCTATGTTCCTAACCTTCTTACGATTGAAGATAAAATGATGTTTTAAAAAAAAAAAAACTATCAATAAGGGAGAAGTACTTTTGTACCCTATTTTAATATGTACTTTGGAGAGAGAAGAATCATGTGTGTGGTATCTCGATACACTTATATCAAAAGGGAGTTTCCTTATGAATGAAAAGTTTCGACAAAAGAGCCCCCATACCCTCTAATGGAAATTATGTTCTAGTAATAATCCTGTTCAATGAATAGATGCAACGATAAAATGTGGTAGTAACCCACTAGGATTGGGGTGAATTTTTGTTGAAATAGGAACTGGTATCTCCAAGTTTCTTATAGAAAGAACTTAGAGGTTTTCTTCATCGTAGGATGCCTCATGGTAAATAGAAGGTTTACATTATGCCTACGGTAGTAGAAACCCTTATGGATTATGTTGTAACTGCACTAGATCCTTGAAGACCCTTAGATACATTATATATTTTTGGTGTTGTGATAACCATCCTAAATGAGAAAAGACTCCTTCAACCCCTATCTAGTTGGGGGGAATAGGATTATATATATGAGAATTATCTAGATAAGGAGACCCTATAGGTATACTTGATTTGGAATACGTAGTTTTCTTTCGTAAGCTTGCTACCTTTTGATAGACCTGTAAATCCCTAACGGAATTATACCTTGGGATAGACCTATATATTATACCTTCATATCAGTACCTATCAACTAAGTGTTGCTATGAAAGAGGTGATATCTCTAGGTTATTAATTGTGTAAGTGAATCTTGGATGCAGTATGTTACCCTGCGGATCATAGATCCAGCTAGACTATTAAGGTTCCATTGAGTACTTTTGTCGAAAGGATTTGATTCGTGAAGTCGAGATGTAAATGCCAAATTAGTTATGTGTTTAGTCTTAAGTTTATCTTGGATTTAATTAATAGTTGATGTGATGATTCTAGTAACTCCTACGAGGAGGATGAGTAATGTTTTGACGATGTATTATATGATTATACCATAGTGATGTTTTGGTGATATTATTAGAACCCTGAACAAGGATTTGTTAGATCCTAGACTAATAGGATTATTCTACATTTTGTTTTCCTAGATTAGGAAATTTAATCATACTTGTGATAAGAATTTTATAGGACCCGACTGTTATGGTTACCCCTTACCAATGTTGAACCATCGATTTATCTTAAATATTATACTAAGGAAAATTGAGATACTTGGACTCATTCGATTTACTGTTATGTTATGATGGACATGTTAGACTATACATTTTGTTGACTCTGTATGTGGATCCATGATTAGTGGATTTGGATTTGATCATGTTAGACTTTATTATTATCTTCATATTTTGAGAACCTAAAGATTATCTTATGATGATGATAGATTATGGATGATCTTGATTTCAATTGAACTATGAATTGAATTATGCAAATTAAATTATGAATTATATATGCAATTGAAGTATGAATTGAGTTATGAAAATTGAATTTATTTGATGTGATTATTGAATCCTATATGATTACGTGCAGACAATTGAATTATGACATTTCATTCTATGTGATTGAATGTTCAAATTGAATTGTGTAAGATCATTATTTGTTGTGTGATTTCATGTATGCAATTGAGTTATGAATAATGTGTGGATATTACATCTTATATGTTTATATGTGATGGTTTTCTTCCTTGAATTACTGATGCTGCATTAAGGTTTTGTAGGTGGAAGGACCATGGAAATATTCGGGGAAACCACATTGAATGCTTGTGCTATCAGTAAAGCCAAGGCCCCGTCTAATGAAGAGACCGGGGCCTCATTGTGAAGTGTTTTATTTTGTAACCGTAATGTGAATGTATGTGTAGGGTTGTTAAGTGTTGTAATATGTTGGACATACCTTAATTGTGATGTTAATTATGTGAGTGTCACTTGACACTAGAGTTATTTGTTAACTAAGGTATGTCGTGTGATTGGAGTGTGAGAGAAAGTCCTACAAGCTTCCTCGAGGGGGTATTCTAAGTGCATCCTCTTGTCTTAGGACCCCTAAGTGAAGTCATACCTTACATTTTCGTGCATAAACTAAACCATGGTTTTTGGAGGGTTAAATGGGACCCTAGGGGGTAGTTTCATGTATTTTTAGGTAGCCCATTCCTTGTACCCATAGGTTAGGGGTAGTTTTAGCATGGGAGAAGCCATATTTTGACCTTTTGTCCCCTCCAATAGTGCCCATTTAATCTTGAACGAAATTGCAACTTGCATCATGGACCCAGAAGTACTTCCTAGGACCATCTTAATGAGGGTTGTGGAGAGTTGGTTTGGGGTCCCTTTTTAGTAGAACTTTTAGAGGGGTTGGGGTTGTTCACCCACTCTCTACCTTTAGAGACCACTAAACTTGGAGAAGGAGAAAGCTAGGTATAGAAGAAGGAGAAGGCTCACAACTTCATCATTTTGCATTGGATCATAGGTTGGAGGATCTTGCTCTTCATCTCTCTCATTTTGTTGTAGATGAATCTTGTAGTTGTAATTTTTGTTAAGTGTTTTAGGTCCCCATGGTTGGTCATGGTGAGAGCATGAAATGGCATTTGTATTTTCTTTTGTGATGGTGTTTTGGGTTGTTTACTCTTGGCTCGTTCACCCTTGGGAGGGAAGAACAACCAAGAGGGGGTGTGGGAATGGAGGCAACTCCATGTGCAGAGTCTCCTCCATGTGTGGGGAAGGATAAGCTTGGGTGTGTTGTCCCCAAGTAGCCTTTGCATTTGAAGCCCAAGGGGAAATTTTTGGGGGCATAAGGAGGGATTTGGCCTTGTGTGCCATTGATATGTGATACGTTGTTATGGAGGTCCATGTGTGGCCCTTGACATCATTTATTGTGGTCCATGTGTGGCCCTTGACATCGTTTATTGTGGTCCATGTGTGGCCTTATTATGGCATTGGCTTCTCCATGAGTTTTGCCCACTCTCACCCCATTAAAGGATCGGATTCGATCCTATGTTTTATCGTTGAGGGATTCTGAGATCTCTTTGTTTGATTTCATGTGAGTGCTTGTGTTTGAGTATGTATCCTATTCTTTGTGGTTTCCCCAAGCTTGGGGGTGGCCTCATGAGAGGCCTAGGATGGGAGGTGAGCTCCCATGGTCGTTCCCTTGCCTTGTATATATTTGCAGATTTGTGGAAGCTCAAAGAGGAGCTATCATGGATGTTTTCATCTTTTGGGTGGTTGTGAGAAGACAACTCGTTTATTCCTTTGTGAAATCTCTCTTTGTATTTAGACTTCTATTTTTGTAAAAGAGATTGTAATGCTTTTTACTTGGAGCTATTGTGAAGATGAAAAAATATGGGAGACTGTTATTTATTTGATCTCCCATTGTGTGGCATTAGCAATTTGCAATGCTTTATAGTAACTATGAAGGTGTGATCTAATTTGATGTTTATGTAAATGTTTGGACTGAAATTTCATATTGTTTATGATGATTCCTTGCATATATTATAAAGAATCTCTCTCTCTCTCTCTCACGATAATTGGAAAATACTCTCTCTTTGCAAATGAGTTATCAACATTGATAGATTAAATATTGTAACAAATTCATTATGATTCCATATTTGGGTTGATATAAAAATATTGTAGTATCATATAAGATGATTTAATTGTCATGATCATTGAAAATAATCTCTATATATGATTCATATCATTCTTTTAGTCCTATAAATTGTAATGAAACAACTATGAAGAAATGAACAAATTAGTTTTTATGTTGATATCTCAATTGCTTTGCAATCAAACTATATTTAATTCTTATTGATACACTATCAATTTTAAGACTATAGACTTCCTTATGTATTAAGGAGACTAATTAAATGATGATGATATACTACTCATAGTTGTGAAGGAAATTAATAATGTTCTCATACATAAGAGAATTCATTTTCAAAGAAAAGTTGGCTTTCAACTCTCTGGAAATTGTATGGGAAAAGAATTCCCATACAATCTCTTACCACAGTCATTTTAATATAATATTCTTGTCACCTTAATATGTAATAAACTAATAAAATATAAACTACTTTCACCACCCCCTTACTTCATTATTATCTTCCCCTTATCTAGGCGCATGTGGAGGGATGTCTAGTCTTTGTTTTAAATACAAACCTTTTGATTGGTCAAGATAGTGTCCTTGTGTGACACATCATCAAACTTTTTCTTCATGACATTACCTTTTGACTTCATAAACTCACGCAGGTCTTTGGCATGTCCATGCTTAGCATTAACTTAAAATTTGTTTGGGTACTTTCCCATGTCATGGAAAAGGAGTGGGACCCACATTCCACTTCCTTTTCATGACTCCCACTTCCCCATGCGCAAGTTGGGCGCAGGTCTTGGGGATGGGCATTAAAACTTGAATTAAATTTTGCCTTCACTCACCTCTTATGCGTACCCCTCCCTTGTCCTTTGTGTTGAAAAGTGGAGAGTAGGAAGATGTGATGGGTTTATAGGATATTTAGATTAATGGGTTAGTTAGTATTTTAGTTAAGTTAGTTTAGGATGTTACTTAATTAAGTTAATTTGATATTAATGTCATGTTAATAATAATAGTTAGATGTTATTTAGCAATGTTTTAAATATTTATTTTTCTATTTATATATGATATCATATTACTAAATTTATGATACGTATATAATGTTAATTAATATATTATAGTATATTAACTAATTAATAATTATATTAATTAATTAATATATTATAATTAATTTCATATATATAATTTAGTTTTAATCTTTGAATATATATCATTAAATAATGTTTCCTTTAGATTTATTAATTAGTTAAAAGGTACATTGATTAATTGGTATAATGTAATCATTAATTGAATTAATATGTACTCATTTTGAATGAAAATTGGTATAGATGACTATTGAAATTTATATTCAATATTTTTCATTAGCTTTCAATTTAATTTTCATAATCAAATTGGTCTTGAAATTTACATAATTGGAAATGGTTAACCTATTTAAAGAATAATGTTAACAATAAACATTCTATTCCTCTTAGATAATCTAAAGGATTAATAGATTAACGTTTGACAAAATTGATTGTCAAGATGATTAACGAACTTTGATTACATTGAATTTCATCTAGCATCCTTTGGAAAACAACTTTGTTGAGGTTTGACCTCTTGTCACTTTTGGACCTCGTCATTAGCACTTTTGTCCCGCATCGTGAACGTGGAACTTATAACCTTTTAAAAAAATAAAATTTGTTGGTTGTGTTTTGTCCCAAATTTTTGGGCATTACATATGGCCTTTAGTCTATTGATCTCCTCACCAACCCTTATTACTATCTCTGGAATATTGCTACTCCCCAAAGATTGAGCAAAAATCAATCTTTCAAAAAGTGATGCTCTGACTGACCATACTACATAGAAACCATTCAAAATTTGCACATAGTTGCTTACTTCCTTCTACAATTCTGGCAATTTGCCATATGCATTATAAACTAAATCAAATTTATCCTTAATTGCAATAATCCTATGTTGTAAAATGTTCAACAAGGCCTGTAAAATGGCCTCATTTCTCTCCTCACTTATTTTCTTTAATTCTACTGTCACCTCCTCTTATGTCATTACTTATATCATGGGCTACTCTGGAGGTGTAGGGGCTGCCATAGGAACACTAACAAGTTGTTCTTCTAAATCATTCGCATGTTTTTCCAGTGCTCCGTTCCTTATTATTATTAAATCTCTATCCTTTACCAGAGTGCTATAATCTTCTAAAAGATCACCATACCTCTCTGATAGTTGCTTGGTCTTATCTTCATTTAGCTTAGCAAATTGGGTTAGTACTTGAGAAATCTCTACATCCCCTGTATTGTGGATTGACCACACAATTTTATCCCCTTCCATTTCCTCTTTAACATTTAAAATCTGTGGCTTTTTGTCCTTTCGATACAGACTCCACATGGCCAAGGCCTGATTTTTTGGACTATATCCAAATCCTTTTATTATGTCCCCTACTCGGGTTTATGATGACAGAGTGACATCCTCTTATTTCTTTATTTGGTCAATGATAAAATCAGAATATAGACTCCACCCAAGCACTAGTAGCATATTTCTCTCCTTTACCAATTTTCTAGCCTCTTATGGAGTGAAGTTCTTTGTCTCTGGGTCATATTCCTTCAATTGTTGCAATGCCTCATCTGGCACTTGACCCTCCTTCATTATCTACACACTAGAGGCTACTTGTGCCATATCAAAAAGCTTTTGAATTCTTTTGAATTGAAAAAATTGTCATCATTCAAGAAAGCATCTTGCTCTATTATTCTTTCATCTTGACCAAGGGCCAAGGGCAACTCAACATTCTCAACTATAAGTTTTCTTTTCCTTTTTTCTTCCCTCACCCTCTTTCTGATCAGGTGGTGATGCTCACTAGTCCCTATGAAAAGGGCACTCACTCTAACTCTTTTCTTCTTAGAAGGCTCTCCAACCATTAATTTATACTTTTTCTTTTGAGGCTCTATAGTATCCTCAGAACTGGGCAACTCAGCAAGATCTACATTTTCTCTTTCTTCTTCAGGCCCTTCAACCATTGGTTGTTTCATAGTAGGTGGAATATATATGGGATAGCCACCATCACTATCCTCATCATGTTCTAATTCTGAATTGGCCTTTTTGCCCTGTTTAGCCTTATCAAGCTAGTCTTCCACATACATCATCAATATTTTAAATTGAGCCATCATTTTCTCAAGTCTCTGAAAGTATGGTAGAGTGGGAAAGAATCCCCCAAACACTAGTCCTTAGCTTTTCAATTGCTTTTCAGCATTATACAATGTTTCCAATTGATTGAACCTTTTCTCCACCTCATTATCTTCAATGATATTTCTAATTACATCCTCTTCAGGATACTCCTCATGACACTTATTGAAGGAAATGCTAGGCATGTAATATTGCCTAGCAGCAACTATAAAACCCTCTGAGTCTACATATCTATATGAGGCTGCAAACATGTGATAACTTTCCAACCATTCATTAACCCTGTTTAGGGCTCCCTTTCCAATTGTAAGATAATCTAATCTAAAGTGCCTTGGTGTAAAAGTCCCTTTTCTGTGGGAAGCTAGAAGATCCTTATCTGTCAGCATTAATTGCCATATAAACTCAAGAAAAGCAATTCTAGGAGGAACATAAAATGGGAGAAGATGGGGAGGCTGAGGGCATCCATAAACCCTAATCATTGTATAACCTTTCTCATAGTAGATATCTCCCCAGCTGTGGCCCTTGGTCCACTTATCAATAAATTGTTTAGGTCTCACCAATTGTAGAACTTTGGTGGACAATCTAGTGCAGTTTATCCCTAAACTTCAGAGAATTGGATACACAATCCAGTTCTCAAACGCACCAAAATCTCTCCTACAGAAAGAAGGGCTCCAAACTCCCAACCAAAACTGTACAGTGTTAGGCTCCCCCTTCCAAGTCATCTGAGGCTTGAGATCTACTAGATTCAAGAGATTTTAATTGTGATACACAATGAGGTGCATCAACAGAGAATAATGCATAAACTTGGGGGTGGTGCCGGATGCAAAATTCTTTAAAGAGACCAGACCCTCATGCATCTTGTTTATTACATAACCAATGTAATCATAACCTTTATTGACCAAACGATTCTGTGAGTCCATCACTAACATCAGAATATCAAAGGTAATATTCTCTTTGCCTGCATCAACAACCAAGACCTGGCATATCCCATATGCAATATACTTGATGTAAAATTTTAGGTCTTGTACTAATAGGGAACCGGCCCAACCATAGCTGTAACATAATTTTTGTTCTCTTTGGGCATATGGCTTTTAATCTCTTAAGAGACTAATACTGCTTCTCTAACATATCTATTGGCCTAAGCTTTGAGGTCAATTTCCATGGCCATTGAAGTATAAATCCCAAATGCCTTCATGAAGGAGTTTTGGTCTAGGGTTACAAGGGGAGAACCATCCTCTTTTCTGATAGTTCTTGAGAGAGGATCATAACACCGAGCTAGAGCAAGGAGTGCATCTACATCTAGAAAAAACTTAGGAACAATCAATTTCACTAACCCTGATGTCCAAGGGTTTGAAACAGGCACCGAACTATCATGATTTTTATAAAAATATTGGAATAAGAACATGCCTATGATTTCTGGACTCTTTGCATCTCTATAGTGTGCTAAATCATCCACAAAGTAGTCATCACTAACCTTTTTATTCTGAGATGATCTAGGTAGAAGGGTCAGGAATTCATCTGAAAAGCTCTCCTTCACTTTTTCTTTTGACCCTTGGCTGCTAGAGCCTTCGCTTGCTATTCCCTGACTCATTCTGTCTAAAATTTTGCAAATTCACTGAAAAATCACTGCAAATTCTGAAAAATCACTAGCTACACTATAAGTCTAGAAAGCTCAGAAAAGCTAGCACTTTGTACTTCTTCGATATGCTCATAATTCTCAAATGAGTATCTCTTAACTATTTTATTTTGTAAAATTGAATGCCCCACCATTTTTTGACATCTACAGCCACCAAAAGGTCACTTATGCCATTACTACACATGAACAGGGATTCAATTTACTAGCTGTAGCTCAAAAAATTCAAATTCAAACATTCAGCTACCTGGCGACTGAAGAAAAAGTCTCATAGTTGTTTTATAACATTGGCACCTTCAAGTCTTTCTGAGATCTAGCGACTAAGAGAGCACCTCGTAGTCACTGAAAGTTTTCTCACTTTATGAATTCATTATGAGACTAAGTGATCACATAGTTTTGATCTAGAGACTCAGCAACTATAGTCGATTTGCTTTTGATTTTTCATTTGGAGATTACCCGACTATAGTCTAGTTCTTGGTTGGAGGTGAAATATTTCTCTTTATGAGATCACGCGACTAAGGCATTATTCATTCTTCATTATGAGATCTGGCGATTGAAGGAAACTCTAAGTCGCGGGATACCGCTAACTTTTCAAACTTCTTTTCGAGATCTCACGACTTGGCCATTTGGAGATTTGGCAACTCTAGTCTAAAGCCAGTCACGGAAACTTTATTTATCTTTTAAAACATTCATTGATCACCTGACTTGGAGATTTAGCGACTAACCTAAAGTCTCTCAATTGCTGAAACCTTTTGACTGTTCAACCTTTATTCTGAGATCTGATGACTACCATTGATCTTTTTCTTCCTTCCATCCTACGGTCCATATTAAGTCACAAGAGATCTTCTCAACTAACTAATTGATTCAGTTACCATGAGACCAACCATTTCGCTAAATCATTGGATGCTTAGCCCTTGACCATTAAGAACTTGAGACTTCGAGACTATACAGTCGTTGGATCGCTGAAAAACACTTAACCACCAGTCTTTAACCTTTATACTCAACCCGGGCAAATCTGGAGATTTGGCAACAAAGGGTTTCATTGAATCTCATAATCTTTCTCTAAACTGGGGTTAAATCTTGAGAACATATGACTAAAGCAATTCTCTAAGTTGTGAGATAGTTTATCTAACCATGGTTTCATTTGGAGATCTGGAGAAAACCTTAATTCTCAGAGTCACTGAAAGATTTATGTGACCATAGTTTAGTTCAGAGATTACACGCCATCCGTTGATTAAAACTTGATCTTATGGCTCGTATTAAATCTCACAATCCTTCATCACTTAACTATTGCATCTAGAGACTTGGAGAAGATTATGTCACCAAATCACTGAACACCTAGAGGATAACCACCACCATTTGGAGATCACGCAACTGAAGGAAATCATAATTGCTAAATAAAATAACTAACTGCATGAAGACCTAGAGACTTGGAGACAATTGTGGAAAGGTATCTAGAGATTCAGTGACCAAAGAGAAAAGTCATAATTGTTGAATGAAACATCACTTTAATAAATCATTCTGAGATCGCCCGACCAAAGGCATTTTCTACTAAGAGATCATGTGACTATAGTCCATCTCTTAAAAAAATTTCATAGTAGTTGCTCGATCTCGAGAAAACATTCTGAGATTTGGAGACTAAAAGGGTAACCGCTAGGTCATGTAATAATAAGGAATATTCTAAAGTGCTTCTGAGATCATGGAATAAAAGCTTTCGGGCATTCACTAGACATGAAATAATATTTTGATTTCTTTGGGAGATCAAGCGACTAAGAGAGGTACTTAAAATGCACATGCTTATTTCAATGCTTAAGTGGCCTGATAAAGTAACAGAGAAATAGAAAGCTGACGACCAAAACTAGGGCTTTTTTTATTTTCAAAGACATTTAGACCTAGCAAACCCTAAAGACTGCAAATTTTTCAAACATAATCTATCTTTTGGAGCAAAAATTAAAAAATGAGATTTCTAACCAACATACCATTTTCATATTAAATAAATACTTCATTAGAAATACCTTGTTTGAAGCTGAAGGCTTTTCATACAACTTTGCTAGGGTTTCCATTAGATCTTTAGCTGTCGTTGCTCCAGTAATATTGAATGCCACCAATTGTGCTAGGCATAAATGAATACTCCCCAATGCCTTCCTATCCAAAATATCCCATTCTTCCTGAGACATTGTTGCCTCTTTCTTGGCTATTCCCTCTAATGGTTGGCATAGATCCTTCTGATAAAGGTAATCCTCCATTTGCATCTTCCATAACTAGAAGTTCTGCCCATTAAACTTATCAACCTTTAGCCTACCCTCGTCTGCCATTTCTCCCACTTAACTGAGAGACTCTCCCACTAACTCGTGAGACCTGCTTCAGAGAATAGATGAAAGAACGAACAAAATAACCTCGCTCTAATACCACTTGTTAGGATTAACAAGGCAGAAATAACAATTATGTGCAAATATAACTAATATCAAAAAACAATAAACCAAATAGAAGAGAACACAAGACACAAAGATTTAACGTGGTTCACCCAATCCCTGGGCTACGTCCACCAACAGCAAGTCCAATATTATTATTATCCAGTGATTACAACCTGATTACAATCCATAATCCCTTACAACTCAATTCTACCGCAAGTACTAAAATCATACATCATCATGAAATCCCTAACCCTAAGCCAAATTATACAATATTTTTGCCGCTTTAGGGTTAGAATGACTTACAATATGTCGGCCCAAAATAACTAAAAATATGTCAGCCCAAAATACCCCGGCAAGGTCGGGAGGAAAAGTGTACAGTACTTTCCTAGATAGTACTTTCCTGATAAGTCACCACAAGCTAACATATTAGTCTTCTATATTTACTTTCCATATCATTACAATTTCATGTATATATTAAATATTGGTTTAGGGTCTCTTTTATGTGCAAAACCCTCATTGTTTTAGACCCCATCCATATTTTTCACCATACATTTTGGTGAACCCATTTTACGACAACTCTTTCTTTTTGGTGTTAGATTTCCCTTTGTATTATCTTGTGTGTTCACCTCCATCATATATTTTTGTGAACCCATTTTGGGACAACTCTTTCTTTTGTGGAGTTAGATTCCCTATTGTATTTGTGGTGTTTGATTTCCTTTTCATATTTATACATTTCATTTAAATGCATTTGGATATATCTCTAGATCTATTTTCTATGCATTTCTTTATTCATTATCATGTTGCACAAGTTGTTTCAAATGTTTTCCAAACATCCTTCTATAACTTTTGAGATTACACAACATCTACCTCTTACCTTATCATTGCATGGTGTTACACCTAGAAAGACTTTATCTAGTGCATGTGATGGTTCTTTTTCCTCTCATGCATTACCTTGTAAGGATATAATAGAGCAAGAAAATGACTTTAATCTATCTCTCCATCATATTTCTCTTTATGGAGATGATTTGGGGATTGATGTTAATTATTCTTCTAATGAGCCTACTTTAGAATATAATTTGCCTTCTTTTCCCTCTAGGGATCAAGCTTTAGTGATTTATGGTTCTCCTACAATGTGCTTTATTGATAGGGATGATAATCCTCCTATTTGGGATGAACCTTTGGATTTGGATGTTGACTACTCTCTTCCTCATGAAACCATTGTGGATGATTCTACATTTTGGGATGAACCCTTAGATAAAGACATTGATTTATCCCCTCCTCATGAAGAATTTTTGATACAAGAGGGTGATTTATTAATGAATGACATATTAATATATAATAGTGACTCTTTTTTTAAAACACACTCCCCTTATGCAGACATTTTAGCGAAACAAAATGATATTATAGATTATTTAGCTCCATTTGGGATTCCTTCTAGTGATGAGGCATTATTAGACAATGATATGAATTCTCTTAATGCTCTCCCTCTTAGTGATGATCCTATGGAGAATCAAGATCCTACCTCATCTCCTCCTAGGATGTCTTATTTGTTTCCTTCTTGTGAATCTATTTTTAGTGTCGAGACAACTAATGTGGTTTATCAAGAACCCCTATTGACTATCAAAGGTTGTCCTCACATTACTATCAAAGATAAACCTATGGAGTCTTTAGAGTCTTTCAATGATCAATATTCGATAGCTCACACTTATCATAAAATGAATAACCCTCAACCTAATCTGGTGGTTTCTACTTCTTTACCACCTTCTCAACCCATTCTTCTTCCTCCACCCTGTCTTCCTAGCTAGTATGATTTGATAAACCAATTGTGCAATACCCCGGCCAAGATTTCTGTATGGGATATTCTTCAAACTTCACCCACCTACTATGAAGCCTTGCAAAAATCTCTAGAAACTCTTCCCACTCCACCTCCTAATCAAGAGAACATCAATGCCTTCTTATAGTACTGCATGCATGCTACCCCGGATCCTCCTAACATTATTTATAATCAAAAGTATTTACCTTCTAAAGAAATTTAGAATCAATATGATTCTCTAATGGTCATTGCTACTATCAATAGGAGTATCATTCATAGGACCTTGATTGATAATGGATCTAGGCATAATTTTTATAGCATGGACATGCTCAAAGAAATTAAAGTTGATCTTTCAACTATTCAACCTAACAATGTTCCTATACGTGGCTTTGATAACATTGCTAAGAAAACTTTGGGCATCATTATCTCACCTATCAAAGTAGGTTCAGTCATTCTAAATACACTTATTCATGTTATGCTTAGACCTCTTAATTTATTTGCTTCTGACTAGTGCCTTATCCATTTTCCTAGAAAGGATTTTACACTCAAAGAGATACCAATATACCTAAGACTGATTTAGAGGAGGGGTTAGTTCCAAATGTGGGGATACTAGTAGGGAATTGGACCAACTATAGGGACAAGACTTCCCTCTTCACTTATGGCTCTCAAAAACCAAGGTAGGTGTACCTAATCTAGTGAAAACAATACTCTTACAACACCAAGACTAGATTGAAAAAAGAAGATGATAGCAAGAAAGTACTAAATGATAACTAATCACTCATGGACTCTCCATTGATATGGTGAAAAAAAAGGGATTTTGGCATTGGTAATGATTAATATTGGTGGGATGTAACACACCATATTAGACACATTATTGTAGAATTTACTTACTTTTGACTAGTGCCTTATCCATTGGGTGAGATCTCTATTAGATAATAGAATACAGAATCCAACTACTAATCTTCATCACAGATCCAAGACATAAATATAAACACCCAAAACCACACATCTTACAATCATCCCAATGAAAATCCAATGAATCAATGCTTCATCTAGAGCACCATTTAATCTGATCCTAAATCAGAACTATAGAATGATAGCATATGCATGGATAAAACTCCATACAATGAATTAGAAAATTCAAAACTCATCAGATGGACACAAATGGAGAGAAATGAGAAATGATATTTATATTAAGTATGAGGATATTGGAAATGTAGATGCAGTAACTGAGAGGGGGGGTGAATTAGTTAACCACAAAAATATTACCACTGATCCCTTAAATATCTTAACAAATTATTTACTGTGCCACTCAGTAAATATACAGAGAAATGTTGAAAACTTGATCCTTGAAGTGTGTAATAATTAAATTGTTCTTAAGCATTCATCACTGATTAACTTACATGAATAAAGAAAATAACATGAACACAAGAGACACCAGATTTACTATGGAAACCCAATATGGGAAAAACCACCAATGTAACTAGTTACTATTTTTCACTCTTCTGAAGTGATGCCCAGTTAGAAGCCAACCCGGTAAAAGGTTACAAAACACACTGTTAGGTGTGACCTTGTTAGAGGATTTAATCACCCTGCTAGGAGTGGCCTTGTAAGAGATCTTGAAACAATTCAACAGAACTATTACCTTGTTAGAGGATTTACAAAATGGTTGTTAAACCAACTCGGTTAAGAGATTTTGATATCATTGCTACAATTGCTAGAGAGTAACAATGAAATAACCTGCAACTGAATTGCTGAATATAGATCTCTATTCTGTTTCACTAGATCCTTACTAATCAATTAAATCTTTGCTGCTCCTCAAGGATATCTGACCATCCTTCAAAATTTGCACACACCTTTCTTCAAAATGATTTCTACATGTTGTATATCTATTATCCACCATTTGACATTCTATATATATATGCCATTTCATAATCATTTAGATTGACAAGTCAACACTAATAATTATTATAACAGTCGACTGGGATAAACAAACTATAATAACAAAATTCTTTGAAAGGGCCGACCTTGCTTGGTAAACATTAATCCTAAAAAGATTTCCTTCGGTGACCGAGAGAACTCGGTAACCACAGCGAATTCTACAACATCCTTTGGAGACCGAGAGAGCTCGGTAACCACTAATTTCCTTTGATAACCGAGGAGGCTCGGTTAACACTGTTATTCTATTATGTTTCCTTTAGACACCTGAGAGAACTCAGTAGACACTAAAAACCACCTAGCTGACCGACTGAACTCGGTAGATACTGAGAACCGCTTAGCTAACCGACTGAACTTGGTAGATACTGAGAACCTCTTAGCTGACCGACTGAACTTGGTAGATACTGAAAATGATAATTGATATGACATTTGTGTGACATCAAAGACAACACACAGCTAATCCAACAATGTCCTTCAGATAATTGTATCCAACAATCTCCCTCTTTGGCATTGATGGCAACACAACATGTCATAGCACAATGAAATTTCATAGATAAACCAAGAGTAAGAAACATATCCTTAGCTTCATTCTGATTCCCATCATCTTCAAACTTCTTTCTCTGACTAAGAACTCTCCCTCTTAACTTCTCAAATGATTCTTCTTAGAAATTTCTTGAAATGACAACAAACTCTCCCTCTTTGACAACACATGCCAAAGACAACTTACGCAGTTTTGGTAAATATCAATGTACCTTATGTATTGATTCATATGCAATGATTCCTTGACTATGCTGCATCAACTGATTGATCTTCAACATGTTCTAGTTGATGCATCACTAAAACTTTATTTAGTGAACCTTGGACAGGGGAGTGACCCCTAACTTGCCTCTTAGATACAAGAATGCATCCTTAGGTAGTGGTTTGGTGAAGATATCTGCAATTTGTTCTTTTGTATGAATATATTCCAATCTGATTTCCTTGTCCTACACCAATTCTCTGACAAAGTGATATTTAATTGCAATGTGCTTGGTTTTGGAATGCATTACTGGATTCTTTGAAATATTTATTGCACTTGTATTATCACAAAACATAACAACTGGTTCTTTGATCTCAACCTTTATGCCTTCCAAAAGTTGTTTAAACCATATAATATTAGAGTAGTTTACTGCTGCAGCAACATATTCTTCTTCTACTGTGGATTGGGATGTGCAGTTTTGCTTTTTACTAGTCCAAGATACTAACCTCTTGCCAAGAAAGAATGCACCACCACTTGTACTCTTTCTATCATCAATGTTTCCTACCCAATCAGCATCAGTAAACACTTTTAAATCTAGATTGCCTCCAAATTTATACCACAAGCCATAATCTTTAGTTCCCCTTAAATACCTCAAGATTCTTTTGATTGCCATCATGTGATTTTCTCTAGGTTTAGCCGAGAATCTTGCCACTATTCCAACTACTAAGGAAATATCAGACCTTGTGTGTACTACATACTGTAATTTTCCAATCATTGATCTGTATAAGGTCTGATCTACTTCTTTTGAATCATCATCTTTGGTAAGGTTTAGTCTAGTACAAATGGGTGTACCAACTAGTTTTGAATCTTCCATACCAAATTTCTTAAGTATTTCCCTGATATATTTAGACTGAGTAATGTAGATACCATTTTTGTTCTGCTGAATCTGAAGTCCAACAAAGAATTTTATCTGACCAAACATAGACATTTCAAATTCTTTGTTCATAAGCTCTGAAAATTCTTTGCACTGATCATCATTTCCTATAAACACAGTATCATCCACAAATATTTCTGCCAAAATAATTTTGTTATCTGATCCTTCTTTGATGTATAAATTGCTATTGTCATTAGCCCTTTTGAAATTAATCTGATTAAGATAGTTATGTAATCTTTCATACCATGCTCTAGGAGCTTGTTTCAGACCATACAATACTTTGTGTAATTTACAAACCATATCCCTTTTGTCTAGATCAATAAAACCTTTAGGTTGCTCAATGTAGACTTCTTCCTCAAGAATACCATTGAGAAAAGCAGATTTGATATCCATCTGATATACCTTAAATCCTTTATGTGCTGCATATGCAAGTAAAGTCCTCACACCTTCTAATCTTGCAACAGGAGCAAAAGTCTCTCCATAATCTATTCCTTCTTCTTGAGAATATCCTTTACATACCAATCTTGCTTTGTTTCTTGATACTTGACCATCTTCATTCAACTTATTTTTGAATACCCATTTTGTCCCAATTACATTTTTATCTTTAGGCCTAGGTGCAAGAGTCCATGTCTTATTTTTCTCTATTTTCTCTATTTCTTCATTCATAGCCTCAATCCAACTTTCATTTTCTAATGCATCTTTGACATTTTTAGGTTCAAAATGAACAAATAAACATGTACCTTTTAGTTTACTTCTTGTCATAGTACCATCTGATTTGTTTCCAATGATCTAATCTGGTTTATGATGCTTTCTGACGTACTTGGCTAATACAGGTTCCTTGCTTCCTGAATGAGTTATATTGTCATCTTCTTCATCTTCAGGTTCAGATTGCTCGGGCTCAATAAATACTTGCTCGGTAGCTTCAGACTGCGACTCGGTACTTTGTGACTCAGTCTGAACTTCTTCTTGTGACTCGGTTACTGTACTGGGCTCAGTAGATGTAGTCTCCTTACATGTGACTGGCAATGTATCAGGTTCGATGTAAACAAATTTTATGTAGTCCTCTAGTTCCTTTTTGCTTTCTTCTTCAATCTTTTCTGCAAACTCAACAATTCTCACATGTGCACTTTCTATGGTTTTGTGAGTAGATAAATTTAGACATCTATATGCCTTACTTTTGCAAGAATATCCTAAAAATATTCTTTCGTCACTTTTTACATCAAATTTTCCTTTTCTAGATTCTTTCAAGATGTAACATTTACTACCAAATACTTTTAGGTAACTTACATTTGGTTTGTAGCCATACCATAGCTCATATGGAGTCTTGAATGTGTCTTTTCTCAGCTGTACTTAGTTCAAGGTATGAACTACAGTGCTGATAGCTTCCTTCCAGTATTTCATAGCAATGTTCTTTTCAATCATTAGAGTCCTTGCATAGTCCATGATAGATTTGTTCCTTCTTTCAGCTATTCCATTCTGCTCAGGAGTTCTCGGGGCTGATACCTATCTTTTGATTCCTCTTTCAATGCAAAAATTATTGAATTCATGGGAGATGAATTCACCACCTCTGTCTGATCTCAAGCATTTTATTCTTTTTCCTGTTTCCTTTTCTACTCTTGCTAAATACCATTTGAACTTCTCAAATGCTTCAGACTTTTCTCTTAAATACATAACAGTCATCATTCTAGAATAATCATCAACAAAGAGAATAAATAATTTTTCTCTGGTATAGCTCTCAATTCCAATAGGCCCACATAAATCAGTATGCACAATTTCCAAAATATCTTTAGATTGATAGTTTTTACTTTTGAAACTAGACTTTCCCATTTTACCAATTTGACAATTCTTGCATAGACCAACATCAGGTTTCTTCAAAGTAGGAATACTTCTTACTTTCTTGAATTTTCTTATTTTTATCATGTTGTCAAAATTTACATGACATAACCTTTTGTGCCATAACCAACTTTCTTCAATTTGAGCAATAAAACATGAGTAATCACCAAGATCAAGATAAAACAGGTTACCTTTGGTTTGTTTGCCTGATCCTATCAGTTTTCCTTTGTCATCCAGTAGTCTTGCTTTGCCATTCATGAATTCAACCTTGAATCCAATGTTGATTAGCTGTGCTACACTTAGAAGATTATGCTTTAGTCCTTTGACCCAATATGCATTATCACATATAAGTTCTTTGGTTAATGAAATTCATCCCTTTCCTTTTGTACAATAGGGTTCATTGTTTCCAAACCTTACATTACCACCATCAAAGTTTTCAAAGTGTTCAAACTTGGTCCTGTCACCAGTCATATGATGTGGGCATCCACTATCTATAATCCATGTATCATTCTTGCTTATATGAGAGATAAGTGCCATCTCATCTTCATCATTATCAGATTCATCTTTTACAGCAATGAAAACAATTTCTTCTTCACTATCATTCGAATCTTTAGCTAAGAAACATGTTTTCTTACCTTTATCCTTGAATGATTTGAAATTTTTCTTGCCATTGTACTTGTAATTTTTCTTCTCATCTTTGCTTTGCTTGTTTGGACACCTAGCTACAATATGACCAATTTCTTCACATGAAAAATAGATTAAGGGAGTTTTACCTTTGTATTTTCCTCTGCCTCTTGAATACTTCTTTGCAAGTAACGCTTCAATAACTTCAAGATCGCTATCAGAACTTTCCTCTGATTCTTCTTCACTTTCTGATTGGATTTTCTTCCCTTTCTTGAGTGAAAGTTTGGCCTCAAAAGCTGATTCAATATTTTTAGAAGTTGGAACATAATTGTCATAGTTATCCAGTTCAAAGGCTGTCAATAGGGAGTAATGTTATAAGAACCTTACTTATAATTGTTTCATCATCAATTTTTCCTCTAGAAGCTCTGATTGCACTAACACTTGTCTTGATTCTTTCAACATATTTTGCAATGTTTTCTTCTTCTCTCATTTTTATTTGATCAAACTGTCCTCTTAGGCTCTCTTCACATTGTCATCACCGCCATAGATTTTCTTCAGCTTATTCCACATTTCATGAGCAATTGTGCAGTCTTTGATTTCATCAAATTCTTCATAGCTAAGAGCTGATGCAATGTCTATCATCATAGTGTTATGGTTCTTCTTCTCTGCAATGTCTTCAACAGTTAATGTGCCAGTAGGAATTGTATATTCTTGATCAATATATTTGCATCCTGAATCACCAATGGAAGCCAGATGTAATATCATGAGACCTTGCCATGCTGAAAAGTTATTTCTGTTAAGCCTTGGAATTTCTCTTTTGTAAGACATCCTGATCTTTAGCTTAGGTCCTTGAAACCCTTCCTGCAAGCACCAAAAGCTCTGATACCAATTGTTGGAAATGTAGATGCAGTAACTGAGAGGGGGGGTGAATCAGTTAACCACAAAAATATTACCACTAATCCCTTAAATATCTTAACAAATTATTTACTGTGCCACTCGGTAAATATACAGAGAAATGCTGAAAACTTGATCCTTGAAGTGTGTAATAATTAAACTGTTCTTAAGCATTCATCACTGATTAACTTACATGAATAAAGAAAATAACATGAACACAAGAGACACCAGATTTACCATGGAAACCCAATATGGGAAAAACCACCAATGTAACTAGTTACTATTTTTCACTCTTCTGAAGTGATGCCTGGTTAGAAGCCAACCCGGTAAAAGGTTACAAAACACACTATTAGGTGTGACCTTGTTAGAGGATTTAATCACCCTACTAGGAGTGGCCTTGTAAGAGGTATTGAAATAATTCAACAGAACTGTTACCTTATTAGAGGATTTACAAAATGGTTGTTAAACCAACTCGGTTAAGAGATTTTGATATCACTGCTACAACTGCTAGAGAGTAACAATGAAATAACCTGCAACTGAATTGCTGAATATAGATCGCTATTCTATTTCACTAGATCCTTACTGATCAATTAAATCTTTGCTGCTCCTCAAGGATATCTGACCATCCTTCAAAATTCACACACACCTTTCTTCAAAATGATTTCTGCATGCTGTATATCTGTTATCCACCATTTGACCTTCTATATATATATGTCATTTCATAATCATTTAGATTGACAAGTCGGTACTAATAATTATTATAACAGTCAGCTGGGATAAACAAACTGTAATAACAAAATTCTTTGAAAGGGCCGACCTTGCTCAGTAAACATTAATCCTGAAAAGATTTCCTTTGGTAACCGAGAGAACTTTGTAACCATAGTGAATTCTGCAACATCCTTTGGAGACCGAGAGAGCTCGGTAACCACTAATTTTCTTCAATAACTGAGGAGGCTCGGTTAACACTGTTATCCTATCATGTTTCCTTTAGACACCTGAGAGAACTCGGTAGACACTAAAAACCACCTAGCTGACCGAATGAACTCGGTAGATACTGAGAACTACTTAGCTGACCAACTGAACTCGGTAGATACTAAGAACCGCTTAGCTGACCGACTGAACTCGGTAGATACTGAGAACGATAATTGATATGACATTTGTGTGACATCAAAGACAACACATAGCTAATCCAACAATGTCCTTCAGACAATTGTATCCAACAGAGGATCATGCCTCTGTATAAACCTACTTCAAGATCTAAAACCACTTCAATAATATGCAAAAGACTAGAAGCTTTCCTTTGATATAATAACACTGTCTAATGCAAGAATTTTCTACATCCTAGATTGAGAGAAAAATCATTAGCCGATATTTTGAAACCAAGAAGAGCCTAAACCGAGACCTCTTTCCAAGCCAAAAGACAACCCCCCTAAATGATCATGAAAAATCCTTTATACTAGGATTGTAATAAGCATCCAATCATTTAGGGAAAAATTAGGTTTCCAACCACTTCCAACAAGTAGATACAACAAGAAATAAAAGAAAACAAGAAAGCTTGAAAACCTAGGAAGGATCAGATCAAATTTGATGTACAATTATTTGAGTTTCATAATCAGAGGCTAATTGCACCTACAAATTAACAATTTCTTGTTGCAGGAAACAAAATTTAATGCCAAAACCAACTTGGAAAACTCTTGCATGAATTAGGGCATGGAATTCTCTTACATCCATCAAACCCTAGCCTCCTTATTAAAATATCAATTTTGCATTAACTCGGCATGGCATCGTCATGAAAGTAAATCAGATCATATGGCTACCAATATCTTGTTCATCAATTCTTTACCTACAACCATCCTAGAAAAATCAAATTTGATTTGGCTTTATTGTTTATGGCTCACTGTACGTGAACCCTATAGAGAAACCCTTAAACAATGTTGAATCTTGGCAACAATGACTAACTGATTAGTTTTAAAACATGAGTGTCAATCTTAGTCCTTTCCTAGCACATCAGGCAGCTCTTAAAAGTTGACATAATAGTCAATTGAGATTTTTTTAAAGTCAACCAACCACATCATCTTTTTCAACAACCAATCAGAAATGAGCACCTCACCAACACTTGGAAACTAGACCCACTCCTTCATTTTTCTTTCATAAAATAAGATCAGATGGTTTTCGCGATCCCATGATTACTAACCTATCCTAAATCTTTATTTAGTGGCATCATGACCACCATTAGATCAACTTACATCTGGTGTCCCCTTAACATGTTGAAACCCTCAACCCCACTAACAACCACCACATCACCATCCCTCGTGATAATGAAAATCAAACATATCTGCAACACCTAGCATCAGACTCACCATATCATCTATCCTTATTAGTTGGAAGATCAGACAATTGTCGCAATCCTACGATGACTATCCTTCAAGCACTTTTCCTTGGAGGCATGACGACCACTATAGATCTTTCTTGACATATATTGTCTTTATCTTTTAACCATGGAAAGCCCATTAACCTTAAGTCATTTGGTGAACACATGACTGAAGGCATTCTCCTAGTTTCTAAATAAAAATCTTAACCTTGGTTTGGATTGAAGATCATGTGAATAAAGCATTCATGTGATCACTGGGTCAATCCTTAACCCTATGTTCCATCTAGTGAACAAACGACCACCATCGTATCTATTTTCATCAACGGTCCATATTCTATCTCCAGGCCTTCAAACCTTAAGTCATGCTTGATCTAGTGATTTGAAAACCAAATATTTCTCCAAATCATTGAATGTATCACTTAATCAAGGTCTCATTTGGAGAACAAGAGAACAAATAATTCACCAAGTCTCTAGATAGAAACCTTAACCTTAGTTATATCTCAAGATTATACGCTGACCATTGATATTTCTCATCATCCATGGCTATCGATGAATCGCCAAGCCCAAAACTTAACTCACCTTTATCAAGCAATTGTATGACAAAGGGAAAATCCTGACTTTCCTTTAACTATGATTAGACCTAGAGATTATGCGACTGGGGCAATATTTCATTCGCTAAATACATGCTTAACCTTGGGTTTCATTTCAAGAACATGCACTAGCCACTGATCAAGATCAACATCAAAAGTCCTCGTTCAATCTCTAAGTGTTAGCATACTTGACCAGATCATTTGGAGATTCAGTGACTGAAGGAAATTGAGACTTCTCATTGGATTGCTAAATGTTAGACACACAACCGCTAAGATCAAGAGAATATGTGACCACTAAAATCACTCGATCACCAAATGAAAGACTTAACTACTTGGGAAAGGAAATAGAACATGTGTAGAAAGGGGACTTAAGTAGCCTGAAAAGGTAATGAGAAAATAGATTTTGGCTAGGGTTTTGGACTTAGACAAATTTCATGAAACCCTAGGACATGGATAAAACCCTATTTCTCATACACCATGAAACTATAATTCCTCTCTGGTTTTTACACTTGAGCACATGCGATCTTAAATGGGGCTTGGTCACATCTTGAACTATCTCAAGCTAAAGGTGCAAGACATAAAACATCCTAGATCTTCTTCATAGATTAGAACAAGTTTGCAGGTGGTCATGACAATTTCTTAGGGTTTTGCAAGGAAAAGACCATTTTCTATAGATTTTGCATATTACAGGAAAATTGGCTAAGAGTGGCTCTCTCTGGGGATGATGGGTAACTTGTGCCCATGCAATAATTTAGAAATACTAGAGGAAGGAGACCACCAATTGGACAAAAACTAATAGGGAACCTTCTCAAAAACTAGCAAATGAACTAGGGAAACAAGAAAGGAGACACACAATAGAAAGAAAAATATGTACAAAATTAACAAGATTAAAACTTCACTTGGTGGCCCCAGGCCACCAAAAGAAAGTCAAAACCCTCCTGAGTCAAAGGTCTTATTTTCATCCACATATGTGGCCAACCATCTAAAGATATCATGACCATTCTATTGGCAACATATTTGAATACTCATGGGCTGAAAAATGAAATTGCAATTATCACTACCCATGCTCTTATAGTCACAAACATTATCATACTCATACTCCAAGAAGTATGGGACACCACTTAATTCTTCTTGATGATTAGAAATAAAAAATTCATCTAGTAATGCATCGTAATATAAAACATAGTGATAATCATGCATTACTAGAAACTCACCTAGCTGAGGATGAACTAGTCCTTCATATGTATCTTCATGAAATGACTTATCCATTGAGAAATTTGGTTCCTCCATGATATCTTCACTATTTGGATCATGAACCAAGTGCCAAACATCTTCAAAAATTTTGTGACATAGGGAAAAATGATCTATATCAACATTTTTATCAAAAAATTTATGATCCCAATCATTGAAGACTACGTCCTCAATACTGTCACCTTCACTATCATATTTGGAAAAATAAGGGAAAGGATATGAACAAGAAACCTTCTCATCACTAGAATCTTTATAACAAGAAAACAAACTGTCATGGCCTTGAAACTCTTCTTTTGTACACTTTTAATTTGAGGGGGACTCATGCAAGCATGAATCATTATCTTCATCATTTTGAACACATGCCTCATTATCAGTGTCAAAACATATATCAACAAGGTTTAATATTTGTTGACAACATAGATCTGTACATTTATTAGATTCAGTTATCAACAAATCAGAGATCTCATCACTGTTGAGAAAAGAGGAGCCCAACTCATCCTTGGTATCTTCATCAAAATCTTCACTTAAATAATCCTGACTTTCACATTCAGACATCTCTAAACAAGTTGAAGATCTTGCATACAATGATTATAATTCCTTCTCACTACTACAATTTGAATACTCCTCTGACATAAAATTATCATTATGAGAAATACCTTCAGCATTAAACATGGATTGGTCTGGAATATTTCTTGTATTCTTTTCTTGTTGATGATCCTTTAGTAACTTATTCCATTCATCATCATCATCAAATTCTTCTAAGAACAACCACTTGAAATCAATCAATGAAGAGATGCATTTTGGGGGTAAATTTAAGTACCAATCAAATGCAACCCTTTTGAGAGATCTCCCAAATAACATCATACTAACATCCTCCTCATAAATATGATATTTTAAAACAAATCTAAAGAATGCTAGGACATGCTCTAATGATGATTCAGACTGACCATCAAAAACTAGAATCAGTTCCATGAACTCACTAGGAAAAGAGTTGGGGGATCCTGGAAGATGAGCACAACCTAAAGCTCTATCCAACTTGATAAAACACAACCTTATAGACTGAATTTTCCCATGGTTATCCATTTTATTTGAAACAAGATGAGAACCACTCATCTTATCTTGTTCTTTACAAGAGGTACATCAAAAAATTCATACCCCTATGATAATATTCAATGTTTCTTGACAATAACATGATATTCAACATGGAAACATGAAACTATCCTATGTCACTCTTCCCTTCTTATTATTCTTGAAATACTTGATAAGGGACAAAATACTTTACGAATGATCTTATGGAAATACACATGAAGATCAAAAAATACCTAGAAGTATTGTAGTTGAAACTCAACTTGTTGACTAGGAAGCAAGGTAGATCTAGAGCTCTCTTTGTAGCTCCATCAGGTTCTTTTCTTGTAGATTTGTCACCTCCTTGAAGAGAAAAATATTTCAATTTTTTTGTATCACCTTCCAACCCACACAAAACTTCACCAAGCCTTTATACACTATTTATCAAAGACTGCATTGATCAAATAGAGAACTCAGAGTCACCACTCACAACTAGGTGAGATGATTTGAAACCTTTTGAAACTGACTCTATACAATTTAATGGAAACCACTAGATAAATAAATAAGTAGGCTAAGAGTCTAGCTCAACTTGGAACCTACATTACTTAAGCTTTACTAAACATATCCCCAGTAGAGTCACCCATTTTTTGGTTCATGGAAAGTATTTTACACTAAAAGAGACACCAATATACCTAAGACTAATTTTGAGGAGGGGTTAGTTCCAAATGTGGGGATATTAGTAAGTAACTGGACCAAATATAGAGACAAGACTGCCCTCTTCACTTTTGGCTCTGAAAAACTAATGCGGGTCTACCTAATCCAGTGAAAACAATACTCTTACAACACCAAGGTTGGATTGAACAAAGCAGATGATAGCAAGAAAATACTAAATGATAACCAATTAGCCATTGACTCTCCATTGATATGGTGAAAAAAATGGCCTTGTGACCTCGAAACTTTGAGGGACTTTTGGATTGGTAATGATTAGTATTGGTGGGATGTAACATGCCATATCACACACATTATTGCATAATTTACTTACTTCTAACTAATGTCTTATCTATTGGGCCAAATCTCTATTGCATAATAGAATGTAGAATCCAACTACTAATCTTCATCATAGATCCAAGCCATAAATATAAACACCCAAACCTGCACTACTTACAATAATCCCAATGAAAACCCAATGAATCTATGCTTCATCTAGAGCATCATTTAATCTAATCCTAAATCAGAACTAGATAATGATAGCATATGCATGGATAAAACTCCATACAATGAATTAGAAAATTCAAAACTCATCAGATGGACACAAATGGAGAGAAATGAGAATTGATATTTATATTAAGTATGAGGATCATGCCTCTGTATACACCTACTTCAATATCTAAAACCACTTCAATAATATGTAAAAGACCAAAAGATTTCCTTTGATAAAATAAAACTATTTAATATAAGAATTTTCTACATCCTACACTGGGAGAGAAAATCAGTCGATATTTTGAAACCAAGAAGAAACTAAACCTAGACCTCTTGCCCAACCAAAAGATGACCCCCCCTAAATGATCATGAAAAATCCTTTATACCAAGATTGCAACAAGCATTTGATCATTTAAGGCAAAATTAGGTTTCCAACCACTTCCAGCAACTAGATACAATAAGAAATAAAAGAAAACAAGAAAACCTGAAAACCTAGGAAGGATCAGATCAAATCTGACATACCATTATTTGGGTTTCATAATCATAGGCTAAATGCACCTACAAATTACTGATTTCTTGTTGCAAGAAAAAAAATTCAATGCCAAAACCAACTTGGAAAACTCTTGTGTGAATCAGGGCATGGAATTCTCTGACATCCATCAAACCCTAGCTACCCTATTAAAATATTAGTTCTGCATTAACTCGACATGGCATCCTCAGGAAAGAAAATCTTATCAGACAACTACCAATATCTTGTTCATTAGTTCTTTACCTCCAACCATCCTAGAAAAACCAAATCTAATCTGGTTTTGTCATTTATGGCTCACTGTACTCGAACCCTGTAGAGAAACCCTTAAACAATTTTGAATATTGGTAGCAACAACTAACTAATTAGTTTTAAAATGTGACCGTTGATCTCAATCCTTTCCTGACACATCGGGCAGCTCTTAAAAATTGACATAGCAGTCAATTGAGCTTTTTCTAAATCAAGTAGCCACATTATCTTTTTCAACAACCAATAAAAAACAAGCACCTCAGTAACACCTAGAAAATGGACCCACTCCTTCATTTGTCTATCATAAAATAGGATCGGATGGTTTTCATGATTCAATGATGACTAACCTATCCCACATCTTTCTTTAGTGGCATCATGAACACTGTTAGATCAACTTACATTTGGTGTCCCTTTAACACATTAAAACCCTCAGCCTCACTAACAACTGCCACATCACCATCCCTCACGACAAATGAAAATAAAATATATCTACAACACATGGCATCAGACCCACCGTATCATCTGTCCATATTAGTTGGAAGATTGGATGGTTTTAGCAATCCCATGATGACTATCCTTCAAGCACTTTTCCTTTGTGGCATCATGACCACCATAGATCTTCCTTGACATGTACTTCCTTTTATCTTTTAACCATGATAAGCTCGTTAACCTTAATTCATCTAGTGAACATGCGAATGAAGGCATTCTCCTAGTCACTGAATAAAAACCTTAACCATAGTCTAGTATGGAGATCACACGAATAAAGCATTCACATGATCACTGAGTCAATCCTTAACCCTGTGTTACATGTAGCAAACAAATGACCATTGTCATATCTATTTTCATCAATGGTCTAGATTCTATCTCCAAGCCTTCAAACCTTAACTCATGCTTAATCTGGTGATTCAATGATCAAAGCTTTCTCCAATTCACTGAATGTATCACTTAACTAGGGTCTGATCTAGAGAACAAGAGAAAAAAGCATTCACTAAGTCACTAGATAAAAACCTAAACCTCAATTATATCTTGAGATTACATGCTGACCATTGATCTTTCTCATCATCCATAGCTATCACTAAATCACCAAGCCTATAACTTAACTCACCTTTATCAAGTGATTCAGCGACAAAGGGAAAATCCTGACTTGCCTTTAACTGTGATTAGACCTAGAGATTATGTGACAAAGGCAATCTCACATTTTCTAGACATGTGCTTAACCTGTTAGGAATGAATGTTGAATATATCCTATAGGAGTATTAGAAGCCATTCTGTAGTAGTTGTTGTTGCATTCATGACTATGATCATCATTGATGTCAACACAATGATCTATTGAAGATTAGCAGAGTAGCAGATAGTGTTTAAATTAGCACATGTGGGATATTGGAGATCAAGCTATGCAATGTTGAGGACTTACTCTATGATTTTTTATATGATCATGGTTAAAAGAGTAGACAGTAATTCATTTATCCATGGAAGTTATGAAGAAATCAGTGGAAGTAGTATTTAGGCAGTGTTCCTGAGTAGCTGTTTGTGGAAATAAGATGATATCTCCTAATTGGAATGGAATCTAGTTGTGCGCAGTTAGAGAGAAGTTGAAGATAGGTTGATAGTGATGTGGGTGATAGTGCAAACTTCGAAGTTGCACAAGTGAAGAGTTATTCTAATTGGAAGCCCACAGTTTTGTGTAATTCTTATGTAACGTGTGAAAACTTTTATTTTGTAATTTGGATGCCTTCTCATTTGTAATTACTTGAGTGTGGTATAAAGGAAGGAATGTTTTCCTTGTTTTAATAATGAAAGTGTGTAATAAGAAAGTGTATGAAGATATTATGTAAGAGAAATTATGAAAGAGGATATACGAGGTACAAAGATCTGGTGTAGTAGTAAGTGCGATTTGGCACATTCAAAGAAGGAGTATTGGATCTTTGAGGTCAATAATATTTTGGTATTATTATGTTGAGTAATATAAATATTAGTTAGATAGTGAATTCAGTGATCTTACCCTGAAGCTATTTGCATAGTGGGTCCTTCTATCTTCCATAACTCCTAACAGGGTTAGAATATTTTAATAGGGATTCAAAGTCTCCTAAGAGGGACTCATATCTATTGAACGTATTTCATAAGACTCCTAACAGAGTCCATCCTCTCACAAGGAACTTTCATATTAGTGCATATTTTGTGGGCATCATTCCCATCGGGGTTTACTCTTTGATTAAGAGGTTCCCTAGTTAACATATCTTGTGTCATTGTGTATGAATATCTTTCTATGGTTTTTGGTTACATTTCTTATATGGTTAAAATCTATTGAATTTGATAAAGGTTATAATTATCTGATAACTAATTCAAACCCCCCCTCTCTCAGTTATCTTGCACTTTACTTTCTAACAATTGCTATCAGAGTAGCAGGTTCTTGAAGGAAAAGTTTAATAGCTTAAGGAGATCCATGGTGAATTTTAGGAAATAAAGCCCTAAGTTTGATGGAGTCAATTTTGACAGCTAGAAAGAAAAGATGAAGACACATCTATTGTGTCTAGGACTAGGTTATTGGTTCATTACTAAGAATGAGAAGACTATCATTGATAAGGATAATATTGAAACATGTACTAATGGGGAAAGAGCTCTATTCATGTGTAACATAGTTTTCAAAGAAGTACTTTTTTCAGCCCTTTTGGAGAATGAGTACAGTCAAGTAAAATATTTGAAAATGTCTCATGAAATTTGGATAGCTTTACACTCTACTTTTAAAGGTGATGAACATGTAAAGAAAGCTAGATTACATAATTGGATATGTGTATTTGAAGATATAAGAATGATGGAAGATGAATCTGTTAGAATCTGTATTGGTAGAATGTCAAAGATTGTTGCAGGTATAAAATCTTATGGAGGAACAAAGACAAAGAATGAAGTGATATGGAAAATTCTGAGGACATTGACTCCTGCATTTAACTAGGCAACAAAGATGATTGAACAAGTCATACCTTGTACTATGAACTTTACAAGAGAGACTCTTCTTGGAAGATTGGAAGCAACATAAATGAACATGAGGTTATTAGGAGATTTTCCTAGAATGGAGACAACATTCACTGCTCTTAGTGTTTTCCCTACTTTGTCAAGAAGCATCAGTGTGAGTGGAGATTATGCTGGCAGCAGTAGATCTAGAAATGAAGAAGATGTGAAGATTGAAGAAGGTATTTCCTTTCTTGTGAAAAGAGAACCAGATGGTAAGAAAATTTTTAAATATTGGATATGTCAACAATATGGTCATTTTGCATCTAAATGTCCTAAGAGAGTTAAGAAGTATATAAAAAAATTTAAACCTAGAAGATCCAAGGAATGTTATTATGCTAATGATGAACTTGAAGCTAGTATAGAGAGAACCTTAAGTGAGTGATAATGAGCATGATGATATAGAATTTGTGGCAATAAAAGAAGAAAATCCTAAAATAGAGGGAAAGGAAGAAAAAGCCCTAGTTTCTCAAGTAGAAAAGAAATCTGATTGGATTATAGATAGTGGTTCTTCACATCATATGACTGGAGACATAAAAAAGTTCATAAAGTTTAACAATTATGATGGAGGAGTTGTTAGAGTTATAAATAATGCACCTTGTTAGATTAAAGGTATAGGATCTATTAATCTTAATGGAGAGACTAATACTGATGATGTTTACTTTGTGGATGGTTTGAAACATAGTCTTTTGATTGTTGGACAATTAGTTGATAAGGGATATCAAGTTTGGTTTACTGAGAAAACTTGTGTGATAAAAGAAAAAGATGGAAATTTGATTGGTACCGGATCTAGAACCAGAGGTAATGTATTTCAATTGAATCTTATTGAGATGACATGTTTCATTACTAAGATTGATGATAGTTGGTTATGGCACAGAAGATTTTGTCATATAAAGTTTGATAACTTTGTGAAAGTGAGTACTACACTTGTAGTAAGATGTTTGCCTAGAATTATGAAGCCTGCTAACATGATTTGCAAAGAATTTGTGATGGATAGATAGAAGAGAAGCTCATTTACCAGTAAGAAGTTTACATCAGTAGATAAGTTGGAGATTGTTCATACAGACTTGAGCGGTCCTACAAGGACTAAAATATTCTATGGAGAAAGGTATTTTATGGTTCTTATTAACGATTTTACAAGAATGACATGGATTGCATTTCTTAAAGAAAAATCTGAAGCAATTGATAGGTTTAAGATCATTAAGAATAAAGTTGAGAATGAATCTATAATGAAGATTAAATGTTTGAGATCAGATAGAGGTGGAGAATTTATTTCTAGAGAATTTAACACCTTTTGTGAAGTGAATGGAATTAAGAGACAGTTTTCAGCCCCTTGGACACTTGAACAAAATGGTATTGCAGAAAGAAGAAATAGTTCAATGACAAAAGTAGTAAGAGCTATGTTATTTGAGAGTGACTTGGCAAAGATATTTTGGAGAGAAGTAGTGAACACAATAGTGTATACTATGAACAAAGTACAAATTAGAGAAGACACAAACAAGACACCCTATGAACTATGGTTTGGACATGCACACTCAGTTAAGTATTTTTGAATTTTTGGAAGCAAATGTTATATAAAGAGAGATGATGACATTGGAATGTTTAATCCTCGAAGTGATGAGTGTATATTTCTTGGATATTTATTAAAAAGAAAAGCTTATAGATGTTACAATAAAAGAACTAAGACTAATTTTGAGAGCGCAAATGTTAAAGTTGATGAAAAGTTCAAAATTCAAGAAAGAATGCTTGATTATGAATCAGATGAAGGAACTCATCCTAGATCTAACATTGAAACTACTTAATTATTCTATGAAACTAATAGTGATTTGTTGAATGAAAGGCACAATGAGATCATTGAAGAATCAACAACTAAAGTAAGATCTGAGACAGTGACACCTAACAAGAATTTATCAAGGAATCATCCTGTTGAGTAGATTATTGGAAACATACACAAAGGAGTTCAAACTTGAAATAAGGTACAAGAATAGTTATGTTTGATTTCTCAAATTGAACCTAAATCTACTAGTGAATCCTATAAAGATGAACATTGGATTAAAGCTATGAAAGAGAAACTAAATCAGATTGAAAAGAACAAAACATGAGAATTGGTCCCTAGACCTAAAGATAAGAATGTTATAGGAACAAAATGGGTATTCAGAAACAAGATGAATGAACAAGGAGAAGTAGTAAGGAACAAAGCAAGATTGGTATGTAAAGGATACTCATAGCAAGAAGGAATTGACTATGAAGAAACTTTTGCACCAGTAGAAAGAATTGAAGCAATACGAATGTTTTTGGCTTATATAGCTTACAATAAGTTCAAAGTATATTAGATGGATGTGAAGTCAACATTTCTGAATGGAGAGTTGGAAGAAGTCTACATTGAGCAGCGTGAAGGTTTTCCTTCAACTCAAGAAGGAGACATGGTATGTAAACTAAAGAGAGCATTATATGGACTAAAGTAAGCACCTAGAACATGATATGGATGATTGGACAAGTATTTGATAAAATTAGGATTTACAAAAGGCATAGTTGATAGCAACCCGTATACAAAAGGAATTGAAAATGGATTATTGGTTGTAGTTATTTTTTTTGATGATATTATCTTTGAAGGAGAAGATGAAGCTAGTGATGAATTTGTAGATGAAATGAAGATTGAATTTGAAATGAGTATGATTGGTGAAATGAAATATTTTTTAGGATTGCAAATAACATAGAACAGTGATGGTATCTTTGTTAGTCAGACAAAGTACTAGAATGATCTACTAAAGAGATTTGGAATGGAGACCTATAAAATAGTTGGAACACCTATGGTGATCGAACACAAATTATCTAGCACTGATGAGACTCCTACAGTTGAACAGAAGAAGTACAAATCTATGATTGGAGGATTGTAGTATTTGACACATACAAGACCAAACATATCACATTCAGTTGGAATTGTAGTGAGATTTCAAACTAAACCTAGAGAATCACATTATGTAGCAGTGAAGACAATACTGAGATATTTAAGAGGCACAATTGAGTATGGATTGTGGTATGAAAAATCTTATGATTTTACCCTATGTGCATTTATAGATGCTAATTGGGGAGGCAGTGTTGATGATAAAAAGAGCACCAATGGTGGAGCATTTTTCCTTGGAGGAAGATTGGTTTTTTGGCTAAGGAAGAAGCAAACTTGTATTTCACAAAGCACAATAGAAGAAAAATATGTAACAGTAATAAAAATTGTAACCAAATAATTTGGATGAAGTAGATGCTGAAGGATATTGGAATAAAATTTGTTGAGCCCGTTGTTATACATTGTGACAACACCAGCATAGTTAGTATGTCTAAGAACCCTATATTACATTCTAAGACAAAGCATATAGAGATAATGTATCATGTAGTAAGAGAGAAAGTTGTTGAGAAAGACATCATACTTGATGATAAGGGTGCTCCCCTTAATACCACAAACATAGAATAGAAATAGAGAACATCAACAATTTGCAAGAACAGAAAAGGGGCTTCTTATTATCTCCACAAATGTGGAATTACAAATTTTTTGAATTAGAATATGAAAAGCCACATGGGCAATCCCCTTACAATATTTTGTAGGAAAAAGCCTTGAATCATTACCCAAATCTACCCAGAACTGCCCTAGACAACACTACGGGCCTTATTTATATAGGCAATTTCCACCACCCGAGAAGGTTCTAGAAATTTAGCCCTTAGGGCCGATCAAACTTAGAATTATTTTATTTTTCAATTTATTACATCAAAGTCAACTTAAAATAAATTTTGAAACCCGAACATAAATTTTGAAGGAAAATTATTTTCTACCATTTCAAGTGACCTGACTTTCGGAGACCATAAGTCATCACCTGTTGACCTGATTGACTATTATGACCCCAATTCAAAAAGGGCACGAGGGGCTCTATAGTGCTTGAGTCATGCAAGCTCCAGTTATCTCAAATTTTGACCTCATTTGGGGCCTCTAAAGCCTTCAAAATTGAGTTCAATGTTTATGTACCCTGCTGTCAATACTAAAAAAATTCAATATCTTCAAAACTAGACTTTATCTAGTAATGAAACTTTACTGGTAGGCTGATATGACTAAGATAACCTCCACGTATGAAATCAGCACATTTCAAGATTGTATGACCAACCTACTAAAAATAGCAAGTTTTCATGAATAGCAACTCTGCACAAGATAGCCCTTATTGAAAAGCAAACAAAAATATTTTTTTGGCTGATGTAAGATTGCTCTTACACCCAGGATGCTTCTGCATCACTTGAATACATAAGCACAAAGGAGTAGATTGAAAATATTTAAAAAACCTTTGATGAAGGATACATTTGAGTATCTGAGAGGTATGCTTGGGGTTATACCCCAACCTACTTTTGAGAAGTGATGTAGATTGTTGAATCCATCCACTGTTATATGATCCCTATCTTTCTCCTAGACTTGATGTTGGTACTTCCTCTACGGGGGAGTATGTGTATCTGAACTAAGTCATGAGGACTCTAGTGAATTTATTTTCTAAATAGTGTCTTTTGACATTGAAGTTGTTGACATAATGATGAAATTTTTTTCATTGATGTCAATGGGGGAGAAGTGTACATGAAAAACCATTTGTAGCATTTGTTGGAGAGAACTGAATAGGAAAATGAAGCAAGATTTGATTGATGAATAGGACTTGAAAGTGTTTTTTTAGAGCAATAGTGTTGTAGTGTTGGATTTATAGAACATTTGATGTTTTTCATCTATGTTTTCCATCAATGCTGAATATATCCTATGGGAGTATTAGAAGCCATCCTATAGCAGTTGTTGTTGCATTCATGATTGTGATTATCATTGATGTCAACACAGTGATCTATTGAAGATTAGCAAAGGAGCAAACAATGTTTGAATTAGTGCACGTGGGATATTGGAGATCAAGATATGAAATGTTGAGGACTTACTCTATGATGTGTTATATGATCATGGTTAAGAGTGTAGATAGTAATTCATTTATTCATGGAAGTTATGAAGAAATCAGTGGAAGTAGTATTCAGGCAGTGTTCCTGAGTGGTGGTTTGTGGAAATCAGATGATATCTCCTAATCAGGATGGAATCTAGTTATGTGTAGTTAGAGAGAATTTGAAGACATGTTGATAGTGACATGGATGACAATGCAAATTTTGAGGTCACATGAGTAAAGAGTTATTCTAATTGGAAGCCCACAGTTTTGTGTAATTCTTATGTAACGTGTGGAAACTTTTATTTTGTAATTCAGATGCTGACTCATTTGTAATTACTCGAGTGTGGTATAAAGGAAGGAATTTTTTCCTTGTTATAATAATGAAAGTGTGTAATGAGAAAGTGTATGAATATATTGTGTAAGCAAAATTATGAAATAGGATATGTGAGGTATAGAGATCTGAAATTGAGATTTGGTGTAGTAGTAAGTGCGGTTTGGTACAATCAAAAGAGGAGTATTGGATTGTTGAGGCTAGTAATATTTTGGTATTATTCTATTGAGTAATATAAAGATCAGTTGGATAGTGAGTTCAGTAATCTTACCCTGCCGCTATTTGGGCAGTGGGTCCTTCTATCTTCCATAACTCCTAACAGGGATTCAAAGTCTCCTAATAGGGACTCATATGTACTTAATGTATTACATAAGACTCCTAATAGAGTCCATCCTCTCACAAGGAACTTTCATATTAGTGCATCTTTTGTGGGCATCATTCCCACCAGGGTTTACTCCTTGAACAAGAGGTTCCCTTGTTAACATATCTTGTGTCATTGTGTCTTTGTGTATGAATATATTTTTATGGTTGTTGGTTACATTGTTTATATGGTTAAAATCTATTAAAGTTGATAAAGGTTATAATTATCTGATAACTGATTCACCCCCCCCCTTCAGTTATATTGGTGGACTTTACTTTCTAACATAACCTTGGGTTTCATTTTGAGAACACGGGTCAACCGCTGATCAAGATAAACATTGACAATCCTTGTTCAATCTCTAAGTGTTAGCATACTTGGCCAGATCATTTGAAGATTTAGCGACTAAAGGAAACTAAGACCTTTTGCTAGATCACTAAATGTTAGACACAAAACTACCAAGATCAAGAGAATACATGACCACTACATTCACTGGATCACCAAATGAAAGACTTAACTTCCCGGGAAAGGAAATAGAACATGTGCAAAAAGAGGACTTAAGTGGCCTAAAAATGTAATGAGAAAATATATTTTGACTAGGGTTTTGGACCTAGAAAAATTTCATGAACCCTAGCTCATGGATAAAACTGTATTTCTCATTCACCTTGAAACTCCAATTTGTCTCTAGTTTTTACACTTGAGAAAATGCAATCTTAAATGGGGCTTGGTCAGATCTTGAACTATCCCAAGATAAAGGTGCAAGCCATAAAATATCCTAAATATTCTTCACAGATCAAAACAAGTTTGTAGGTGGTCATGACAATTTCTTAGGGTTTTGCAAGGAAAATACCATTTTCTTTGGATTTTGCATTTTACAGGAAAATGGGCTAATAGAGACAACTAACATGGTTTATCCAGAACCCTTGTTTACTATCAAAGGTTTTCCTTGCATTACTATCAAAGGTAAACCTATGGAGTTTTTAGAGTCTTTCAATGATCAAGATTTAATAGCTCACACTTATCATAAAAGGAATAACCCTCAATCTAATCTAGTGGTTTCTACTTCTTTACCACCTTCTCAACTCATTCTTCCTCCTCCACCCCATCTTCATAGCAAGGAGTATGATTTGGTAAACCAATTGCACAATACCCCTTCCAAGATTTCTTTATGGGATCTTCTTCAAACTTCAGCTACCTACTATGAAGCCCTACAAAAATCTCTAGCAACTCTTCCCACTCCACCTCCTAATCAAGAGAACATCAATGCCTTCTTACAGTACTACATGCATGCTACCCTAGATCCTCTTGAAATTGTATTTAATCAAAAGCATCTACCTTGTAAAGAAGTTCAATATCAATATAATTCTCTTATGGTCATTGATACTATCAATAAGAGTATCATTCATAGGACCTTGATTGATAATGGATCTAGGTTGAATTTTTGTAGCATGGACATGCTCAAAGTAATTAAATTCAATCTTTCAACTATTCAATCTAACAATGTTCCTATATGTGGCTTTGATAACATTTCTAAGAACACTTTGGGCATCATTACCTTACCTATCAAAGCAGGTCTGGTCATTCTAAATACACATATTCATGTTATGCTTAGACTTCTTAATTATAACCTTATTTTGGGTAGACCTTGGTTGTCTGAGATGCATGATGTTGCTTCTACCCTTCACCGTAATTTAAGTTTATTCATAACAACATGATGTATACACTTCATGTGGATGATGCACCAAATCCTTGTTTGAATATTCAAACCTACACTTCTTCTACTACTAATAGTCATCCTTCTTCCTCTAATGCTCTTCCTGGTGATGACTGGGAAATATTGGATTTTAATCCTACCTTTATGGGAGAGTATAAGGTTTCTAATCTTGATTTTATGAAGCAACAAATAGAGTTTGAACAATGAGCTTTTTATTCTACTTCTAATACCCTTCATAATAACTTTGTTGTTGCTTCTACCCACTATGAATATGTCAAACCTACTAATGATGACATAGTGACTACTAAAGTTACATTGACTCCTTCTGATATAGATTCTTGTGATGGTCCTAGTTATCATTTCCTAGTTAAACAAGGATTCAATGGTCAAGGATGTGGTAAGCATAAACAGGGAATTCAAATGCCATTATAGAATGGGGGATATGACCATTCTTATGGATAAGGATTTAATCCTCAAAAATAAATCAATGTTAACATCTCAAATAACACTTCAAAACATGATTAAACTATGAAGGAATTTGACCAAGAAGTTATTTTTCCTAAACTCCTCCGTGCTAAGATGATTACTAGACTTAAATGCAAAAAGAAACGTAGTCCACACTTGAAGACTCTTCCTTTTTGTTTGTATCATAGATTTCATGATCAGTGTACTAATGAATATCAAGATTTACATCATAAGATTAGGCAGCTCATTGATAGTAAGGTTATTTATATATCATGTGGTAATGAGTTGTATTTCAATTATGTTTTCTCTAAATAACATTTATGTTCCTATTATGGAGCTCCACATTATGTAAAAAATGTTAGCCTAATCCTTACGGCTCATTGTCTTGTATAGTGTTGTGAGCAATATAATAGGTTCCCTTCCATCCTTGGTCCTATGCTTTGGGGGAAAGGATTCCACCTTCTTTTTTGTCTTTCCAGGATCCACTTTTCCCTTAATTAAGCAATATCTATATATTATGTGATATCTATACACACAAAATAGTGCACTTCTATGAATCAATACATTCAATAACACTCAAGAATGAGGTCTCAAAAATTGATCCATAGCTCCCTAAACATGGAGTCACAAGGATAGTTTGAATATTTCTCTCAGCTAGAGCTATTAGGCCTATAACCTTGCTAGTAAACCACACTATGGGAGATTCAAATGAAGACAAGGGAAAGAATGCCAATATCCCCAAGAATCAAATGAAAATGCAATTCAAGATAGATTAAGATGAGTATGCAAGCTAAACTATAGAAATGAAAGTACAAGCTATGCTATGAAAAGGAAAGTACAAGTATTGCCAAGCCTTCCTAATTAAGCTAGATGAAGTAATCTAAAGGATAAAGGAAATCTATACTATGAATGCCATGATAATGAAACTATGATGCAAGAAATAAACTAGGAATGGAATGTAGATGCAAAAGCCAAGAATGCTCCAAATCTTCAAAAGCTCCAAAGTGATCTAAAAAACCTGCAGCATAACATTAGCATAAAAAGATTGATATCAAAATGAAGAAGAGAGCTCTTCTTTTATAAGAAATGAAAATCAACGGATGATGGAGATTAAGAGGAAAAAGATCTAATCAAGGGTGGAGCTTAAAAGAGGAACAATCCTTGTGCACAAATATCCTCCAATGAGAAAATAAGAGTTGACTTTTGTGTCCATATAAGACAAAAAATACTTTTTCTCTTTTTATAAAATATGAATAATGCTTTATTTGTGCAACTTAGGATAAGAAGAAAAGTGGGGACTTTTTATTTAATAAAAGGGGAGGAAATATTCATTTTTAATAAATAAAGAACTTAGGATAAAATTGTTAGCCCATGGGATAAAATTGAATAAATGATAGAAATAGGATTTGATCAAGAAAATTGGTATTGAACTGAAAATGTTGATTCAGGAAATTGATAAATTGTTGAATGGGGGCCCAAAGTTTAGGCGACCATTTTAGGGTGCATACATTTTCCCCTCTTTGACTAATGTGAGGGTGATTTGGGATCACATGCAGTCAAAGAATGGAATTGAAGTGTGAGATTGATTTGGGATCACAAGACAACTCAGATGTGTGTTCAATGGATGGGAACACATCAGGATAAGCATAAGCTAGCAAAGATAAGCTGAAAGACAAGACCAACACCGTTGCTGTTAAGTGATAATCAAGTCTCAAAATAAGAGATAAGAATCAAAAGACAAGACCAACACCATTGCTGTTGAGTGATAATCAAATCTCAAAATAAGAATCTCAAACTGAGCTAAATGATAAAGTTGAATCAAAGATTGAAGCTGATAGGTACTACCCCACGGAATTGAAATTGAAATCAGGTAGAGGAGAAGTAGCAAATTGATAAACTTGATCAAATCACTAGAAATCATAATCAAAGATGAAAGATAAAAGAATAACCATCAAGCACTAAAGATATGCCCCAATTTGACTAGGTTTGATTGAGAAAGATATAGGATAAAAATGGAGTCAAACCTCAGAGAGATGAAGATGAAGGGGATGAATGGAAGACTAGAAGGTTGAAAGAGATGGAGATGAAGATGCCCCAACAAGGATTGAAGAATCAAGCCTCAAATGGTCAACCAACTGCGTAGAAGAAGGGGAAATTTTAAAATATGATTTTGACCATCAGGATAAAATTAGATTTCAATTTTGAGTCTAAAAAATAGATCCAGGAAATTGAAATTAGCTAGGGGTGCAATTTTTGTGCAATTATGAGGTGTTTTGAAAATTGGTAAAAAATTCAAAATGCGATATAAGGGGTAAAAAGGTAGGAATGATGATAAGATTAACCCCTTGTGATGATAAGAACAGGTTGTGATGTGAAAGACAAGTAGTGAAAGACATGATTGAGAAAAGAAAAGGTGAGCACAGTTGACTGACAGGTCCACGAAAGAGGAAATGAGAGTTCTCTCCATATGCAAGATGCAAGACTTAAGCTAACATGAACCTAAAATGGAAGCTACTATGAAAGTGGTTGAATTGCAAGGTCACAACGCCAATAGACATCTAATAATCATCATCTAGCTTTATTGGTAGCATCACAAGATCATACAATACTCACTAGTATGACTGTGGGTATATGAATATGATCTATATCAAATAGGAATGTGGGAATCCCACCTAGGCACCAAAGACATATAAGTCATGATGACTAGTGTAGTGAGATTACCTAAATTTGATATGGCAAGATTATACTCGCATCGAGACACAAGAAAAGTCAAGATGGCTATAAATATGTACTTGCAAAAACAATCAAGGATAATACCTTGTAGACCCTAATGTCAAGTGGAACAAGCATAAATGCTAATGATAGTTAGGACCAAAAAAATATACCCACAAGTAGAAAAAGCAATAAAACATATTCTCATACCCTCAGTCTTCTAGCTATGCATCATCAAAAACTATCTTTGGGAGAGAACACTCATCAAAGAAATCATCATAGACAACACACAAAGATAACAAAATCAATCAAGTCTTAGCGAGTCGATTGTTTAAGTGCGTGTGTGTAGGTCATAGAGTCGATCTTTGAGTATCACATCTACTAGTGAGAGATATCATATCATGCTAGACTGTGGGTAAGACATTTGATAAGTGTTGAGAAACACTTGACACTAGGGTAGTGTTGAAAAACATGATTTTGGGTGGTGTTGAAAAATATTGTTTGCAAAGATGTCCTAAAGACTAACGCATCCAAGAGACCAAAGCCAACACAGTTATGCTCCATAGACAAAGACAAAGACCAATTCCAAACCAAGGCAACAAGGTCAAGGCATGATGGAGAAAGGGTAAGTGTCGAGAGCGCATGCTAAAAGATAAGGGTGCAAAGGCCTCAAGTAGCGCCTGTTTCCAAGTTTTCACCACTTGAATTTTATTGCAAATTTTTTTTTTTCTTTTTTCATTTTTTTGAATTTTTGCTACCAAGGTGCCTATTTCCAGGTTTTCACCAAGGCACTTTTTTATTTTTTTGACTTTTTGCATTTTTTTATTTTTTTTGTATTTTTGGAATATATAATTTTTTTGGAGATACATCAAAGTGCATATTGCTAGGTTTTCACTAAGATGATCATTTTTTCAGGACATTTTCCAATTCTTACAATTTTTTAACAATATATCATTTTTTGAGATTTTTTTAGGATCAATAAGGTATATACAAAGGATGCCCCTGGACAGAATGGGCATCAAACTCCCAACCAAGATCACATCATATAGTTCCAAAATGTGGCAAGGTGAGGGACAAGATGGATGAGCAAGCTGGTGAATGAGATGGAGGAAAGGAGAATGAAGGTGAATGGAGGGAAGAAATCCTCAAGGTCAAACTCCTCAAGAGTACCCAAGCTAGGGAAAAAAAAATTGTCATGTAAAGCATATTTGGAAAAGAATTGAAAGGCCAGCATAGGATAAGTTACAAAAGTGCACTGCAAAAGAAGGAAGGGATGCAATCCAAAGGAGTAGACATGTCAAGAGGCTTCATAGCATTGTGTTTTACACTTTTTTATTAGATCAATACCAAAGGAGAAAAGGGTAGTGAAAGGCTAGAATGAATGGAGGAAAATAAATATGAAGGCTAGACATGAATGGAATGAAAGCAAGATCATCATAAGATAGCTCACAAGATAGCCAAATGTTCATGTATAGATCAACATTTTCAAGATCAAAAAGAGAAGATGGAATGGATGAAATATGTAGAAGAAGTATGCATGATGACTGATTGCTAGGTTTTCATCATGGTACTTATCCAAGGTGCCACAAGGGAGTGGTTTTCACCATAGGATGAATTTATTTCTCTTTACTTTTTCTACCAAGATGCCTATTTTCATGTTTCCACGAAGGCACATTTTCAATTTTTTTCATTTTTTTTTTTCTTTTTGAATTTTTTCTAGTTTTTTGAATTTTTTTTTTTTTTTTGGAAAAAGGCAAGCTTTTTAGATAATGCTCCTTGAAAGGATAAACCATGATATGCCAAAGATTCAAAATGATATGCTCAAAGATGCTGATAGGGAAAGGAAGATGGAAGAGAAAAATGGAACATAAGACTTTATGTAAAGCGAGTGAGGTTGGAAGATAGGAGGAATAGGCAAATGAGAAAAAATGATAGAAAGTAGAAGGATAATGAATGGAAGGATTGTGACAAGGTAGATAGAAAGGAAGGCAAGATCAACATTAACACACACCTTGAAGGGTTGTGAGAGGATGGAGAAAATGTGAATGAAGGAATACGTGAAGGAATATGGTGAATGGATAGCAGAGGTTGTAGTTTAGGCACATGGAATGGAAGAATGTTTTTGGAAGAAGATGAAGTGGAAATTTTTGGAAGCTTGAATGTCAAATTCACTTTTTGTTCAACATCATACTCTTTCAAAAGAGATTTTGGAATCCATATAGCCATAGGCTTTTCATTTCTTTTTGATGATTTAGAGAGAATATCTTCAATGATGGATTTTGGAACCCATACTTGTCTTGTAGTTTTCTTCTTAGATATCTCTTTTGACTTTATGTCTCCATGTAGATTAGAGGAGACATGGTGATCTTTTTTTGATGGATTCTTGTATTGCTTATTTTTGTTGTATTGAACATTCAAGTTACTTCCAAAAGACTTGGGACTTGTGGAAGAAGGAGGATATGACTGGTTTAGATGGGTGGATGGATGAAAAGGATTCAAGGGTATGCATCTATATTGATCTTGAGGAAATATAGGATATGGAGGGACGTAAGGACCCAAAATGGATGATGAATTAGGAGAATTAGGAGGGGAAAGTGAAGGGACATAAAGACCCAAGATGGAAGGAAGACATGAATCTCTCAGTATTGGTGGAGGAGGTCCAAGGATAGATGTGGAAGATGCAAAAGGATAATCAACAAGTTCATCATCCTTTATATAACAACCAAGGATATCAGTATCTTTAGAGTGAGCATTAGGATTTGCAATAGGATCATGAACTTCTTGAATAGGAGCAACTTATTTGATAGGATTTTTCAAAGCTTGCAAAGAGTTAGGAATAGTAGAAAGTGGAAGTGAACATGAAATGGTAGAACAAGAAGATGGAAGGCTTTGATCTTGACAAGTTGCTTTGGATAGCATAAGTGCATAATTTTTTTCTTGATTTTCAATAGGCTTAACATTGGAAGTAACAACACTATTTTCAATAACCTTAGTGTGAGTAGTAGCTTGATCTTTCTTAGGAGATGGTGGAATGAATGCAGAAGAGCATAGAGGATCAAAAGAATCATGAAGTAGATTAGAGACATCATGAAAAGGATTGGATGACATGGAGGTTTCTTGATCTTGATCTTTTTTTATATTCTTTTCTTTATCATTTTTAAAGTCCTCTTGACATGGAGCCACTTCTAAGGACAAGGAAGCATGTTGGAATTGTATGGAAGACTTTGGAAGAGATGTTGAAGGACTAGCTGAAGTAGGCATTATAGCATGTAAAGGCTTAGGATCTTTATTTTTAGCATTATTGAAATTATTTGCAACTAATTGAAGGTTAGCTTGAGTATCTTTAAGAGGTAGCTCTTGAGGATAACTATAGGGAACCATATGAAAAACATTAGGATATTTGTTGGATGAAGGATTCGTGAAAGATTTGAAAGACTTGGAAGCTTTAGGAAATGTATGGGTATTAGAAGAAGTAGGGGATGGAAGGGAACCATCACAAGACAAAGGTCTAGCATTAACATGATCTTGCTTGAGAGTGTAATCTTTATTTTCAGCATGAGAGTTCTTAGAGGTGAAATGCTCATAGTATCTACATTTATAATCAGCACGGAAAGCTTTCTCTTCCTCAATAGAAGTAGATGTATCATATTATTCACAACAAGCATCATAGTCTCTTTCAAAATTAGAGTCACATGGATCACCATCACGATCTATCCAATGGGATGACCCTTTTCCAGTAAGCATGAGAACACGACTAGGAGAACTCTTAGGAATAGAGGTTTTATAGGTATGACTATATGGTTCATCATCATAGCCATCTGAATAGTCCTCATAGTCATCAAAGGTAGGTGTGTCACTCTTCATAGAAGAGGTATCACAAGGATTACTATATTGCTCATATTGAGGAGTAAGACTCTTGGGAGAAGTAGAAGAGGAATGAGATTGTGAAGAAGAGGAAAGTGAAGACCTAGTAGAAGAAGAAGACTTGGATAATGAGGAATGCGAATAATGTCTAGAAGAGTCAGGATGAGACTTGGAAGATGAAGAATTCAAATGAGAAGACTTAGATGATGAAGAATGTTTGGAAGAAGGAGATCGTGAGAGGATCATGAGCATGATTCTACCAAAGGCGGGTGATTCACTTTCTTTCTTTCATATTTTTGTCATAAATTTATCATCAATGAAACTATTGGAAGAATGTTATTTTTCAAATTGAGCAAGGAGATCAAGATCATCCATTTTCAAGAGAGGTCCTATAGCAGTATAGTTGAAACTCGTGATTCTAGAAGAGGAGGAATCAAGCATGGAAGGGACAGAAGAGATGAATAGAAGAAGATAGACTAGATAATAAGAGGAAAAGAATCAAGAAGACATGAAGAGTTTAGGAAGAAGCATGAAGAAAGAAGAGAAAGGAGGAAAATGGGAGACTAGGAAGACATGATAGATGTGGAAGAAAGAAGACCAAGAGTCATTGTTTGCAATTTGATACCATTGAAATTCATTTGGATATTGAGCAACATGTCACAAAACCTAAGATCTGAGATTTGGACTAACCAAGGAAGACTGGAAGTGACACAAATCAACTTCAGATTGCAAGCAGTAGTGAGACAACAAAAGGACTCTGTGTGATAGTTTCCAGGCTAACAGAGCGATATAATTTCTCTAGGTGATATTTCACACAAGGCAGTGTGACAGTTTCCAGGCAGCTGATGTGACAGAATGTATAATAGGCAGGCGATGCAACAATAGTGATGAAGTATCATGTGATAATTCTTAGGAGGGTGTGCGATGGTTTACCAATATCATATGACTCTTGACCAGTGAGTGTGTAAAATATAGTTTTGAAGGCAATTTGGTCAATGTTTCAATCTGATGGTTGGATTTTTTGATTTCAAGCATAGTGATAGCAGTAAATAGACAAGTTTGAAAATAGTAGGTGATCAAACATGTCATAAAACACTTGAAACAAGGGCAAAAGAAACCTTGCCAAGATAAGCAATTGTGATATCAAAGAAAGAAAATCTTATGAATGCTACCGTGATGTTTGAGTATGCTAGAAAATTTTCATGGGTATATCACAATGAGAACACTTCAAGCACTTTCTATCCTAAAAAAGTCAATGGCTCAATACTTAACAACTTGGACCACAACTTGATGCTCCATTACCTCACACAAAGTGGTTACCCATAATAGATATTGGCTTTGTCATGGAAGTGTCAATGACACAACCAAAGGAGCACATATGGTGAGTAATGTTTGGATGATCTGGGTTATTCCACTTGGATCAATCCTTGCACCAAGAAGCTAAGCAGCTAAATAGGGTGGCTTCTAACTATGGTTCTTAATAAGGGCTCGCATTCATAGCAACCCTCTTGCTCCCCAAAGGGACTCCTTACCTTGCAGTAACTAACGAACCTCGCGGCCTCAAGAGTACCTTAAGCATTCTTGCTTGACATTTTCCTCTTGGTCGCAATCCCACAAGCTACTCACATCAAGCGAAGACAAGTGTTATGTCTACCAAGGTTTTGTGTCCTCGATAGCCTTGAGTTTATAGTGGGTCGGAATAGCTAGCAAAAGGCTTGTCCCCACTTGGGCCATTCCTCTTGATTGCTCAAGAGCAGACCTGCTAAAGGATCCTAGACTATACAAAGAGTGGATCAACCTTTGAGGGTCAAGATTTATGTTTCACCTCAAGGGTGAAGAGCATACTCTCCTACCTCAAAAATTTCTCTCAAACACACCAAAAAGAGTTCAATTACCCTCTTGCTTTCAAAATCCAAAGATGGGTCAAGGTTTTTTGGTTCACCACAAGGGTGAAGAGCATACATCTCCTACCACCCAAGAATTCCTACAACAAGATATTATGTTCATATGAAATGAAACAACTAGTAATTACCACACTTGAAATGAAATAAATAAATAAGCACTTGATTTGTTTTTATGCTTTGGGCAGCCCTACAAAAACTTTTAGTAGCCCTTATGCATGCATTCTTTCAGTAAAAAAATTTGTCAAGCAAAGGCACTTACAACCACAACTTGTTTGCCCCACAAAGGTTAGCACATCAAAAATTAGATAATCTACAAGTAAAATAGTTGATCAAATGGTAAAATTTGAAAATGAAACCAACATGGTTAGATCAATCTTAGAAAGAGCTTTCCAACGATATATCACACTTAAATTTTCGATACCGTATGTGAAATTTTTTTAAAAATGGGTGCCAATTTTCCATCACTTTCAGGTTTGTCTGATATTTCTATTGCCAGAAGAATCACGTAATACTTTGTAGTATATTGGAGTGATAATATCTTTCTAGGCGATACTTTACTATACCTACAGGCAATACAATGTACGAAACAGTGTGACAGAATGTCTCAAACAAAGCAATACTTTTAATTGGCGAAGTATCGCACCACCATATAAAAACTATTGTGTGATACTGACAAACTATCATGCAATAATTTGAGACTGAAAAACCAGAGAGCTAAAAATGAAGCTAAAAATTGATGAAAAAAAGATGGAAATGCATAAAATGTAGGACAAAACTATAGTGCTCTGCCCCACGGTGGGCGCCAAAAAATGTACACACAAAATAGTGCACTTCTATGAATCATTACATTCAAGAACACTTAAGAATGAGGTCTCAAAAATTGATCCATAGCTCCCTAAGCATGGAGTCACAAGGATAGTTTGAATATTGCTCTCAGCTGGAGCTATTAGGCCTATAACCTTGCTAGTAAACCACACTATGGAAGATTCAAATGAAGACAAGGGCAAGAATGCCAATATCCCCAAGAATCAAATGAAAATGCAATGCAAGCTAGATTAAGATGAGTATGCAAGCTAAACTATGGAAATGAAAGTACAAGCTATGCTATGAAAAGGAAAGTACAAGTATTACCAAGCCTTCCTAATTAAGCTAGATGAAGTAATCTAAAGGATAAAGGAAATCTATACTATGAATGCCATGATAATGAAACTATGATGCAAGAAATAAACTAGAAATGGAATGTAGATGCAAAAGCCAAGAATGCTCCAAATCTTCAAAAGCTCTAAAGTGACCTAGAAAACCTGCAGCATAACATTAGCATAAAAATATTGATATCAAAATGAAGAAGAGAGCTCTTCTTTTATAGGAAATGAAAATCAACGGACGATGGAGATTAAGAGGCAAAAGATTTAATCAAGGGTGGAGCTTAAAAGAGGAACAATCCTTGTGCACAAATATCCTCCAATGAGAAAATAAGAGTTGACTTTTGTGTCCATATAAGACAAAAAGTACTTTTTCTCATTTATAAAATATGAATAATGCTTTATTTGTGCAACTTAGGATAAGAAGAAAAGTGGGGACTTTTTATTTAATAAAAAGGGAGGAAATATTCCTTTTAAATAAATAAAGAACCTAGGGTAAAATTGAATAAATGATAGAAATAGGATTTGATCAAGGAAATTGATATTGAGCCAAAAATGTTGATTTGGGAAATTGATAAATTGTTGAATGGGGGCCCAAAGTCTAGGCGACCATTTTAGGGTGCATACAATATCTAGTTATACATGAAAATTTTGGTTTGCATTAAGGATCTTTGTCCTTGATCATAACCTATTTCATTCTTTGACATTGGGTTTTCATTGTTGATAAATATCTCACATTGGAAGTTTAATAGTGTGCTATCCCTCACAAGGGTTACTTTACCCCTTCTTGCATGATATCTCTTTGCATTCATCCCTTCCATGGCCTCATAGGAGTTGTGAACTTCTTGGATTGGACTAGGTGTTATCTATGGATATTGTCTTAATGTTGAAGAAGGATTTATCCTTGTTCTTTTCTTTCCTTAACATGTCAAAATAGTATGTATTTTTCCATCTTAAGGAGGGGGGAACATATATAGCCTCCCTCATTCTATTTTATACATTTCTGTTCTAACCTTTTGTTTTACAGCATGATAAATACTCAGAAGGTAACACACATAAGTTGCTAAATTCTGAAGAGACATGCATTTTCAGTTTCAGAGATGATAAATCCTTAGAAGGTGTTAGCCCATTTTCCTAAAAAATGAAAAATCCAAAGGAAATGGTCAATCCTTTGGCAAACCCTAAAAATCTTGTCATGTCCTCCTGCAACTTGTTTCAATCAACAAAGAAAATTTTGATGTTTCATGGTTTGCACGCTTAACTATGGGTTATTCATGGTGTTGTTGAGCTCCAGTCAAGATCACATGGCCTAAAATGAAAAAACTAGGGAGATATGGTTGTTTGAAGATATGAGAAATGGGTTTGTCCATGTCCTAGGGTTTAAAAATTTATTTAAATCTAAAAAACCCTACCCAGTTATATTTGGTCGTTACCTTTTTGGAATCACTTAAGTCCTAAATAAAACATGTATTTTATTTACCATCGGGAGGGTCCTTTTTCCTAGTTATTATTTACCTAAGTCGGTGCCCCTTTTAATTTTTCCTAAGTCTCGATATGTTTCCCTAGGTCTCAGCACTTTGTTAAGTTCTTATCTTTCGATAAGATCTAACGGTCATCGCATCTCTACAAAGAAAATCTTCACGAACTATTACTGATCGTGATTTTTTGACAACTATCAAATCTTCTAGCAAGTATATGACTAATGATGTAGTGGGTCTGATGCCAAGTGTCACAACGTGCTTGTTTTTAATTGGTTGTAGTAATGGTGATGTGGATGTTATTAGTGGGGCTAGGGTTTTTTACATATAAACCAAAGTAAAGTTCAATCAGAATCGATGGCTGTCATGATGCCACAAGGTAAAATGCACGAAGGTTAATCTTCACAATTTTGTGATAGCCATCTGACTGAAGAGATGGGCCAAAGATAGTGCTAGTGGGGTCAATATTTACCTTTTAACCTAGATCACATGATGAACTTGAATCTATGGTTGTCACTTCACCTTATCTTGACCTTTCTGATAAGTTTTTATTTGCGAGGATACGACGTTGTAACATGTGTCCAAAGTGATGTCATGGTTTTGGGGTCATGGTTTATAAAGAAGTAAAGATCATAATGATCTAAAGGCTATCATGATGCCGCAAAGGAAAAATGAATGAAAGATAGTCATTGCACTTTTGTGACAACCATCCGATGCAAAGACTAATAAAGTGATGGATTTAGTTGCCAAGTCATGCCGACGTGCTTGTTTTTGATCGGTTTCCAAAGAATGATGATTTGGCCAAAATTTTAAAGGGCTTAGTTGACTATTATAATTATTTACGAGGACTGTCCAATGTGTCAAGAAATGATGAAGATCGAAGGTCATGTTTTAAACTTATTGTATTATCCATTGTCGGTCAATTTTTCAATTTTTGAATTTAATTTTTTTTCTGCCTTGAGCTTGATATTTTGTAAGTGTCTACTTCTGGAAATGCAATTATGATCTGAGTCAAGTTGTCAAAGAATTCATCTCCTAGTACACAAAGGTAGCTGAGCTATTTGTAGTGTTATTTCTTGCCCCAGAGATAATGAGATCATGCCCTAATTTGTAGTTTGACTGCTAGGGTTTCTACAATGTAAAGGATATCATATTTGTCTCTTATATTTCTTGATGGTCTTAGGGTTTTCCTCCTCACTTCTGTAATAAATTATTTCTTGATTTCATGTTATAGTGGTTGGCAATGTTACCCTAATTATGCCCTAAATGACCCTAATCTTGTAGCAATCCTTGTTCATATAAAAGGATTCCCAAGGTCATTTAGAAGGGTTCTGAATTCTCTGTAAATTTCTTTAGAGTTGGTCCCAAGAGTTCTTTTTCAAGGTTGAGAAAAAGAATCATTTGCAAGAGACCAAAGATAGACTTAGTTCTATAGGCTTGCATCTAAGGATTGGTAGAAGAGGTCTATAACCTCTCTATTTTACAAAAGATCTTAATGAATCCATAGTGTTCTTACTCATTTGTGGAGTATTCTATGTTCAATAACTCACTCATGTATCAATTTGGCAACTAATATTAGGATTACCATAATAGCTCAGAATCTTGTCTCTCATTTAATAGTTTGTAATTTCCTATTATCTTGTGAGTTGATGAATTCAAGATCAATAGCTACAGACATAAGTGTTGTATGGTTTGGTATTTTTTTTTGTTAACTTGAAAAGTTAAGTAAATTCTTTATATAACCTAACATAATTGCAGAGTATTGAGAAGGATATAGGTAAGTAGTGAGATTCTCATTTGATTTTCATTTGCAAGGTTAATAATAAGAATCAACAATACAATGAGGAATTATTTCTGAATATTCCTAATGGATAAGGGACTGATCACAGACACTTTTTCAAATAGATGTTTTATCTTGTCTAACAGTACCAACCCAAGATAAACAAATCAAATTCTAAATCTTTAAGTCAGTAGTGGTGGACTTAATAGCAATAGCCCCTGCTTTATTTGTGAGTAATTTGATAGTGTTCTTATCTTCACATCCTATCTCTTTATGTCATAGATAACAATAAGTATTATGGGAACATATCTACTTTGTGAGAATTAGTTGAAAAGGTTGAGATTAAGTGATCCTAATCCTAGGTGCACCCACCTGAATTCTACAGAGTTCAAAGTGTAGAAAGCCTTAGTGCTTTGTTCATTGTTCCTTGTTCTTTTATGAATGTATTAATTGTGGGAAGTAAGCTACCCCATAGGTATATCTCTGCATTAATAAAGGTTTTTAAAATCTTTCTAAATCAAGAGATAACAAAATGGTGACTCTATTGGGGAATATAGATGACATAGTCATGATAAATCCACTTTGAAGATCTCTGGTATTATAAATTTGTGATAAAATAATGTGGGTACAAGTAGATCTATTCTCCTAGTCAACTTATTTATCTTATCCAATAGTTACCATTGAAAGAGTAGAGTCAAAATCTAAAATTTTCACTTCTTCTCACTAAGTGTGAGTAGCATTTCTGAGAAGTCTCTATAGAAGTGTTGAGAAAATTAAAATATCAAAATATGAGTCAAAGAATTACCAGAGCCAGAAGGAGGGATCATCCTAAAGATAGGTTAGATAGTGAACTCCCAAGTACTTTTAGGGCTCATCAGCCAAGAGCTGATAAGAATGCTAAGAACATGCCTTAGGCATGGAGACAAAGAAATACAAATGAAGATGATCAAGTGCACCCCACACAAGATGGTAATAGTTCATAATATGAAGAGGCAGTGGATTTTGGATTAATTCAGTATGAGGACTATGATTCTCCTTCAAAGGGAGGGGAAAGAAGATTGAAAAATAACAAGAGAATGATCCCAAATAAAAAATCTTGAAAGTAACAGAAGGTCAAGAAGTAATAGTAGGAGCAAACAAGATTTTTATCCTCCTTTTTCCCTTGGTGCTTCATTACCCCAGGGCCTTCATATCCTTGAAGAAGAACATGATAAAGTTCATGATGAGGATTCAGACTCTAAAACAACTCTCCCAAAATCTGAAGAGACCTTTGAAGAAGTTTATGAGTTGGAGAGAAGAATCCAAGAACTAGCTTCCATTAGACAATAGAGGGAAAGAGAAAAAGAAGATAAAATAAGACAAGCTATGATAAGAGTTGAACAATTAAAGAGGTAGATAGTAAACACAAAAGCAATAAATTATGTTCCAATGCCTAAAGGAACAAAATAACATCCTATTATCCAAAAAGTATGTGAGGAAAGAAAACCTAGGGATGCAGGCAAACAAAAGGCTATTAGGATTACAATCAATAAGCATGTAAATGATAAAGATCCTTTGGATAGAGTATCAAGGTTAGATGTTGACCTTTAAAATACCAGGAGAAAGAATGAAATAGTGGCCAAGGAACTTGAGAAGGCAGAACTTGAAGCTACTACTCTAGAGATGAAAAAGAAGATCAGCTTTCTCAGACAATCCTCAAGGCCTCCAAAGACTATGCCTAGTCCTAACTCTAGAAACCATGACAACCAGAATGGTGTTACCAAAATAGTAGTTGTTACAAATATTTTTGATACATCAAGTAAAGCATCTACTTCTCAAAATGATGGATCATTGCAAAGGAGACTTGTTCATATAGAAAGGTACAAATAACTTCTTTTTAATGGCATTCCTGGTTATCCAAATTTGATTCCTAAAAAATTTAGAGAAAAACTTCCAAAGTTTACTAGCAATAATGTTGTTATATGTGAGTAGCATTTAAAGAATTTCATTGATATAATAGATGATTATGAAATTGAACATGAAGATGTCATTATGAAATTATTTGTTCAATCATTAACTGAAGATGCCAGAGACTAGTTTAGAGGGCTCCCTTATGACTGTATTGGTTCTTGGGATTATTTTATAAATTATTTTAAGGACCAATAGGGTGATAAAATAAATGAAGGTTTTATGTTGAATGAATTTAACAATATTAAGAAAAACCAAAATGAGGAAGTCCTTGAGTTTAATGTAAAAGGCAATGCATAAGCTCTTCCAAGTTATGAGATTAGATGAGAAAGTTTTCTTGGAAACATAGCTCAATCCCTATGATGGAAAAATGGGTTATCTGCTTAGAGATAAAAATCCTAGAACCATTAGGGAGGCCTAGAGATTTTCTATAAATATTGAAAGTAACATGAGGGTATCAGGAAAGCTAGGCAGGAGAGAGTAGCATCAACCTCCTAGGTTTGGAAAGAAAGAATTAGATAAAGCTTCAAATGTAAAGCCTGGAGAGGAGGACAATTTTAAAAAAATCCTAAATGCATTGAAGGATTTGAAACTTGGTGAAAACATAAATGGGTTACAAAATAATGGTAAGCCTCCTTTTAAAAACTTTGATAGGCAGCCTAGGTTGTAGAATTTTCCTTACAATACCTACTGGAAGGATGGGAGGCCTACAATCCCAGAAAGAAAAGACAAACCAAATTATAAGACCCTTGATCCCTTGCAAAGGAATTATGTTAACATGATAGATTATGTTTGATGGTGCATAGTCTTCGAGTCCCTACATCATCCTGATTATTGTCTAATTTCTCAAAATATAGCTACAAATCAGGAAGAGGAAGGGGAGGAAGATGAATTTTATGATGACAGGGGTTGTGCTATGATAATTTCACAATTATGGGAGGAATTTTATTCTACATAAGAATATGAAAACCAAGATGCATCATATTCTCAAGGTAGAAATGAGATATATCATCAGTACGTCTTTTCTGATGAGGGGGAAGAAGTTGAAAATATAATTTACAATACAAAGGAGGGTGATGAGCCTTTTGCATTAAGAAGTCCTTATAATAAAGAGATAGCTCAAATCACTTCTGACATGGTTACTCAAGCTAGGGATAATTATGTTTTGAGAAATAGAATAGTTGGTAATGCAGATGGTAGACCAATGAGTGTATTTATTAAGAAAAGTCAAGTGGACACTAAGCAAGTACAAGATAAAAGTAAGGATGTTGATAGTGTCAAAAAGATGAATGTAAGCTAGGTAGAAAAACCAAGTCATTCAAACAATATATATAGAGTAAGGGTGAAGACACTAGTGACAAGTATCCCTATTCCCCAAATTGAGAGTTAGCAAAAAAGGGAGGACAAGATACATCTTGCATCACAGGTTGAGGATGAAAATATTTTCTAGGGAAGGCAAGACTTGTCTAAATATAGACCCATTGATAAGTGTCATTTGTTATCTTAGATAATAGTCAAGGTTCCATTAATAGGAATTATGAGAATAGGTGAGCATAAAAAGAAGGCCCTTACATGGATAAATGGTGCTATTTCAACAAAAATTCAAAAGGAAGATAAATTTGAACATAAGGGGAATGATACTGAAGAAATTGTTTCATAAAAAACCCTAGATTTATCTAGATACAAATGTTGTCAGTACTTCTATGGGAACTGTTAATCCTTTTTTTCTAACTCTAGTCATAAATAGAAAAATCTTTAAAAACTGCATGATAGATTATGGAGCTTCCAATATAGTTATGCATGCTAAGGTCATGAGAATAATGGGACTTCAATTAGATACTCCTCATGGGAGATGTCAAGCAATGGATTCTAGAGAGGTACCTATCATTGGTACAATTGGGGCCTTGCCTTACAAACTAGCAGCTTATCTTGATAGACAACTAACTATGAGTGTACTAGTTGTTGCAGACCTCCTCAATATGGAATGTTATTGTCAAGAAAATGGAGTGGAGCAATGGGAGGTAGTATACAAATTGACTTATCTTTTGCCACTTTCAAAATTGCTAGTCAAAATGTTAAGGTATCTAGGGAAAATAGAACTTCCCATATGATTGAAGAAGAAACAAAAAATGAAAACATGAATTATTTTCTTGACACTAATGTCAATTCTTTCCAAGTACAAAGCCCAAAGGTTGAAGGAAAATATGAGTCTTTACTTTTGTCTGATGATAAGGAGAATTTGATAGATCAAGATGGTTTATGGACCATGTACTTTGATGGTGCAAGCTTTAAGGAGGGAGATGGTGCAGGTGTGTTGTTAATTGCTCCTATTGGAAGGAAATTTAAGTATTCATTTACTTTAATGTTCCTTGTATAAACAACACTGCAGAGTATGAGACTCTAATAATAGGGCTAAGATTGGTCTCAAAACACAAAATTAGAAACATTAGAGTGATTGGAGATTCAGAACTTGTGATATCTCATGTAAGATCCAAATATGCATCAAAGAATGATATAGTGAAACAATACAAAAATGCAGTTTGGGATGAGATAGAATGTTTTGATGCTTTTGGTATTGAGTGGATGGATAGAAGTCAAAAAAAAATGGTTAACCTACTTGGAAACATTTCTTTAAGACCAAAGGATATTACATTTTCTAGGATTTCCAAAATTGAGATTCAATAAAGACCTTCTATACCAAACAACATTGAAAATTGGCAAGTCTTTGAAGATTTGGACACCTTGAATTTTATAAATTCTAAGGCAAATCTTGAGGATAAAGAACTGAACTTCAGTGGGTATGTGGAAACCTCATATGGTAAGCATAATGTTCTTGGTAAGGAATTCTTGCAGTTAAAAACAAATAGGGTCCCAAAGGGTTTCATTGGTCTTGAGAGAGAATTTGATAATAATGATAGGTTCTCTCCAATGAAAAAATGTGGATAGGCTAGAGAATCTAGAGGAAATTAATTTAGGGACAGTTGAAATTCCAAAGAATGTATATATTGGAAAAAAGTTATCTCCCAAAATAAGAAATTCCCTGATTGATCTTCTTAGGAAATATAGACATTGTTTTGCATGGTCTTATGATGACTTGAAGGCCTATAGACAAGATTTATTTCAACGTGAGATTCCTTTGAAAGAAGGAACAAAACCTTTCAAACAAAAAATAAGACCTGTCAACCCTACTTTGGCATCAAAAATGCAGGAAGAATTGTAGAGAATGAGTGATGCAAGCATCATTCAACCTATCTGGCATTCGACATGGGTCTCTAACTTGTTCCCATTAAGGAAGAATACTGGAGACATTAGGCTTTGTGTTGACTTTAGAAATTTAAACATGAACTCATTAAAAGATAATTATGGATTGTCAAATATGGAGGCCATGTTACAAAGAGTTACTAGTTCCAAGCTAATGTCTTTGATGGATGAGTTTTTAGGGTATAACTAAGTTATTGTCAAGGATACTGAATAATTTAAAACTACATTTACTACTCCATGGGGTACATATGTATATGTCAGGATGCCTTTTGGTTTGACAAATGTTGGGGCTACTTTTCAAAGAGCCATGGATGTGGCATTTGTAGATTTCATCAAAAAGTTTCTTGTGATATATCAGGATGACCTTATAGCATACTCAACAAAGGAGGATCAACATTGTGGCCAGCTTGAAAAAAAATTGCGAGAGCTCTAGATTATGGAGTATCTTTGAACCCAAAGAAATATTCTTTTGGGGTAACAAAAGGTAAGCTTTTGGGTCACATTATGTCTAAGGATGGAGTTAGAATTGACCCTGAGATGGTAATTGCAATTGAAAAGGTTCCATTACCAAGAAATGTCAAAGGAATTCAGTCTTTCTTTGGACATATAAACTTTGTTAGAAGATTTGTCCAAAATTTTGCTGAGACTAGTGTCCCTATCTCCAAGATGTTAAAAAAGGATGCAAAGATGGACTGGACTGAAGAAGCTAAGAGACACTTTTTTGAAATCAAGAAGGAAATCAAGGATGCACCTATGCTGAGGACACCAGATTATAGTAAGCCTCTCCAAATATTTTCTTTTGCTTCCTTTTATACTATTATTCTAGTATTATTGCAAAAGAACTCAGAGGGTTTTGAGCAACCCATATCTTTTTTCATCAAGTCTTTACAAGAAACAGAGTTGAAATATGATATAAATGAGAAACAGGCCTATGCACTAGTTAAAGCTATCAAAAAAATTAGATGCTACTTATTTGGAGAAACTATAGTTGCATATGTGCCTAGTGCTATTGTGAAAGACATCTTAGTGCAAAAGAAAGTTTCAGGAAGAAGGTGTAGATGAATTAGCAGGATTCAAGAATTCAACATTGATATTCAAATCACAAAACTATTCAGAGGACTAGGATTAGCTAAACTCATGGCCCAAAGTAATTTAGATTGTAATGATATAAATGTTCTCAAAGAAGAATAAAGGTTGTATATATGTGATTTGGATTGTTGTGATTGGTATAAAGATATTATTGGATACTTGCAGAGAATGTTTCTTCCTCTTGCAATGGATGAGAATAAAAAGAGGACTGTCAAATTGCATGCTTTAAGGTATGTAATTCTCAAAGGTGAATTATGGTGGAGGAGCAATGAAGGTGTTTTTCTCAAATGTGTTGATCATGAAAAGGCTGAACACTTGTTACAAGAAATGCATAAAGGTGTGTGTGGTGGCCATTACATGGCTAAGACAATTGTGCATAAGATATTAAGGTCTGGTTTCTAGTGGCCTACAATTTTCAAAGATGCACATTTTCTTGTCAAGAAGTGTGATGTTTGCCAGAGATTCACACGAAAATTAAAATTCAGTGGTAATTTGCCTTTAAGACCTATTGTAGTGATGGCCCCTTTTCAAAAGTGGGGTATGGACTTTATTAGGAAATCCCAAACAAATCAAGTGGTGGTAATTCATACATCCCGATGGCCATAGATTATTTCACTAACTAGGTGGAAGTAATTCCCACTAGGAGGGATACTAGTAAGGTGGTGATTGATTTTATGATGCAAAACATTTTGACTAGGTTTGGATGTCCTGAGACAATAGTAGTTGATAATGCAATGTGTTTCAGGTATGAGGAGTATGGTGATTTTTGTCAGCGATATGGGATTAAGGTCTCATATTCATCCTCTTATCACCTCCAGGGTAATGGTTAGGTAGAATCAAGTAACAAGATCTTGTTAAAAGAGTTCTTGATAAAAACAAGAAATCATGGGGTTACAAGTTGCATCTGGCTCTATGGTCTGATAGAGTGATAGTAAAAAAGGCAATTGGTTGTCCTCCTTTTGATTTGGTATATGGAATTCATGCTAGGTTACCACAAAATAATCTGCTAGAGATGTATAAGTTCATCCAAATATATGATGATGATTTGGATAAAGAGATGAGTATCACATTGGAGGATTTGATACAATTGGATGAATCAAGAAGAGAGGCTCATGACAATAATATCAAGTTGTAGTTGCAGTATAAGATCATGTATAACAAGAAGACCACAGTTAGAAGTTTCTGCATTAATGATTTTATTTTGATGTGGAATACCAGGTTGGAAGATAAGGGTAAGCATAGTAAATTTGATCCAATATGGTTGGGACCCTACCTCATTGATGCTAAATGGGGATCTGAGTCCTATATCTTGAAGGATCTAGTTGGAAATGCTTTGGAATTTCCAGTTCATGGATAATTTTTGAAATTTTACTTTTCATAAGGTACTCTCTTTATCCATGAATAGTAGGTTAGTTTTCCCTTTTAATTGTGTTTCTTTCCTCCTTTCCTATTTTAGTTCTACTTATTTTTTTTGAGGATTCCTTGCAAATTTTGTCTAGTTGGTGGTCTGCTCTCCCAAAATTTTTAAGTTCTTTCTATGCCTACAAGAGGCATACATCCCTAGTCAGAGCCATTGTTAGCCCATTTTCTTGAAAAATGCAAAATCCAAAGGAAATGGTCAATCCTTATGCAAACCCTAAAAATCTTGTCATGTCCTGCTACAACTTATTTCAATTAGTGAAGAAGATTTTTAATGTTTCATGGTTTGTGCCCTTAACCAAAAGTTATTCATGGTATTGTTGAGCTCTAGTGAAGATTCCATGGCCTAAAATGCCAAAACTAGGGAGATATGGTTGTTTGAAGATCTGAGAAATGGGTTTGTCCATGTCTTAGGGTTTTAAAATTTATTTAAATCTTTAAAAAACTACTTGGTTCTATTTGGTCATTACCTTTTTAGAATCACTTAATGTGTTTTATTTTTCCTAAGTCTCGATATGTTTCCCTAAGTCTCAACACTTTATTAAGTGCTTATCTTCTGTTCATATCTAACGGTCGTCACATGTCTGCAAAGACAATCTGCATGAACTATTACTGATCATGATTTTGTGATAGTCTTCAAATCTTTCAGTAGGTATATGATTGATGATGCAGTGGGTCTGATGCCATGTGTCACAATGTGCTTGTTTTTCATTGGTTTCAATAATGGTGATTTGGATGTTGTCAGTGGGGCTAGGATTTTCAACATATAAAGAAAAGTAAAGTTCAATCAGAATTGATGGTTGTTTTGAGGCTACAAGGTCAAATGTACAAAGGTTAATCTTCACAATTTTACAGCAGCTATTCGATTGAAGTGATGGGCCAAAGGTAGTTCTAGTGGGGCTGATCTTTATCTTTTAATGTGGGCCATATGATGAACTTGAATCTATGGTCATAGCTTCACCTCAGCCTGACCTTTTTGATAAGTTTTTATTTGCGAGGATGTGACATTATGACATGTGTCCAAAGTGATGTCATGGTTGTGGGGTCACATTTTATAAATAATTAAATATTAGAATGATCTAATGGCTTCCGTCATGCCATAAAGGAAAAAAGAATGAAAGATAGTCATCGCACTTTTGTGACAACCATCGGATGCAAAGACCGATAAAGTGATGGGTCTAGTTGCATGGTCATGTTGATGTGCTCATTTCTTATTGGTTGCCAAAGAATGATGATATGGCTAGACTTTTCAAGGGCTTAGTTGACTATTATAATGATTTATAAGGACCATTTGATGTGTCAGGAAATGATGAAGATCAATGGTCATGTTTTAAACTTATTATATTATCCATTGTCAGTCAATTTTTGAATTTGAATTTTGGGGTTTGAAGAAAATAAAAGTGATGGTGCACCAAAAAATAATGCAATCTGATTTATTTCTTCATGAGCCATAAATGACAAGTTTTCAATTGAGAATTGAATGAACTCTATGGTGGTCAAGCTAAATATGATTTGATTTTGTTTTCTACCCTGAGCTTGATATTTTGTAGGTGGTTTCTTCTGGAAATGCAATTATGATCTGAGTGAAGTTGTCAAAGAATTCATCTTCTGGTATGCAAAGGTAGCTGAGATATTTGTAGTGTTATTTCTTGCCATAGGGATAATGAGATCATGCCCTAATTTGCAGCTTGACTCCTAGGGTTTCTACAATGTAAAGGATATTAGATTTGTCTCTGATATTTCTTGATGGTCGTAGGGTTTTCCTTGTCACTTCTGTAATAAATTGTTTCTTGATTTCATGCTACAATGGTTGGTAATGTTTCCCTAATTACGCCCTAAATCGCCCTAAGCTTGTATAAATCCTTGTTCATATAAAAGGATTTCCAAGGTCATTTAAAATGGTTACAAATTATCTATAAATTTCTTTAGAGGTGGTCCCAAGAGTTCTTTTTCAAGGTTGAGAAAAAGAATCGATTACAAGAGACCAAAGATAGACTCAGTTCTTGATGCAGGAGCATCTTGGGTCCTTGGCAATCCTGTGTCACCAAAAATATGTTTGAAGTTCTCTGTGTTTCTTGGTTTCTTCTTTGACTAAGTTGGTCAGTAGTTGGTCAGTTTCCTTTGGTTACCGAGTTTGGTTGGTCATCTCCTGGGTGGTCAGTTATCTTTTGCGCTCGGTGTTGCTTTTCTATTGCTCTGTTATCCTTGCTCACCAACTGGTTTAATTTTAGTTTTGGTTGAGGTCGACTTGTGCATTTACATTGGATCATGGATTTAATGTTTGTATCCATCATTGGGAAGCGTGTGGTCCTAGATATAATCATTACTTCTGTTAATTATGGATCTAAAGGCTGACTCAGTTTGGTATCCTCTTTTATAAATGTAGTTGTTGGTTTAGAGTTTAGGGGCAGTGGTAGTAGTTTGAAGTTCTAACAGAAGATAGATTGTAGACATTAGAGTAGTAGCAGATCCTTGCATATTTGAGGACTTCTGAAATTCATTGTAATATTTGGCTGAAACTAGGAAGGCCTTATAGCTCGACATGTATGGTTCTATTTGATGAAAATATATGAAAGATTTGGCATTCTCCCTCTCACTATTGTGTTTGTTTGTTTCTGCATGTTTTGAGAAGGCTTGGATCATTAGGGAGTTTCATCCTTTAGCCCCTATTAACCCCTACCTTGTGTCAAGTGGTATCAAAGAAAGGTGAGATCTTGATCTAGGTCTATGGATCTAGGTTTGTAGGTTCCTCTTGAAGCCCTAGTTGATTATTGTGGGGTAGCAGATTGTGATCTGACTTGCAATTGTAGAGGGTTGTCAAGATGGTTCGTGGGAGGTGAGATGTAGATCCAGGATTGGAAAATATGCTAAGACATATTGCTACTAGATTAGAAGTAGTGGAGATAGCCCAAATAAGAGGTAGACATCTTGAAGATGTTAGTGATGATGAAGTTGAAGAAGAACAGGTGAATGCAGAACCTACACCTGTTATGGATCAAGGTGAAGAAAGATTTTTGAAGGCTTTGACAAGTTTGAAGTCTACACCACATTTCAATCCTCCTAAATATAGTGGAAAGCTAAATTCTAATGAATTGGTGGACTAGATCACTGAGATGGAAAAGTATTTTGAATATGAGAATGTTATTGAGAATAAGAAGGTAAAGATTGCAACCACTAAATTGAAAAGCCATGCATCCTTATGGTGGGAACATCTACAATTGGATAGGAAGAGGAAAGGAAAAGATAAAATAAAGGTATGGAACAAGATGGTTAATAAATTCAAAGGAAAGTTCTTACCTTGTGATTATCAAATTAACCTAGTTTGGCAAATGGAAAGTCTAAGGTAGAAGGATAGCTCAGTAAAAGAGTATACCAAGGAACTCTATAGATTGGATATCAGATCTGGACATGATGAAGATGATGTAGAAAGAATTGGTAGATACCTAAATGGTTTGAGAGTTTCCATCTAAGAGGAGATTAGCTTGGTTAAGTTGGAAAGCATTGAAGAAGCTTATCAATCTTCTTTGAAAGTCGAGGAGAAACTAAACAAGAGACATGGGTAGAGATAGAGAGGAAGAGGTGGTAGATTCCCTAGAGAAAGAGGTAGATATAATGGTGAAGCTGGTAGATCTGAACCTAAGTAGAAAAATCTGGACAAAGGCAAGACCAAGTGGAAAGGTGAAAGTTCATCTAGAGGTGGAGGCAATAACTACTGAGGTAGTTATAGAAGAGGAAGTTTTCAAGGAACTTGTTACAACTGTGCAAAAGAATGACATATATCATTTGAATTTAAACAAGTAACAAAGAAGGCTAGTAGTAGTAGAAATGTTGTAGTGTAGGAAGAGCCACTAAATGAACCTAAGAAGGAAAATAACTTTATGGTAAGGAGAGCACTGTGGAATGAAAGTAAAAGGGAAAATCTCATAAGGAAAAGTTTTTTTAAGACAAGATGTAGAGTTTCTAATAAATTTAGGAAGGTAATCATTGATAGTGGTAGCTCAAAGAACATGGCATTTGAAGAGATGGTCACAAAACTATAGTTGGAGAGGCTGAAACATCTGAAACCCTATCAGATTTCATGGATCAAGGATGAACATACACTCCTGGTTAGTGATCATGCCTATGGATTGTTGTCAGATTTTGTTGGGTAGACCATGGCAATATGATATACATGCTATATGTGATGGGAGATTGCATAAGTATACTATTGTGGCTAATGGAAAGAAACAAATCTTGTTACCATTGATGGAAGAACCTGTTAGTAATGTTTGCACATCTATGAAAGTTTTCTTAATGGAAGGAAGGGAGTTTGTTAACTCTTTGAAGAGGGATGATGTATGTTTTGTCGTGATTCCTAACAAACCAAGTAAGAAAATAGAAAATAATGTTCTTGATGAGATTGATAAGTTACTCACCAAGTATAGAGAAATCATTTCTAATAATTTACCTGATGGTTTGCCACCAAAAGAAGTATCAATCATTGTATGGATCTAATCCCTAGAGCTAGCTTACCGAATAAGGCACCTCATCGATTAAGACCTACTGATAATTAGGAATTAAAATGATAGATTCAAGAGTTGCTAGAGAAAGGTTTGATCAGAGAAAGTTTGAGTCCTTGTGTAGTACATGTTGTATTAGCACCAAAGAAGAATGGAGAATGGAGAATGTGTACTGATTCTAGAGCAATCAATAAGATAACACTGAGGATGGATGACATAATGGACAGTCTAACTAGAGCAAAGTATTTCACAAAGATTGATTTGAAAAGTGGATATCATCAAATCAAAATTAGAGAAGGTGATGAGTGGAAGACTTCTTTCAAGACAAAAGAAGATTTGTATGAGTGGTTGGTTATGCCTTTTGGTTTAACTAATGCACCGAGTACCTTCATGAGACTAATGAATGAATTTTTGAAGAAATTCTTGGGTAAATGTTTGATTGTATATCTTGATTACATTATGATATTTCGTAAGACTAGAGAAGAACATTTGTTACATGTTAGACACATTTTGTAGAGATTGAAAGAGGAAAAGTTGCTGATAAATCTCAAAAAGTGTTCATTCATGAAAGAGAAAATTGTGTATTTGGGATTTGTGATCTCAGCTGATGGTTTGAAGATGGATCCTGAAAAGGTTGAAGCTATTTTGAATTGGCCTACACCTATGAATGCTAGTGAGGTAAAATCATTTCATGGTTTGGAAAGTTTTTACTAGAATTTTATAAGGAATTTCAGTTCAATTTGTAATGCTATGACTGAGACTATGAGAGGAGACAAAAGAGAATTCAAGTGGACACATGGAGCTAATAGAAGTTTTGAGACTCAAAAGCATAAGGTTGTTGAATTACCTATTTTGGCATTACCTTATTTTAGTAAAGTATTTCAAATAGAATGTGATGCAAGTGAAAGTGCAATTGGAGCTATGTTGAGTAAAGAAGGTAAACCTATTGCTTTCTTTAGTGAAAAGTTGAATGATGCTAGAAGGAAATATTATGTGTATGATCAAGAGTTCTATGCTATTGTTCAAGCACTGAAGAAATGGACACATTATTTGATACCGAGTGAATTTGTGTTGTATACTAATCATAAGGATTTACAGTATTTGGGTAGTTAGAATAAGTTGAATCAGAGACATATGAAATGGGTTGCGTATTTACAGAGTTATACATTTGTGATAAAGCATAAGAGTGGAGTCATTAATCAAGTTGTTGATGCATTGAGTAGAAGAAGATCTTTGATGACCGAGATGAAAATTGAAGTTCTTGGTTTTGATGAGATGAAAGATTTGTATGAAAAGTATCCTAATTTTTCTAAGGCATAGAGAAAGTGTAGAGAACCTATTCAAGATCAACATGATACTAAATGGGATGAATATTTTATTCAAGAAGTTATGTTATTCAAAGGTATTCAGTTGTGTATACCAATAGGAGTAATGAGAACTAATTTGATAAAAGAGAAACATAGTAGTGGTTTGGTTGGACATTTTGGCATTGATAAAACATGGAATTTTCTTAAGGAAAAGTAATTTTGGCCGCAATTGTACAAAGATGTTCAAAAATTTGTAAAAAAGTTGTGGAATTTGTCAAGTTACAAAAGGAGTAAGTCAAAATACTAGTTTGTATGTACCGATTGCTGTACCTGAGAAACCTTGGATTGACATCAGTATGGATTTTGTTCTTGGATTACCAAAGATGGTAAGAGGTAATGATTCCATATTTGTTGTTGTGGATAGATTTTATAAGATGGCACATTTTATACCTTGTAGAAAGACATCAGATGTAGTACATGTAGCAGATCTTTTCTTTAAGGAAATTGTCAGATTGCATGGATTACCGAGGAGTATTATCTCTAACCGAGACAATAAATTTGTTGGATACTTTTGGAAGACCCTTTGGAAAGAGTTTGGCATTGAGTTGAAACATAGTTCTACATTTCACCCACAAACTGATGGATAGACAAAGGTTATAAATAGAATTTTGGGTAATCTTTTGAGATTCTTAGTTGGAGACACATCGAGTAGTTGGGATTCTATGTTAGCACAAGCAAAGTTTGCATACAATAATTCAGTGAATAGAAGTATTGGGAAAACACCATTTGAGATTGTGAATGGCATACAAACAAGAGGTATATCTAATTTGAGAGACATTGATGATGAGAATAAAAGAAGTGTTGAAAGAGAGAAATTTGTTGAATGCATGAAGATGTGAAACTAAAGCTAGAAGAGAGTAATTAGAAATACAAAGACAGAGCTAATAAATCCAGAAAACATAAGACTTTTGATATTGGTGATGAAGTGATGGTTTATTTGAAGAAAAGTCAATTTCTTATTGGCACATGTGGAAAGTTGAAGATGAAGAAGTTTGGACCTTCCAAGATTTTGAAGAAATTTGACAGTGGAAATGCATATGAGATTGAGTTACCTAATGATATGGACATATCACCTATTTTCAACATTACTGGTTTATATGAATATCATGAAACTAATGAAGAAATGATAGTACTAACAGAATATCCTAAGAAGTAGAATGAAGAAGTTGAGCAGATCCTAAAGGAAAGAGTTGGCAAAAGCACAAGAGGAAAATAGTATATGGAATATTTGGTAAAGTGGAAGAATAGACCAATGGAAGACAGTTCATGAATTTCACAATTTGAGTTGGATGCAGCTTGGATCATACCTATTAAATAATTTAGAGAATCATTTCAAAATCACCCCAAGTGTCTAATGCAAGAGCATCTTGGGTCCTTGGCAATCCTGTGTCACCAAAAATATGTTTGAAGTTTTTTGTGTTTCTTGGTTTCTTCTTTGACCGAGTTGGTTGGTAGTTGGTTAGTTTCCTTTGGTTACCAAGTTTGGTCGGTCATCTCCTGGGTGGTCAATTATCTCTGGCGCTCGGCATTGCTTGTCTGTTGCTCGGTTATCCTTGCTCACAAACGGGTTTAATTTTAGTTTTGGTTGAGGCCAACTTGTTCATTTATATTGGATCATAGATTTAATGTTTGTATCCATCATTGGGAAGCATGTGGTCCTAGTTCTGACCATTAATTCTATTAATTATGGATCTGAAGGTCGACTTAGTTTGGTATCCTCTTGTATAAATGTAGTTGTTGGTTTAGAGTTTAGGGGTAGCGGTAGTAGTTTGAAGTTCTGATAGAAGATAGATGGTAGAAATTAGAGTAGTAGCAGATCCTCGCATATTTGAGGACTTCTAAAATTCATTGTAATATCTAGCCAAAACCAAGAAGGCATTATAGCCTGACATGTATGGTTCTATTTGATGAAAATATATGAAAGATATGGCAGTCTCCCTCTCACTATTGTGTTTGTTTGTTTCTGCATGTTTTGAGTAGGCTTGGATCATTAGGGAGTGCCATCCTTTAGCCCCTCTTGACCCCTACCTTATGTTAGTTCTATAGGCTTACAAAAGATCTTAATGAGTCCATGGTGTTCTTATTTATTTTTGGAGTATTCTATGTTCAGTAACTCACTCATGTATTGGTTTGGCAACTAATATTAGGATTACCATAATAGCTCAGAATCTTGTCTCATGTTTAATATTTTGTAATTTCCTATTATATTGTGAGTTGATGACTTCAAGATCAATAGCTAAAGACATAAGTGATGTATGTTTTGGTATGTTTTTCTATTAACTTGAAAAGTTAAGTAAATGCTTGATATAACCTTACAGAATTGCAGAGTATAGAGAAGGATATAGGTAAGTAGTGAGGTTCTCATTTGATTTTTATTTGCAAGGTGAATGATAAGAATCAACAATACAGTGAGGAGTTGTTTTTGGATATGCCCAATGGATAAGAGACTGATCATAGAAACTTTGTCAAATAAATGTTCTTTCTTGTCTAATAGTTCTACCTCAAGATAAACAAATCAAATTCTAAATCTTTAAGTTAGTAGTTGTGGACGTAATAGCAATAGTCCATGCTTTATTTGTGAGTAATTTGATAGTGTGCTTAGCTTCACACCCTATCTCTTTATGTCATAGATAACAAGAAGTATTATGGGCACATATCTGCTTTGTGTAGATTAGTAGAAAAGGTTGAGATTAAGTGATTCTAATCCTAGGTGCCCCTACTTGAATTCTGTAGAGTTCAAAGTGTAGAAAGCCTTAGTGCTTTGTCCATTGGTCCTTTTTCTTTTATGAATGTAATAATTATGGGAAGTAAGCTACCCCATATGTATATCTCTGCATTCATAATGGTTGTTAAAATCTTGCTAAATCAAGAGCCAACAGAAGGTAACACACATAAGTTTCTAAATCTTGAAGAGATACACATTTTACAAATGTACTCTATGGTGATACGAGGATATGGATCCATGGGTACTTCATAAAATCCATCAAAAGATGCACTACATACATGCATGAATCTTCCAAAAGGTGCACAACTTTATGGGGTGACTATCAAGTGCTTTCTTAATAGGCCATCCTACCCTTATTGTGTCTCACCATGAGATACACACATCTTATTGGGTGAGCTAGCCACTCCTATCTCTCCCATTTTATCTCTTTTTTCTAGATATGTCTCTCTTATTATAATATTTGAGTTGATGAAGACTCGAATCCCTGAAAGCTTGAGGATTCATTTTTCCCTTTGATTTCAATAAGATTATCTTTTTCTTTGTGATCTCCTTTACCAAGAGTTTGCATCGAGTCCATACTCTTGCTAAAGTGGGGGCTAAATGTATCATCAAAAAATGGAATCACTTCCATTTAGGACTAGTTTAGCCCTCTGATTAAGTGGTTTGGGGTCATGTCAAAAGCCTTGAATGGATCTTTGAATTAGATCTGGCTTTTTCTCCTGTTCTACCCCATTTTCCACTTCTTTTCTATATAACTCTAGCATCTTGAATTGAAATTATGAGATTCTTGACCTTAGGGTCAAGTTCAACCTCAACCTTGACCCAACCTCCAAATTTGAAAATCTAGGAGTTTCTGGATGTCAAGTTTCAGAAGATTTTTATTTCCCACTTCTGGGTCAGCTGTTTCAGGTTTTAGAATGGTAAAATCTTAAATTATATTTAATTTGGGTCCACTTCTAAGCGTAAAGTCTGAAATGGGAATTTAATTTTCCTATATGGGCCTCTCTAGAAGTTTGTGCCCTAGATCACTATAAAAGGAGGTTCTCATTTTCTCCATTAATCATCTCTTATCAAGTCTTTCATCAAGTAATCAAGCAAGCGAGAAGAAAGCAAGAAGGAGAAGGAAATAATTTAAGCATTCATTCATCTTCAAGAATTCAAGATCCAATTCATCAAGGAGATCCATTGTTAGCCATTCAAGGATTCAATCTCTATGGAGTGCTCTTGTTGAAGATTTCTCCATCCATCCATTCAAGCTTCTTCCTATTCCAAGATCCATTCAATATTGTTGTTGAAGATTTAAAGGAAATTGATTTGAGACATCCTACATTTAATTCTACATTCATTTGGAGCATCCATGCTTGTGGATTCAAGGATTTGAATCCTCCACAAGGGTTTTCAACATAAGCAAGGTGAATTGTTCCATTTACTTTGTTTATTACTATACTTTCAATTCAATTTCAAGGTTAATTCATAAATTGGAGTTTGATTGAGGAAAACCCCTCCCCCCCCCCCAACAAAAAAAAAAACTATTTTTCTTGCAAGAATAGGTGCGGAACAACGAATTACAATTCAAATTTGGATACCCTTTTTAGAAAAATTCTGGGATCCATGAACAAAATTTCCATCGGAGTAGTGCAGGTCAAGGTTGACATAAAGGGGTAAGATTGTGCCCCAGAGTAAGATCTTACCCCTGTGTCTGGGTCAAGGTCAATCTAGCTCAGAAAATAAAAAGATTTCTAGGTTTTGTAGATCTCATAGTTTCGGTTGAAAATTTAGAAAATCAATAGTTTATGAGACCATATGATAATGTTTTCAGAAGATTTTTTTTTAGAGGTAAGTATCTTTTATTTCTTCATTTCAATATTAGTCTTATATCTTTACTTTCCATATCATTACAATTTTATGTATGTGTTAAATATTGGTTTAGGGTCTCTTTTATGTGTAAAACCCCCATTATTCTAGACCACATCCATATTTTTCACCATAAAATTATAAATTAAGTTATTCATTAACTAATACATATCATTAATGGGCTTCATGATACTTACATCTTGTGGCAGTGAGTATATATGTTACAGGTTTGTAACACACAATACCATGTGTATTACTATAAATAATAAGTATTGTAACACATATAGTATTGTGTGTTACAATCTATAACACACAATACTATATATGTTGCAATACTTATTAAGTATCATAACAAGTATAAACTCAGAATTAAAACACTACAATCAACTATAGTTGTTAAGAAATGGTATATCATAAGATTAATGAGGAGATCATGTATCATGTAGAGACATGTCTATATATGTGCAGAGACATGTCTCAACATGATACATGATCTCTAAACAAGTATTTATATACATTATGGATCTGCACTTGAAGATGTAGAAATAAAAAGTAGTGTTCTTCCAAGTGCAGATTTATATATACAAAATAATATATACTTCAAGTACACACCCTGATATAAAAATTGAATTAAATATATATCACATATGATCTAAGTATTTTATGTTATAAATAGGGAATACTGAGAGGCGGGGGGGTGAATTAGCATTCTACAAACTTTTACTTTTTCCCAATCATGGATATAACAGATAATCTTAATGCTTGCATAACATAGAAAGCTAAATAACATGCATAGCAATAAAACAAAAGAACTCATAACACATTATTTATTCTCGAGAAAACCCTAGCCAAGGGAAAACCCCGGTGGGGATGGTACCTACAAAGATTCACTAATTAAAAGTATCATGTTAAGGATGGTGACCCTGTTAGGAGTCTATTACAAGCATATAGTGTCTCAGTCCTGATTAAGGGACTATATGCCTTGTTAGAAGCCTCAACCCTATTAGGAGTTGGCAGTAAAAATGTGATTACCAGATGAGCCCACTACCCAAACAATTAATATACAATGTTCACTGATTACAAAAGTAGGTCAAGGTACATAACCTTATATTGCTTGCATCAATATCTCTTCGCTGCTCCTTCACTATCACTATTACATTTGCATCATATCACTATATCTTTCTTACAATTTACAATTACATTTATACAAGTTATTAAGGCTAATAAATTCTCTAGTTGGCTACCATATTACAAAATAGCTTTACCCAAGGGTTAACATCTAGGATGTCATCCCTTTATATTGTTAAGTCATTATTTTGATAAACAAAATAATCCCTTAACTCTTTATCAATTTTGTCTTCATATTCTATCCTATCGGCTTGACACTGTCTTTAGAAAAACTATCATAACTTCTTCTGTACATGTTGTACTAACTTGCACTCTGAGGTGAATCTTCAATAGTCACCATAGAGTCTATGTTCAAGTGCACAAGCACTGAACTTACTCCAATCAACATCGCTAAACAAAACTATCTTCTGGTTCACTGGCAAAAACACATTGTCTCATACTTAGACAATTTGCATTGCACTCTGACATACTAGCTCTCTAACCTATGCAATCTTCACGTAGATCATATGTTGCCATAATGACAACATCTATGTAACCAACTTGGCCAAATTGCCAACAATCTCCCCCTTTGTCATTGGTGGCAACATATGAGAAAATTGGCTAAGTCCTAAACTCAAAAACTTCAAAATTATGGCCATAGTACAAAATATATATATATATACTATCCTTATGATTCCAAAAAACTTATCTCTTATATAGTACTCCCCCTAAGAGTATCAATCCTTATCAATTTCCTATCAATTTTTTGCTATATATCTCTCCCCCTTTGACAACAATGACAAAATAAAGGTAAGGAGGGTTACAAAACTGTGTTCAAAAACCTTTATATGGGTATGTGCAAGATCATGAGGGGCCAAACTATTCCCTTAAGTGGCAATGAAAAATCAGCAAATCAGGGTTAGTCAACTTGACGTGAAAATTTCAACTAGCTATGAACCTAATATCAAAAAGTTGTAAGAATAGAATCTATAGAAAATTGAATGTAGTTTCTAAAATACTAGACCTTTTTTGAGAAAAAGTTAGTATGATTGGTGAAAAGTATAGATTTCAATGCAGTAGTACAAAAATTTCAGAAAAAAAATAAGAAGTAGGTGTATGTCTGACCACCTTAATCATAATCAAATGATAATATTTTATTATAAGATTTTATATATAAGTAGTAGACTCATTCTTGGATGTGACACATATTTTTTTATAATTTTATTCCAAAAAAATAATTAATTATGAATTTTTTGCTACAACATTTTCAGAATTAAAAAACTCTCGTGTCTAGCCACCTTAACTCATTCAAAACTTTACAAAATTCAATTTTATTTTATTTTCCTTATAGTAGGCAAAGCATAGAATGTGACACATTTTTCGGATTTAAAAAATGTTATACAGTCTGAAAGTTATAGTCATTTTTCAATTAGTATATAAATCAACACTTTAGAAGTAGCTCAATTAGAAAATAACTAATAATTACTTACTGAATTCAAAATTTGACAGAAATTATATCGATAGAAAGCTAATAATCTCCTTAAGATACCCTTTTCATTTTATCAAATTTGGGTGAAAAAAAAGTCGTCAGCTACATTGTCAAAGTTTTGAACTGACATCGTCACTTTTTGGCCCCTCATGATCTTGCACATACCCATACCTTGATTCAATATTGCACAATCGATAGGCTTGCAACACAATTTGAAAAATCAATCTTTATTGCCTCTATCTCTTTCTCCCATGATTTCTTCATAGAATCTGCCACACTGAGTAGTGCACATAATCCATAAGATGCTATCTCACATGCTTGGAGATTCTCAAAACTAAACTTTTGAAATGATGTCTTAGTTGAAAGACATTCTTCCAATTGCCCTTCAATAATGCTTAACTTCATAGAAGTGTGCTCTCTTAAAAGAGTGAATCTTTTCATTTTCTTATCCTTTTCATCTTGCAAAATTTTGATCTCATCATATATCTTGCGAATTTTCTCCTCAACATCAGATATCTTCACATTGGGGCTTGAAAGAAGGTTTGATTCATTCAAAATTTATGCTTCCTTTAACTTCATCTTCTGATCTTCTTCTGCTACTAAGGTCTTTGATTTTGTACACTGAATGTACAAGGATTTGCCTCTTTCCAAATTCTTCCTCAAGTCGTTTATACAGATATCAAGATTATTGATATCATTCCTGATATTTTGGCTAATGTTCAGAAGTATTTTGGCCTCATAGGCTGCTTGAGCTTTCACTTTTGCTATATCAAATAAATTTGTGAACTCACTATCAAAGTGTTCATTACCTTCCTTGCTTTCTCAATAGGGTCAGCTTCTACAATTTGTGTAGTTACAACACCTTGTAACTTTTCAGTAAGCTCCTTCAAACATCCTTCAAGACTCTTTACTTTCTTTTTCTTTCCAACGATTTTGTTTAAGGATGTGATCAATTCCATCTGATCATCATCATCTACTTCCTTTCCTAGATTCTCAATCATAGATCCAATCTGAGTCTTCTTTCCAGTCTCAGGAGTAAGACTGATTTCTTCTTGAGTGGGAACGGGTGCTTGAATCTCTGTTACTTTGGGTTCTTCAATGATGGTTTGTGTCTTCTCTTCTTCTTTAGTTCTATCTGGTTCTTCAAAATCTGAATTGTTAACAATGTTCTCTAGATTCTTGAATACATTATCATCAATATCCAAGGTGATCTTAGTTCCTTCAACATTCATAGCTTCATCTTTAATATTTATGGTTGGTGGAGAGGGAATGTCCTCTTGTTCTGCTTTACCTGCTTGATCTACTGCAACTGATGGTTATCCAACATTCCCTGTCATAACCTTGATGATTTCTTTCTCTATTTCTACTTTGACTTCTTCATACTTTCCTCCCATAATTTGAATAGTTCTCCTTTTTGTCCTCAAATGGGTGTTTAGAGCCTTCAAGATCTGCTTAAGGTGTTCATCATTTCTCACCTCACAAATTTGTTGTCAAGTTGTCTATACTAAAGTATATGACTATAGATAGTATTGTCATTATGGAAACAAAGTCATATAGTAATTTGGAGTCAGGGCACCAAGTGTAAAGATCAGAATTCAGTTGTGTTGAAGACTAGACAGTATACAGAGTACTGACAGATTAGATTATATGCACCCATGTGTATAGATGAATTATGGTATGCACCCTAGAAGTTAAGGTTGTTAGACTATACTCATGCTTAGTCTAAGAACACATAAGAAGATATGCAAGAATATTAAAGTTACAGTCAATTGAAGTTGCACAGCCAGTGTGTGCTAGTAGAGAATAGAACATGGAGCCGACAGTGACTATTTTGGTTTGTGATTGTAATGTAATGTTGTAGAGGCTATGCACCCATTGTATTTAGGTTTCTAACATATGTACATGCATAATTGTAAGCACACTTAAGCCAATTCACTTGGAAGCATTGTTTGTAATTAGTTATAGGGTTGACCTAATTGTTTTATTTTTATGAGCATATAAATATGAGATGCACCCATTATAATTAGTATGGAAGTTTTAATAGAGTTGTGATAAGTAGAGAAGAGGTATGCAAAGTTAATATATGATGTGTTAAAGCTTTGCTAGAGGTCAAAGCATGAGTGCACCAAGGAACTGATCTGACAAGTAGTGTCATAGTGATAGTTCACCCAGTAGATATAGTGTGTATCTGATCTCAGAAGGTTGTAGCCTTCATCATTTGAGCAGTGAGATCTAGGACAGTGAGTCCACTCCCCTAACAGGGATCATTGTAAAAGACTCCTAATAGGGTATGACCCTTAACAAGATCTACTGTACTTAAAGCACTATAAAGCTACTCCTAAAAAGGTAAAGGATCTTCTAACAAGGATCACAAAACACTAGTGCATAATATTAGTGGGTATCAAGTCCCACCAGGGTTTTTACCTATTAGGGTTTCCCCGTAACCATATTGGTGTCATGTGTTATTCTTATGTTTCATGTTTTATGTGAATGTTTAATTCAGTACTCAAGCATTTATGTTAAGCTTAAAAATTAGTAAGAGAAGATAAAGTTTAGTGAACACTGATTCACCCCCCCCACCCTCTTAGTGTTCCCATTCCTAACAATTGGTATCAGAGCTATGGTCCTTAGCAAAGAAGTTTAACCACTTGAGGAGATCATGGACAGATAAGATTTGAAAAAGAATCTTGAAGCAACTCTTGAAGACCTGGACAACTCAAAAAGTGAAATTGAAAAACTAAAAGAAAAAGTCAGTGATGCTCAATTAGTTATCTAGAGACTAAGAAAAGATTTGAAGGGACACTCTAACAGCGATCTTGAAGAAAAATTCAAGAAGTTGAATGATGAAAATGCATCCTTAGTGAGTTAGCTTGAAGAACTTGATGACAAACTGATGAACAATCAAGATGTCTATAATGAACAAGTAAAGGAAAACCTTCAACTCAATGAAGAGTTAAGGGAAGCAAATTTGGAAATCTTGGATCTAAAGAATTGCAAAGCAAGATTGAAATCTGAATTGAAAGATGCAAAGAATCACATTGACAAATTGCACACCAGTTTTGATTTGATAGAATCTTAGTTGTATGCAAGAAGAGTCAAAGGACACACTAGCTATATTGGATATAATGAAGCACAGAATCAGATTGATAATAGGCGAGCAAGAAAGGAGACACAAAAGGAATCTAATGACATTGAGAAGATTGAAGATCAAACCAAAGACAATAATGGTCCTTCTAAGAATGAGCACAAGCCTAGAGAATGCACTTGTTTTGCATGTAACAAGCCTGGACATATTGCAAGAAACTATACAAAGGTAAAGTCTTTTAATGGTTATTGTTATACATGTAATAGATTTGGTCATAGAGCAATAAATTGCAAGACTAGTAAGAAGAATGGGATCCAGCATGATCAAAGAAATCAGAATCAGACCAATGCAAGAAGTTCTCAGAATGTTGCATGTCAGATATGTAACTATAATGGTCATACAACAAAACAATGTAGAATGGTGACTCAAGTCAATGCACTGAGGAATAATAAACCTCCAGTGATTTGTCATACTTGTAACAAGGCTGGACATATCTCAAAGTTTTGTAGATCAAGGACACAAGGTTAGGAAAGCCCTAAAAAGGCCAAAGAACAAGTTTTGGATCCTAAAGAAGAAGTCAAGTTTGTGAAGGCATCAAAAGATGTGAGCATGATTTGGTCAAATGGAAAGAAAGAAAATGTTGATGGTAATGTATTGGATGCATCCCCAGTGGATGCACCCTCTACATTTGCATGAATGGCCCTTAGGGTCATAGGGGGAGCTAATTTAGCTCTAGACCCCTGCGTGGCTGGTATACTCATCTTCAAAGTATGCACCTTTGGACTTAAGATATTGGAGTATATTGGAACCTTTGTGTAAGAGTGCACATGCTGATTGTAAGAAAAACTTGAGTTTGAAAAATTGAAGTGATAGCCTGGTTTACGCAAGTTGCATTAATGGTGAATTCCTTACTTTAAGTACACAAAAAGATGTTTGTTTACTCATTGCATTTATACTTAGAGAGATTGGAGAGTAGATTGAGCCTCATAAGTTCTTGTGAAGAGTTGGAAATTAAGTTATTAGTGATTGTAGTACATTTGATCAGTTACAGAAACCCTAGCTCATTGCGCAGATACGAAAGTCATCAAATCATCTCAAAGATCCTTTGGAAAGAGAATATCAAGTAAGTCATGGCCTCTCCTATTGTTTTTTATGTTGCTGAGAAGAAGCGGTATGTTTTCAAGAGGCATCCATTCAAGTCAACCCTTGATGATTTATAGGGAGCTTTCTCCCGCATGCCGATGGGTGTCATGCATGTAGAAGACATAAGGGCTTACATATATTGTAAGAAGGAACCTATTGGACTAGATAGATTAAGGGCACACATGGACACAATGTTGAAACTAGATAAAACATTTGAAGATGAATACACTAAATGGAATGATCACCACATTGTTGAATATGCTACGACATTCAAGTTCTATGAGGAAGAATGGATGAAGATTTTGTTGAGCAGAATCCATGATGATTTGTTTTGGATTGGAGATGTACCAGTGAGAATCACAGGAGACCTAATTCATGAAATGATAGGCCTCTCTAGGATAGGCGCCATCCTTCCAGTAGGTAAATATGTTAGGAAAATGGTGGAGCAAGTGTGTAAATCTAGAAGTGATAAGCGTGGCATGACCATTGAGCCCATAGAGAAACCAGACATCAAATTAATGTCAATGATACTTGGTTACATATTTCATCATACCAATAGGGTGAATAGTGTGTCTACGGGCACTATTCTAGCAGCCATCCATCTTGTGCAAGAAGATGGAGAGTTCAACTTGTATGAGATCTTGCACACACAATTGATAAACAATATCAAGGCTATCAAGCATGATAAGATAAAGATTTTTAGGTTTAGGTCCCTAATCATCTATATGTACCTTCATATATTTGGTAAAGTATCAGACTTGTATCTAGACAAGTTTATTCCTACCATGCCTCAGATATCATACAAGGCATCCATAGAAAGCACACTTAGAAATTACATTACTTTGGAATTGAAGACCTTCAAAGAAAGGATGCAGATGAGGTACATAATTCTTGAGAGTATTGTGGAGAAGTACAAAGACACAATATGCTTCATGGTAGAGATTGATACTACATGTATGGAAGTTGTTGAGCCTAGAACTAACTAGATTCATCCACTTGGGTATGAGGTTGAGGAACAAGTTCTTGAAGCTTATGCACAGGCATTGTTATCAGCCCCTATGGATGACAATGAACCTAGGTGGGGAACATATGAAGAGAAGACTAGGGAAGTTAATGCTAAGCTGAACAGTGCTACAACAAAAAGAAAGGTTGCAGAGGTCACATCATAGATAGTAAGAATACATGGTATATCACAAGAAGACCTTGACAAGGCAAGGGAAGAGAAGATTGCTCTAGAATTGAAGAACAAGAATATCCAAAATGAAGAAAATAAAGTAGAGAAAGATGATAGTCAGAAGGATAAATAAAACAATACTCCTTTTGTACCCATAGAAATCAGTGATCCTATTGGTCCACCAAAGTATAAGCCTATTGCCAAGAGGAAGAAAGAAACTAGCACCAGTTATCCACCCTCGCATGCTACAAGGAGCAAGAGAAACACTCAAGCACCTCCCAAGGTAGGATTCAGGCCTAGCCTTAAAGTTTTGCAAAGAAGAATTATTGACGAGGGAAGAATTGATCAAGTAGGGAAACACTATGAATCATACAGTGAGATTGATAAATCATAAATTCATAATATGATTATCAAACATATGATCAAGTTCAAGAAAATAGTTCTTGAAATACAAACCTCTATTCTTGATAAAGTGTGGAATGTTTAAGAACATCGAAAGAGACAAGCAAATGAAGAGGATATTAGGATAAGAGAAAAAGTGTTATAATATACTTTGCCAATATATTCCAAAGAAGAAGAAGCATTGTTATTGAACTTGGTGAAGCCGCACTTGAGAACAAAAATAAGAACCTTGCACATTATGAACAAAGAATATGACTTGATAACTCAGGAAACAAAGAAGGCTTTTGAGAAGGTACTCTTGGAGAAATAAATTAGACTAACTATTATGACCATCACTCATGCATCAGATAAGAAAGGTAAAGCAACAGTGACCTCCTTTGCGCTAGTGACAGGTCCTCAGGACTCAACGAGTAGAAGTTCAAATTAAAGCAGATCAGTTTGCACCCATATCATAATCACCCAAAGACAACACAATTATCATAGATAATGTGGAAATAGCCATGGTGGCTACTGATAAGGACTTAGACAAGTTTGAGGAAGCATTTGTTTGTACTCAAGAAGCAAAGATCTTATGCAGCAGTACCCCTCCCATTTAGCAAGAAGAAGTAATCACGGAAGACATTTCTGATGAGAAAGAAGAAGAAAAGAAAGATGAATCCTTTGATGATCTAGTCAAAGTGAAACAAGAGGTGATGAGTAGCACTCCCACTCCCTCCTTAGCATTGTTGTCAAGTTTGACACCAGACACTTGTAGTTTGGACTCTTGGAAGGAAGAAGACTTGATAAAATTCAACATCCTAGCTATGGAGAAGGCAAAGGAGAAGCAAGTCATGAAAAATCCTCTCCTAGTAGAATCAATAATTATTTTGAATAGTTTGTTGCCTGAAGATAAAAAGATAGTGAAGATACATTCAATTGATGATGTGAGTTCAATCCTCTCATAGTTCGAAGAACATTTTTCAAGCCTAGAAGACTCTGTGCCCATAGTGGCAGAGAAGAAATATCTAAAGAAGAAAATAAATGAACTCATGAGTAACTTTGTACTGCACTTGAACTCTCTTAAGTCTGGTCAGGCATCATTAAAGAAGTTTGTAGATCAAGGAAGGAAAGTCATTGCAGAATCCATGGATCAGGATAAGTTCACTGATGCACATCTGAAGAAGATAAAATATGTAGAAGAAATGATTGAGAAGGTGAAGATTTCAATGTTATATACTTCCACTAATGTAAATATATGTAACAATGTCTATCAAGGCTAGTTAAACATAATTGACAAGGCAGAGAAAGAAATGGAGAAGATAAGGTCTAGACAGACTCAATTAAGGAATGCTCTTGTGCCCTCCTTAGACATTCTCAGTCAGAATGTAAAAGAGATTGATGTGACCATGGTGACCTATGATCAAGGTCTGAGCATAGAATTGGAGAAGATGGAGAAGCTTCAATATGCATTATGCACCCATCTACAGATAGTCAATTCTCTGATAACCTTTTGGAAGAAGGAGATCTAGAACCTCAAGATTGCATATCTAGATGTTTTCCCTCAGTAAGTGTATGTAGATAAAAATTTTGATGCACCTTTGTCATTAATGTCAAAGGGGGAGTTGTATATAATATGGAGTACATATACGTATAGGGAGATATAAGTTTATGTATAAAAATGTATAAAAGACAAAATGTTTTGTGTAAAGGAACAGTTAGACTTAGCCATATTCCTTTGTTGCCATCAATGACAAAGGGGGAGATTGTTCGAAAGTTGTCTATACTAAAGTATATAGCTATAGATAGTGTTGTCATTATGGAAACAAATTCATATATCAGTTTGGACTTTGCACACTGAGTGTAAAGATTCAAATTTGGTTAAGTGTTGAAGACTAGATAGTATACAGAGTACTGACAGATCAGAGCATATGCGCCCATGCATACAGATGAATTATGGTATGCGCTCTAGAAGTTAAGGTTTTTAGAATATACTCATGCTTAGTCTAATAGTGCATAAGAAGATATGTAGGAATATGAAAGTTACAGTCAGTTGAAATTGCACAGCCAGTGTGTGCCAGCAAAGAACAGAGCATGGAGATGACAGTGACTATTTTGGTTTGCAATTGTAATGTAATGTTGTAGAGGCTATGTGCCCATTTTATTTAGTTGCTGACATATGTACATGCATAATTGTAAACATGCTTAAGCCAATTCACTTGGAAGCATTGTTTGTAATTAGTTGTAGGGCCAACCTAATTGTTTTGTTTGTATGTGTATACACCTAAAAATGGTCACCTAGACTATTAACCCTTTTGCTAAATCATAAATTGCTTATTCTTGATCAAATCCTTGTGCTATCATTTATTTGATTATTTTCTATGGGCTAACCATTTTATCCTAAGTTTTTATTTATTTAAAAGGAATATTTCCTCCACTTTTAATAAATAAAAAGCCCACCTTTTCTTCTTATCCTATGTTGCACAAATAAAGCATTTAATTCTTATTTATAAAGAAAAATAAAATAAAAATAAAATAAAAGAAAAAGTACTTTTTGTCTCACATGGACATAAATTAAATGCTCAACATAAAGTAAATGCTTCTAATTTTCTTATTGGAGGATATTTGTGCACAAGGATCAAACTTCTTTTTTTCTCCACCGTTGATTAAATCTTTTGCCTCTTAATCTCCATGGCCCATTCTTTTTTCATTCCCTATAAAAGGAGAGCTCTCTTCCTTATTTGCACACACAATTTTTATGTTATTGTTATGCTACAGGTTTTCTAGGTCATCTTGGAGCTTTTGGAGATATTCTTGCATCTAGGGTTTGAAGATTTGGAGCATTATTGGCATTCATCTTGGATCTTCATCAACACTCTATCTTCTTGTCTTCATTCTTTCATCATCATGGCTTTCTTGCTTCATAGTTAGATTTCATTTCTTGCATCTTTCATTTTCATAGTTTAGCTTGCATTGTACTTTCAATCTTCATTCTTAGCTAGCTTGCATTGCATTGCATTTCATTTGATTCTTGGGGATATTGGCATTCTTTCCCTTGTCTTCATTAAATCTCCCATTGCATGGTTTACTAGCAAGGTTATTGGCTAAATAGCTTTAGCTGAGAGCATTCTTAAAACCCTTGCACTCCATTCCTAGGGAGCTATGGATCGATTTGTGAGGCCTCATTCTTTAGTTCCCTTGCATGTAATGATTCATAGAAGTGTGGTCACATTTTCACCATATATTTTTGGCACCCACCGTGGGGCAACCCACCTCTTGCATGCTGGTTTTGATTATTTTTGGAGCTAACCCTTGTGCAGATTTGTTTGGAGATGAAAAAAACCTTAGATTTGAAAGATTTGACCATATCTCCCAAACGGCTTGATGTTCTGGTCTGAAAATTTTTTTGTAGGTTGGCGACATATCAGAGAAGCTCCAAAAAAAAATTTTAGAATTTTCGGAGGTAATTTGTATTTTTTATGATTTTTTCTTTATTTTTCATAAAAAATTGATTTTTGGCGCAAATCAGCATATTTTTCAGAAATTTTTATATTTTTGGAAAGGTCTTCAAATTCTACAAGGGGTCCATTCACTATGTTTTTAATTTAGAAATCATATCATAACTCATTTGGTTGATTTATAAAATCTGGTCTATTTTGGTAAAATAGCTCTCTAGGGTACAAATGAAGAGATTTTTCTGAAATTTTTATATTTTTGGAAAGCTCTCTATTTTTTGATAGAGGTCTCTTTTCTGCATTTTGAGTTTAGGGTCTGAATTCATGTGGTAAAAATCAGATCTTGTTGACTAGGTCAAATGCAAAAAAAATAAAATTTTGTGATGGGTATGCACTTATTTTTCATTGTTCATTGCATGATATGAGTTATCATTTGGATTATTTGCTAGTTATCATTGCTCCTAACAATTGATTTTCAGATCTAACCTTAGGGTTTGCATAAATTGGATATATATTGCATATCTTGTTTGCTTGTTCTCTTGTCTTGTTCATTTGAAGGTGCTCTTGCTTTCATAGAAAATGCTTAAAATCTACTAAGCGCGTTGCATTGGACTTGAGGTAGTTTGTTATATCTCTAAAATATTTGGATTTTGGGATTAAAATTGAACCTCTCATGTGTTTGGCTTGAGTGTTTACATGCTTTCATAGAACACATTTCAATTGATGCTCTTAATGGGAAATGAATGAACATAGATTTGCTTTCATACAAGTTTGTGTAAGTGAATGCTTGTGTTTAAACCTTAAGTAATTCTTGGTTCCAATATCAAATATCTCATTGAGTGATTGGGGGCATGGATTCATTCTTTGTTTACATAGAGAGTTAAATGCACCACCTTGTGGACTCACTTTATGTTTGCTTGGAAAGTTAAATATTCCATTGGTACACCCCTTTTTCATTTGTGAGTAGTATTGATAAGCAACTTTAGAGTACTTGTGATTGATCTAGATTGCTATCTTGGGTTATTGGACTCGCTAATCCGCCGGCCCCTCATTTCAGCCCTGTGGTTGCAATCCCAGCACCATATTAAAGGGGAGGGGTCAACAGGAAAGAAGCGTTAAGTGCTCCACTTGGCAACCCTTTTGTGCTTTTTGGAACTCACTTGTTTTCTAAGGTGTGGACTCACTTTGAGTTTGTGTGAGGAGTTAAATGTTTCACTTTTTTGGACTCATCTCATGCTTACTTGAAGGGTTAAATGTACCACCTCTAGTGCTCTAAATACTTTTGATAGTGAATTACTTAGTTGTTATTTCTAGAAGGCCTGCTTGGGGACACACCACCTCAAGGGATGACCTTAACTCCTGTGTTCTGGCGGAGTATAAATAGCGGGAGGTGAATCGAAAGACACCTCTCTTGGGAATTGAGTTTGATATCACTCTTGGCTAAGCCTCAAAGAACTTTATACCTTTGAGAAGTGAAGGAGGAGATTTGGGTTACCATCTCCCCCCGGCTGTGTGATTTTGGATTCTTCTCATCTACAGATTTGGGCCTCACGTACCTTGTGTATATCGAGGACTCCTCTTAGAAAGCCATGTGTATCCTTGTAGATAGCTTGCTAAGGTGTTGTTGTGTTCTATGTGCCTGCTAAAACATTTGAAGAATATACACAAGTAGAATCTTTAAGGAGTAGAAATACTAAGTCACTATTCTTGTTCATGTGCAAGGTTGCTTTGCCCCTTGCTCATTGTTTGAAGACAACTGCTTGCTTGAACTCCTTGATTGCTGTCTTATGTGCTTGATCCATGATAAAAATCTGTTGATATACTTACTTGATCTTTTAAAACACTTCAAATTGAGATTTTTATGTTCACTGGTCATAGAGTCGTACGACTCTGCAAAAGTGTCACCCCACTTACTGGAAACTATCATCTGGCTTAAGGTGAAGTATCACTCTGTTTGCCTGAGAACTATTGCCTGGGTCATTTCTGTTGTCCTATCATTGTTGCAATCCAGAGCTGCTAAACTTGCATTTTAACCTGTCGTAGAGTGTCCTTTTCTATTCTTATCTGAAGCTAGTTTGTTATCTACATGCTTAGATTTGTTCTAGACTGAAACAAATGAGCTAAAATTATTAGATTTGAGCTTAACGAATGCTACTCTTGATCACTTGTCACATCACGGTTACCTCTCTAGCTACTTTCTTATTGAGCTTCTTGCTCGCTGCTCGGCTTTAGTCAATTGATTGCTGTAAGTGCTTGAGCACTTTTGACGAGCCATCTCTCTATTGTTCTACTTTGACAAGTGATCTTTATTAGCTTTGCTTATCTCATATCTGAGAAACTTTGTCTCATTCTATTAGTCAACCAACATCTCTTTTCATGCCGGTTACAACTCGATCTCAATTTGAGCAGGAGAATCACCCTCCGTTTAATTATACACAGTTACCTTCTCCAACTAGATGCTCACGAGCGCCTGCTAGCAATGACAGTTCTAGTTCTGACCAATCTAAGGATTCTAAGGCTACTCCGTGGTACAAAGGAGGTTTCCTCTTTTCTGCATTCAAGACCCCCAAAAACATAGACAGTGTCTCACTCACTTTGACTGAACAAGAAAAAATTCAACAGTTGCAAGCACACTTTAAGCACAAGGATAACCAAGCACGCTTAGACAAAGAACACAATCAACAAAGAATGGATGCTACTAGGTGCATGGCTTATAGAGGGACATTTCATGAGCAACCTGAGACTAGTAATCATGAGCATAGACCTCTTTTTACCAATGGAAACAATGGCAACAACACGCCACCAAGATCTCCTCTAAGACCTACTTTTGGTGTGCCTTCTTCACCTCCTAGACCTCCTCCCTCTCAACATGAGGCAGAGGAAGATGATGAGATTTCTAGTGAGGATCTTATGAGATTTGAACAAGATGTGGTGTCCCAACGAATGATGCATAAGCTTTTAGAGCGTAATGGCGATCAATATTTTCAATATATGACTTCTAGAGGATACAAGCTTCCTCCTGGCTATGATGGTAGACAAATTGTCCAACAAAGAGTACCAACTGAATTGGAAGTCCTTCAGGAAGAACTGCGTTAGACAAATCAACGCCTTACCCAAATGGCAATAGAAAGAGAGCCTCCAAAGGTCTCTTTTGTAGAATCAATTTGTGCTCTTCCTTTTGATAAAAATCTATACATGGTCCCATTTCCTAGGGATATTGAGGTTCCCAAATATGACAAGTATGATGGAAATGGTGATCCCCATGATCATGTACGTCACTTTTATGCTCTTAGTATGGACACCACCCCAATGGTGTTTTTTAACACCACCCCAATGGTTCCAATGGTGTTTTTCAACACCACCCCAACTTGGTTCCAATGGTGTTTTTCAACACCACCCCAATGGTGTTTTTCAACACTACCCTTGCGTCGAGTGTTTCTCAACACTTATCAGATGTCCTACCTGCAGTCTAGTATGATGTGATATTTCTCATTTGCAGATGCAATACTCAAAGTTTGACTCTATGACCTACACACACGCACTTGACTTGCTGAGATTTGTTTGAATTTATTTCTTTGCATGCTGTCTATGATGATTTCTTTGCTGAGTGGTCTCTCCCTGAGAAGTTTTCGATGATGCATAGCTAGAAGACTGAGGGTATGAGAACATGTTTTATTGCTTTTTCTGCTTGTGGGTATATTTTGTTGATCCTAACTGTCATGAGCATTTATGCTGGTCTTACTTGACACTATGGATTGACAGGGTATTATCCTTGACTATTTTTGTGCAAGTGCATACTTGTAGCCATCTTGACTTTCCTTGTGTCTTGATGCGAGTATAATCTTGCTATATTAAACTTAGGTAATCTCACTGTGCTAGTCATCTTGACCTACATGTCTTTGATGCCTAGGTGAGATTTCCACATTCCTATCTGATAAAGATCATATTCATATTCACATAGTTATGCTAGTGTGTATTGTATGATCTTGCGACGCTACCAATAACGCTTGATGATGAATATTAGATGTCTATTGGCTTTGTAACCTTGCAAGTAAACCACTTTTCATGTAGCTTGCATTTCTTAGGTTCATGTTAGTTTAGTTTTGCATCTTGCATATGGAGAGAGCTCTCCTTTCATTTTTCATGGACTTGTTAATCAGCTGCGCTCACCTTTCTCTTCTTCCCGATCATGTCTTTCACTTTCTTGTCTTTCATCTCACATCATTTTCTCTTCATTTCGGGATCCAAACCAAAATCCACATTCACCTTGACCCTTTCTCCTTTTTTCGCACAGTTGGCTGACCTTTTGAGGCCTGATCCTTTGATCTTCGCTGGGGCATCATAACCTCTTCATCCCCATCTCTTTCAACCTTCTAGTCTTTCATTCAAATCCCAAGTTCCAATTCCCCCCTCTATGCATTTACGGGTTGAGGGACCAATAGGTTCATGCCCCGTGTCCCATGTGTGGGGCATCCCTTCATTGGTTGATGGTTATTCTATTATCTTTCATCTTCGATTATGATTTCTAGTGATTTGATCATGTTGCTCTTGCTTCTACATTCCCTCTACTTGATTTCGCTTTTGATCCCGAGGGGGCAGACACATCATATCTTATTAGCTATCTCTTTCCTAAGTGTTCAGTACTGTCGCTACCAGGTTGACCATGCAAGATTTTCTATCTCTCTGTACTTCATTCTTTGGAGTCAGATCACTATCTTCTTGCCTTCTTGGCTACTTGCTTGCCTTCTTGGCTATTTTATTCTTTGACTGCATGTGATCCCAAATCGATCTCACATCTATCAAAATCGCTATTGCTTGCTTTCTTGGTTGTTTGCTTGCCTTCTTGGCTGATCTATTCTTTGACTACATGTGTTCCCAGATCGATCACACATTAGTCAAAGAGGGGCAAAATGTATACACCTAAAAATGGTCACCTAGACTATTAGCCCCTTTTGCTAAATCATAAATTGCTTATTCTTGATCAAATTCTTGTGCTATCATTTATTCGATTATTTTCTATGGGCTAACCATTTTATCCTAAGTTTTTATTTATTTAAAAGGAATATTTTCTCCCCTTTTAATAAATAAAAAGCCCACCTTTTCTTCTTATCCTATATTGCACAAATAAAGCATTTAATTCTTATTTATAAAGAAAAATAAAATAAAAATAAAATAAAATAAAAAGTACTTTTTGTCTCACATGGACATAAATTAAATGCTCAACATAAAGTAAATGCTTCTAATTTTCTTATTGGAGGATATTTGTGCACAAGGATCAAGCTTCTTTTTTTCTCCACCGTTGATTAAATCTTTTGCCTCTTAATCTCCATGGCCCATTCTTTTTTCATTCCCTATAAAAGGAGAGCTCTCTTCCTCATTTGCACACACAATTTTTATGTTATTGTTATGCTACAGGTTTTCTAGGTCATCTTGGAGCTTTTGGAGATATTCTTGCATCTAGGGTTTGAAGATTTGGAGCATTGTTGGCATTCATCTTGGATCTTCATCAACACTCTATCTTCTTGTCTTCATTCTTGCATCATCATGGCTTTCTTGCTTCATAGTTAGATTTCATTTCTTGCATCTTTCATTTTCATAGTTTAGCTTGCATTGTACTTTCATTTCCATAGCTTAGCTTGCATCTTCATTCTTAGCTAGCTTGCATTGCATTTCATTTCATTTGATTCTTGGGGATATTGGCATTCTTGCCCTTGTCTTCATTGAATCTCCCATTGCATGGTTTACTAGCAAGGTTATTGGCTAAATAGCTCTAGCTGAGAGCATTCTTAAAACCCTTGCACTCCATGCCTAGGGAGCTATGGATTGATTTTTGAGGCCTCATTCTTGAGTTCCCTTGCATGTAATGATTCATAGAAGTGTGGTCACATTTTCACCATACAGTATGAGCGTATAAATATGAGATGCACCCATTGTAATTAGTATGGAAGTTGTAATAGAGTTGTGATAAGAAGAGAAGAGGTATGAAAAGTCAGCATATGATGTATTAGAGCTTTGCTAGGGGTCAAAGCATGAGTGCACCAAGGAACTGATCTGACAAGCAATGTCACAGTGACAATTCACCCAGCAGATATAATGTGTATCTGATCTCACAATGTTGTAGCCTTCATCATTTGAGCAATGAGCTCTAGGATAGTGAGTCCGCTCCCCTAACAAGGATCATTGTAAAAGACCCCTAACAAGGTCTACTATACTTAAAGCATTGTAAAGCTACTCCTAAAAGGGTAAAGGATCTTCTAACAAGGATCACAAAACACTAGTGCAGAATATTAGTGGGTATCAAGTCCCACCAGGGTTTTTACCTATTTGGGTTTCTCCGTAACCATATTGGTGTCATGTGTTATTCTTATGTTTCATGTTTTATGTGAATGTTTAATTCAGTACTCAAGCATTTAAGTTAAGCATAAAGATTAGTAAGAAAAGATAAAGTTCAGTGAGCATTGATTCACTCCTCCCCCTCTCAGTGTTCCCATTCCTAACAAAAGTTTTCTTACAAGATTTTCTCTAATAGTTGTGTCTCCTCTGATGCTTTCTTCTTCCTATTCACAAGTTTCTTGTATAAGTCGTCAAGTATCTTACCTTGAATTGTATCAAACTTCTTGTCGAATAGAATCATATGCTTCACCAGTGCATTTTCTAGATTTAATCTTTCTACATAATCATATAAGTCATAATACTTATTCATCTTTGTGAAATCTCCATCTTGTATAATCTCTTCATTTACTCTTTCAATTCTAGGTTTCCACATTTTCTTCTTAATAGAAGTGTCATCATCTTTGATTTCTATAATTTTCCTTGGAACTAGTGGCACCAATGTTTTCTACCTTTTACCCGGTCCAGTAGCAATCTATTTTACTCTTTTTCTAGGTGTGGAGGAGGTTGACCTTGTGGGTTTTCTTGCTTCTTGTTCCTTCTCTGTTTCTTCCATTTTTACCTTAACTGGTGTTCCTCCTTGCTAAACTACAATTGATGATAAAGGTAGTACAGATAAAACTTCTTTCTATCCAATTTCTCTAATTGTTGTTGTTGTGTTCTTAGCTACCAAGAATTCCTGCTTTGTCATCCCTGAATCTTTTAGAATTTTCTTAATTATACTCTCAAATCTTTTCTTTCATTATTTCTCCTCAAGTAGGGTCTTTGCGGAGTTGAAGTTCTCCTCAAAGATTCCAAACCTGTTATTGTGAACATCAATCTTATGTTGGAAATATTCAAGAATTAACCAAGTTACTGAGAGGGGAGGGGTGAATCAGTAACTTCAAATTTTTCAATATCAGATGTATTAACATATAGTTCACTTTATCCTTTTGCATATAGAAAGCATGAAACATAAAAGCATTCACAACAATGACACATAGATTTGGTTACCCAGAAACCTTCCAAAAGAAAGTAAAACTGGGGTGGGGATGAAACCCACAAAGCTTTAATACTGTAGTATAAAGTTGGCCGGTTAAGGCTTACATTGATCACTTCTGATGATCTGCCCTACTAGGAGCAATAAGGACTGCTAGGTCCACCTTGTTAGAGGATTTACAAACATACAATGAAGTATGCACTTAGTTAAGAGATTTTACAAAGACTCTTAAGTCTACCCGGTTAAAAGATTTCAAGCTGATTCACCAGTTAGGATGAAACAGTAGATCTCTTACTTTGCAACTGGATTGTTGAATGAGATTCGCTGATGTACTGATCACCTTCTGTGATGAATTTGTATCTGCTGCTCCTTGTGTATAGTAGCCCTTTGTAATTCACTAGTTTTTGCTTTTTATCTCTTCTTTTTATTCCACATTCATATTACTTGGTATTTGTACAACATTGTTTATATACAAGTCTAAACAATTAATTACAATTACAAATTCGGCTTAACAAATAAGCATAAGTGCTACTAAGTCAGCCCAAGTATGGTTACATGGTTCCTGCAAACTAGCTCGGTGACTTTCTGATACTCAGCGTCCACTGCATTACTCGGCATCATCATGCACTCGGTAGAAGTGAAGGCTCAGTTCATACTAACCACTTGGTAAGTTTCGAACTCGGTAAATACTTGTGACTCGGTAGACATAATGTCACTTAGTTTACACTGTCCTGCTCGGTTTGCACTATCCTGCTCGGTTTGTACTGTCCTGCTCGGTTTGCACTGTTCTGCTCCGTTTGCACTGTTCTGCTCAGTTTGCACTGTTCTGCTCAGTTTGGACTCAGGATGCAAATCAGTGTTGTCACTAGTGGCAATCCTTCTTAATGCCAACAATCTCCCCCTTTGGCATTAGTGACAAAAACACTTATTGCCCAAAACTTATATACATGAACCATGCTGAGATTTATTCTGATTTTTCAAAATTTTGTCTTTGTCATAGGGCTTTATAAATTATCTCCCCCTTTCAATGCACTAACTTTTTCTTCTATACATATCTCCCCCTTTTTGATGATAATGCCAAAGGTGTATATACAAGTGTTTTACAGGGAGAATCCAAAATTTGATAGAAAAATAGGATGTACCTTCATTATCAGTGCCAAAGTTCTGTCCCAATTTTCTTGCAGAAGCTTGCATGTTTGGATTGCAATTTGGACTTTTGCAGAGAGTGCAATCATGTGATCTACTATTGAGAACTGATTGTCATGAATTAATGTTTTGGAATGTTCAATGTGCTTATACATTGTATTCATGATGGGAATGATCATGTTCTGAATGTCTAGCAGTGTGGACCGGATCCTTGTGTCTTCTTTCAGTAGTTCTGATTGCATATTTGATAGGAATGAGATTTTCATGTGATGAGTAGAGTTTGAACTTGGTTCAAGTTGCAGCTTCTGTATGCTAATCTTCAAATCCTCATCAATTTTATTCATTTTATCCTTGACATCCTTGGTGAACTCGGCAACATTGCATAGTTTGGCCAAAAGAGAGGTAACATTCAAATAGGAAGATTCAATGTTTGTCAAAACTGAAGATAATTCTGCTTGATTGATAGCTATGTGCTGAGCAATGTGCTCAAGCACTTTATTGTGGAATTTCTTCTCAGCTTTTTCAGCTAACTTTTCTATCCCAGATGAATCCTCATTGTACTTATTTACCGCTTCTGCTAATTGTAACAAAACATGTTGAGAGGAGTCTACTTTAATACCTAATGCTTCTGACAAGATGTCCTTAGCATCCTTAATGATTTTATATTCCTTGTCTCTCTCCTCTTTAAGCTTCTTTTGCTTCACTTTCCTTTGGATGAGTTCACCTATATTTTGCATTTGATCCGCTGATAGATTTGCAAAATCCAATGTTGGAATCTCTATTTCCTCATCTAGGTCTATATCCTCTACTATATTCTTGCCCAAAAATCTTATACTCGATTGAGCCTTAGGCTTATCTATTATGGTACTTAATGCCTTAGTAGTAGTGATAGTAGACATAGTAGGACTAGCTATAAAGAATGGTATACTGTCTACTGGAGAACTTAAAGTATTTACACTTGTAGAATCAAAAACTAGAATACTTACTGCTGGAAAGCTTGATGAAATAGGAGACTGCAACTCGGTAGAAGAAATGGTAGTTACTTCTATTGTTGCTATAGGTGATTGGACAAATGTTGAAATTGTCACAACCATTCTTGAAGATGTCTCTGGGCTAGATGTAGGAACTTTTGCTGGAGAGGTAGGAAGTGGTGCAATGACTTCTACCGCTATCCTCACGGTATCATCTACCTCAATGGCTTCTTCCTGTTCATCACTGTCATCTTCAATGTCTTTTATTATAACTGATTCAGTACTCGGTTGGTGAAGATGGTATATGTTCTTCCATGTGGCACTTGCACTCTTCACAACTGATTCAATATTGTTAATCAGAATTAAACAAGTATTGAACTTCAGTGTCATCTTATTTTCATTCTCCTTCAATGCCTTCTTTATTTCATCATTTTTCAAGCTCGGCATTAACTGTTTCAGGGTTTGATCAAATATGTCTTTTACAGTTTGCCTTGCATTGGCCCATCTCATTTTTATTTGATCTAATAAAGCTCCTGGAATCTGTTGGGCTATTTCATCAGGAGAGTATTTCCACTGTCCCATCTTTTCAATGACAACATCTTCAATCTCCTTTTGTTCTGTTTCCGATCTTATTTCATATTTTAAAGAATTTATATTACTTACTCCAGATCCTGATCCTTCTCTCAAAAGTTTGATCTTCTCTTGAAGAGTTAGAGGAGGCTTTTTGAATATTATATCTTTGTCCTTTTTGTCTGCCTTACTTTTTGCACTTCTCCTTGTAAATACGGCAGTGGGAGGCTTAGGTACCTTGGTGATGAATACCTTTCCTTTCTTCTTTGCAGGTTCTGGTTCCTTTGTTTTCTCATCCTTTTTCTCTTCTTCTTCAATGTCTTCTCCTCTGCCCTCAGTTAGCATTTGCATTTTGGCTATCCTCTTTTTTCCTTTATTTACTGCCTGTGGAAGCTTTATACTTAATTCAATTCTCACTATTGCTTCTTCATATGTCCCAAAATATGGAGCTTTGGGATCAACGGGCTGATTAAGGAGGGCTTCAATGATATTCTTTGTTTCATCAATGTTTACCTCATAAGGAAGAGGTTTCACATGTACAATCCTCGGTTTAGCTTCTTGAATGTATACTTTGTCACAGTCCACCATGAAACAAATATCATCCTTATAATCCTCCACCAACTTCTGTGGAATCCAGAATCTGTCGTTCATTTTCTCCTTGAAAGACTCAAAATAACTATCCATGATGTTCTCAAAATTTTCACCCATTTCTGAAATATATTCATTTATCTCATAAAGAATTGGCACATCCTTTCTCCATACTACTTTTCCTTTGGAAGGGAAGAATTTCTGAACATAGAAAAATAAACAGACCAGTAGAGATCCAAACTTACATGGATTGTTTTTGGAAGTTTGAATGCTTTCCATGTTCTTTTTAAACTATTTTAACAACAAATCTGCAAGGTCAAATGATAAATTATTCTTTACCACTTTGTATGCTAGGTCTATGGCTTCACAGGGAACACTATTCTGCCGACTTGAACTGTATATTTTATGAGCAATGATGTGTGTTCCAAACTTCAGTTCAACATCAGTAATGCTGTTTACTTTCATGCCTCTACCGTCCCACTCGGCTAGGGTTTTCTTTTCCAGCTCCGGCCGACCTAGGGTTTTGTTAGATTTAACTTTGTTTAACATGGGAAGACTGGTGATTCGGTGAATCATCTTCTTAGTGATTTCTATGGGTTGCTCAAGCCAAATATTGCCTTCGTGTACATGGCTGAGAATGTATCTAACCCATTTCTCCTGAAAGTTTCGAGGTAAATGTGTAATGTGAACTAATCCCTTGTCTTCCAGATGTTTGTGCTCGGGTTTTAGAACACCATTCGCACATAGTTCCTCACGCACAATATCTAGCTCTAGGTTTCCCATCTCTTGAATTGCACAATTGAAATGATTGTGAATATCATTAACAAGTAGTACCTTAGGAGGAATCTGAGATTGAGCTCCGTTCGGGTCTAGGGTTGCTGCAATTGCGGGCACGAGTTTGAAATTTGGTGCTCTCCATTCCCCTTGGATTATCATTTCTATTCCTTTCTTTGTTGAAGCACTAGATGATGCCATGGTAGCTCATAGAGAATTCTTTTCGCAAAAGTATTTGAATCGCTTGATTGCTCTGGAAATTTTCTGCTCTCAAAATGCTAAAGTTCAAGGTGAAGAATGAGTTTGATTTCTTGCCTTTTGTTTACAACTCTGTCATTAATGCTTAGTAGAAATTAGGGTATGAATTCTGACAGACTGTCACCCACTATGAATTAATTTCTCGGTAAAGACTTCGCAACTCAGTGAACTTGAGAATTCATATTGCTCTGACCTCGCTCGGTAATCTTATTACATAGCTCCCAACCTTGCTCGGTGAAGACTGATACTGACCTTCCTGTGATCTTATTGCATCTTGTATGCCGATTTAGATCTTTCTTTTAATTTAGTTCTGGAACTACTTGAAATTTTTCTATGAGAATACAGTTCCAGTGCTTTCTTGGGAATTTAGTTTGAATCGGTAGAGCCACCCATTCCATTACTTGGACTGGTTTTCTCGGTAGATTTAGGAATCCACTGTTGTCTCATCTGTTTCCTGATCTTAGTTGCTTCATTCTTCTTTCCATCTTCAACTTCACTAGCATTCATGCAATTTTTGGCTATATGACCGAGTTTAGTGCATTTGAAACATCTTATGGTAGTATCTCTTTTCCTTAGATGATGTTTTATGCAGTTCATGCCAATGTGTCCATATTCTCCACAGTAATGACATCTACACCAAGTGTTGTAATCCCATCCAAACATTGCTTTCATAATTTGTTCTGCTGGATTGAATGTTTTGGATCTGCACTCGGATGCCTTGTGACCTTGTTTGTTGCATTTGTGACAATTACCTTTGAATCTTGGTTTTTCCTTGCATTCATTTTCTTTGTGACCATGCTGATTGTAGTTGTAGCATTTTCCATTGAATTCTTCTTTTTCATTGCTCCGACATTTATTTGAAGTATGTCATATTTTGCCACAATGATTACAAGTAGGTTTCTGATTCCTTTGAGTACCTTGCTTAGAAGATTCACCTTCTCCTTTGTATCCAAGTCCTGCTTTTCCTTTTTGCCTATGAAGATTTTGATCATGCAGCTGATTTAAGTCTTCTTGGTTCTTCAGCATTCTTTCATTGATTTGTTTTTCGGTGTTTAGGTCATCCACCAATCTTAGATTGATTTTCTTTTTAGATCTTAGTTCTTCTCTTGTGCTTTCTATTTCTGATCTTAGAGTCAGAATTTCCTCATTTGTATGGGAGATCTGATCAATTAGGTTTTCTAGCTGAAGGGTTTTATTTTGGACTTCATTGTTCCTTCCATCTAATTCATCTTTCAACTTGTTTCTTTGTTCTAAGATCTCACAAAATCTTGTTGAGTGTAGTTCTTGTTCTCTTTTTAATTTTCTCACTTCTTCCTGCAAAGACCCATTCTTTTCTAGGAGTTCTTTGACAGCATTGTTTGCTTCATCTGAGCTATTTGAGGGAAAAAGATCTTCAATCTTTTCTTCAATGTAATTATGATCATTCATCTGATTTGCAAGTTCCTTCCTTCTTCTTAGGGATTGGGAAAGATGTTCTTTTGCTTTTTTAAGTTTAGCTATGGCCATTTCCAGATCTAGCTTTTCATTTTCAATCAACTTATTCAGTTTGAATACCTCCATTGTCCTGGATCTTTGCTCAAGCTAGTTAAGCTTTATCTTGAGAACCAATACAGCTCTGATACCAATTGTTGGAAATATTCAAGAATTAACCAAGTTACTGAGAGGGGAGGGGTGAATCAGTAACTTCAAATTTTTCAATATCAGATGTATTAACATATAGTTCACTTTATCCTTTTGCATATAGAAAGCATGAAACATAAAAACATTCACAACAATGACACATAGATTTGGTTACCCAGAAACCTTCCAAAAGAAAGTAAAACTGGGGTGGGGATGAAACCCACAAAACTTTAATACTACAGTATAAAGTTGGCCGGTTAAGGCTTACATTGATCACTTCTGATGATCTGCCCTGCTAGGAGCAATAAGGACTGCTAGGTCCACCTTGTTAGAGGATTTACAAACATACAATGAAGTATGCACTCGGTTAAGAGATTTTACAAAGATTGTTAAGTCTACCTAGTTAAAGGATTTCAAGCTGATTCACCTGTTAGGATGAAACAGTAGATCTCTTACTTTGCAACTGGATTGCTGAATGAGATTCGCTGATGTACTGATCACCTTCTGTGATGAATTTGTCTCTGCTGCTCCTTGTGTATAGTACCCCTTTATAATTCACTAGTTTCTACTTTTTATCTCTTCTTTTTATTCCACATTCATATTACTTGGTATTTGTACAACATTGTTTATATACAAGTCTAAACAATTAATTACAATTACAAAGTCGGCTTAACAAATAAGCATAAGTGCTACTAAGTCGGCCCAAGTATGGTTACACGGTTCCTACAAACTAACTCGGTGACTTTCTGATACTCGGCGTCCACTACATTACTCGGCATCGTCATGCACTCGGTAGAAGTGAAGGCTCGGTTCATACTAACCACTCGGTAAGTTTCAAACTCGATAAATACTTGTGACTCGGTAGACATAATGTCACTCGGTTTACACTGTCTTGCTCGGTTTGCACTGTCTTGCTCGGTTTGCACTGTTCTGCTCGGTTTGCACTATTCTGCTCAGTTTGCACTATCCTGCTCGGTTTGCACTGTCCTACTCAGTTTGCACTGTTCTGCTCAGTTTGCACTGTTCTACTCAGTTTGCACTGTTCTGCTCGGTTTGCACTATTCTACTCGGTTTGCACTCAGGATGCAAATAAGTGTTGTCACTAGTGGCAATCCTGCTTAATGCCAACATCTTACACTTAAGTAACCTGCTCACATACTCTCCAATCTCAATCTCAGATATTGCATAGCCAAGAGGGTCCATGAACTCTACTCTAGGTTCTACTACTTCAATGTAAGAAAATTTAGTATCAACCATGAAACATATCTCATTTTTATATTTCTCCACAAGTGACTTAGGGATCCTTGATCTGCTTGTCACCAAATTCTGAAATGTCTTTATTACCAGTACTGCACTTTCATCTACTTTATTAATAACATGCCTTAGATATACTTTTTTAATCCTTTCCATTGTAGATTGGCCATCATTCTAGTCATTTCCAATGGTGTAAGGAAATCTTCTCAATAAATGAAAAAACATATAAGTGATTAAGGATGAGAATCTAAACTGTGCATACTTAGTCTTCTTTATCTTTTCCAAATTCTCAAACAGTTGAATTCTCATAATCTCACACATATCAACTTGTACTTTATCAACACACATCAAATAAGTTGCATGTATCATTCCAGCTGCCATGTCATCCTCTCTTGAGTTTGCACAAAACTTAGTTGTTAGGATCTTACACAAGTATCTGACATCATCTTGTTGAATCTTACTAATCACAATTCCTCTACCATTATAGGATGAATTTGTGTTGTCTATGAAAATTTTCCTCATGTTCTTCTCATTTAAAGGAATGGCTCTAGTTTTAGATAGTCCAGTAACTTCATGAATCAAATCAGCTATGATATCTATCACTCTATCTTCTAACCAGAACTTCCCATTATGAATTCTGCTTAGGATTATCTTAGTACATTCTTCATTATCAAATTCATGCTATAATGCATACTTGATGATCTCATTATCTTTCAAATATTCAAATCCTACTCTCAATGACATGTCCTGATTATAGATCTTCTAATATTCCTTCGTGAAATCACTATCACTGATAGTCTCTAGTTTGCATCCAAGATAACTTCTAACATTTTCTAGATGAAAAACTCTCTCTGGTATGGATGATAAAGCTAACCTAGGATCATCTTCCAAGGGTTCTACTAGTTCTATTATCATCTTAGGTCTATTCTTATCTCTGATATTATGAATCAAAGAAATGTCCATGATTACTTCTAATTCCTTAACCGATTCAAAGTTCTGCCAAGTAAAATACCTTGATTTCATGATTTTAGGGCTTGCATAGATTTGGCACACAAATTCCTCACCAAATCCTTGCTAAATGCTTCTAATCACTATTATTCGATCTCCTTATGATGCAGGAGCATCTCTAGTCCTTGGCAATCCTGTGTCACCAAAAATATTTGGAGTTTGTCTGTGTTGCTCAGTTCCTACTTTAACTGAGTTGGTCGGTATCTGGTTGGTTTCCTTTGGTTACCGAGTTGGTCAGTAGTTGGTCAGTTTCCTTTGGTTACCGAGTGTTGTCGGTTATCTCCTAGGCAGTCGATTAATTCACTGGTGCTCGACATTGCCTGTCTACTACTTAGTTATCTTTCTTACCGACGGGTCTAGTTTTGTTTCATGTTGTGGCTGACTTATGCATTTATATTAGATCATGAAATTAATGCTGGAATCCATCATTGGGAAGTGGGTAGTTGTAGATTTGACTATTACTTCTATTAATTATGGATATGAAGGCCGACTCAGTTTAGTAGCTTCTTGTATAAATGTAGATGTTTGGTGGTAGTTTAGGTAGTCAAGTTAGAAGATAGAGTAGAGATTTTGGAGGAGATCCTCGCATGTTTGAGGACTTTGAGTTTAATTGTAATATCAGGCCGTAACCAGGAAGGCCTTATTGCCTGACATGTTTGATTCAATTGTTGAAAGTATATGATAATTTCTGCATTCTCTCTCTCATTGTTTCATTTGTTGGCTTCCACGTGCATTGAGTAGGCTTGGATCATCAAGGTGTGCCATCTTTTGGCCCCTTTTGCATCCTACCTTGCATCAGGTTGTATCAAAGTGAGGTTAGATCTTGAGCTAGGTTTGTGGATCTAGGTTTGCTAGTTCCTCTTGAAGCCCTAGTTGATTGTTGTGGGGTAGCAGATTGCGATCTAACCTACAATTGTAAAGGGTTATCAAGATGGTTTGTGGGAGGTGAGATGCAGATCCAAGATTGGAAGATATGCTAAGATAGATTGCTGCTAGATTGGAAGTAGTAGAAATAGCCCAAAGAAGAGGCAGACATCTTGAAGATATTAGTGATGGTGAAATTGAAGAACAAGCAAATGCAAAACTTGCTCCTATTATGTATCAAGGTGAAGAAAGATTTTTGAAAGCTTTGACAAGTCTAAAGTCAACACCACATTTCAACCCCCCTGAGTATAGTGGAAAGTTGGATTTTGATGAATTGGTGGACTGGATCACTGAAATGAAAAAATATTTTGAATATGAAAGTATTCCTAAGGATAAGAAGGTGAAGATTACAAGCACCAAGTTGAAAAGCCATGCATCCTTATGGTGGGAACATTTGCAATTGGATAGAAAAAGGAAGGGCTAAGACAAAATCAAGGTATGGAATAAGATGGTAAATATATTGAAAGGAAAGTTCTTACCTTGTGATTATTAGATTAACCTAGTCCGGCGAATGCAAAGTTTGAGATAGAAGGATAGCTCGGTGAAAGAGTATACTGAAGAATTCTACAGATGGGATATTAGATCTGGACACGATGAAGATGATGTGGAAAGAATCGACAGATACCTGAATGGTTTGAGAGTTTCCATCCAAGAGGAAATTAGTATGGTCAAGTTGGAGAGTATTGAAGAAGCTTATCAATTTGCTTTGAAAGTCGAAGAGAAATTGAACAAGAGACATGAATAGAGATAGAGAGGAAGAGGTGGTAGATTCCCTAGAGGAAGAGGTAGATCCAATGATGAAATTGGTAGATTTGAACCAGAAAAGACAAATTTGGACAAAGGGAAGACCGAGTGGAAAGGTGAAAGTTCATCTAGAGGTAGAGGTAGTAACTACCGAGGTGGTTATAGTAGAGGAAGTTTTTGAGGAACTTGTTACAATTATGGAGAAGAAGGATATAGATCATTTGAATGTACACAAGCAAGTAAGAAGGCTGGTAGCAATAGGAATGTTGTTGTACAAGAAGAACCACTGAATGAACCCGAAAAGGAGAATAACCTGATGGTGAGGAGAGCATTGTGGAATGAGAGTAAGAAGGAAGATCTGGTAAGGAAAATTTTGTTCAAGACTAGATGTAGAGTTTCTGATAAATTTTGAAAGGTAATCATTGACAGTGCTAGCTCAGAGAATCTAGCATCTGAAGAGATGGTCAGTAAACTATAGTTGGAAAGATTGGAACATTTGAAACCCTATCAGATTTCTTGGATCAAAGAAGAGCATACACTCCTGGTAAGTGAAAAATGTTATGTGAATTTGAAGATTGGAATATACTATGATAAGGTGTTGTGTGATATCATGCCTATGAATTGTTGTCATATTCTATTGGGTAGACCTTTGCAATATGATAGACATGCTATATATGATGGGAGATTGCATAAGTATACTATTGTGGCTAATGGAAAGAAACAAATCTTGTTACCATTGATGGAAGAACCTGTTAGTAATGTTTTCACATCTATGAAAGTTTTCTTAATGGAAGGAAGGGAGTTTGTTAACTCTTTGAAGAGGGATGATGTATGTTTTGTTGTGATTCCTAATAAACTGAGTAAGAAAATAGAAGATAACATCCCTAAGGAGATTGATAAGTTACTCACCGAGTAGAGTGATATCATTTCTGATAATGTACCTAATGGTTTGCCACCAAAAAGAAGTATTGATCATTGTATGGATCTAATCCCTAGTGCTAGTTTACCGAATAAGGCACCTCATCGGTTAGCACCTACTGAGAATTAGGAATTGAATTGATAGATTCAAGAGTTGTTGGAGAAAGGTTTGATTAGAGAAACTTTGAGTCCTTGTGCAATACTTGTTGTATTAGCACCAAAGAAGAATGGGGAATGGAGAATGTGTACTGATTCTAGAGTAATCAACAAGATAATGGTGAAGTATAGGTTTCCTATACCGAGAATGGATGACATAATGGACAGTTTGACTGGAGCAAAGTATTTCACAAAGATTGATTTGAAAAGTGGGTATCATTAGATGAGAATTAGAGAAGGTGATGAATGGAAGACTACTTTCAAAACAAAGGAAGGTTTGTACGAGTGGTTGGTTATGCCTTTTGGTTTAACTAATGCACCGAGTACTTTTATGAGATTGATGATTGAAGTTTTGAAGAAATTCTTGGGTAAGTTTGTGATTGTATATCTTGATGATATTCTAATATTCAGTAAGACCAGAGAAGAACATTTTTTGCATGCAAGACAAGTTTTGTAGAGGCTAAAAGAAGAAAAGTTGCTAATAAATCTGAAGAAGTGTTCATTCATGAAAGAAGAGATTGTGTATTTGGGATTTTTTATTTCAGCCGATGGTTTGAAGATGGACCCTGAAAAGGTTGAAGCTATTCTAAATTGGCCTACACCTGTGAATGCTACTGAGGTAAGATCATTTCATGGTTTGGAGGGTTTTTACCGAAAGTTCATAAGGAATTTTAGTTCAATTTGTAATGCTATGACTAAGACTATGAGAAGAGATAAAAGAGAATTCAAGTGGACACATGGAGCTAATAATAGTTTCAAGACTCTAAAGTAGAAGGTTGTTGAATTACCTATTTTGGCATTACCTAATTTCAATAAAGTATTTCAAGTAGAATGTGATGCAAGTGGAAGTGCAATTGGAGCTGTATTGAGTCAAGAAGGTAAACCTATTGTTTTCTTTAGTGAAAAGTTGAATGATGCTAGAAGGAAATATTCTATGTATAATCAAGAGTTCTATGCTATTGTTCAAGCACTGAAGAAATGGAGACATTAGTTGATACCGAGTGAATTTGTGTTGCATACTGATCATGAGGCTTTACAGTATTTGGGTAGTCAGAATAAGTTGAATCAAAGACATATGAAGTGGGTTGAGTATTTGCAGAGCTATACATTTGTGATAAAGCATAAGATTGGAGTCACTAACTGAGTTGCTGATGCATTGAGTAGAAGATCTTTGATGACCGAGATGAAAATTGAAGTTCTTGGTTTTGATGAGATGAAAGGTTTGTATGAAAATGACCCTGATTTTTCTGAGCCATGGAGAAAGTATAGAGCACCTATACAAGATCAACATGATACTAAATGGGATGAATATTTTATTTAGGAAGGTATGTTGTTCAAAAGTATTCAGTTGTGTATACCAAGAGGAGTAATGAGAACTAATTTAATAAAGGAGAAACATAGTAGTGGTTTGGCTGGACATTTTTACATTGATAAAACATGGAATTTGTTAAAGGAAAAGTACTTTTGGCTGTAGTTGTATAAAGATGTTCAAAAATTTGTGAAAAGTTGTGCTATTTTTCAAGTTGCAAAAGAAGTCAAAATACTGGTTTGTATGTACCGATTGTTGTACTTGAGAAACCTTGGATTGATATCAGTATGGATTTTGTTCTTCGCTTATTGAAGACAATGAGAGGTAATGATTCTATATTTGTTGTTGTGGATAGATTTTCTAAGATGGCACATTGTATACCATGTAGAAAGACATCAGATGCAGTAAATGTAGCAGATCTTTTCTTTAAGGAAATTTTGAGATTGCATGGGTTACCGAGGAGTATTATCTCTAACCAAGATAGTAAATTTGTTGGTTATTTTTGGAAAACACTTTGGAAGAAATTTGGCACTGAGCTGAAATATAGTTCTACTTTTCACCCACAAACTGATGGACAAACTTAAGTGGTGAACAGAAGTTTGGGAAATCTTTTGAGATGCTTAGTTGGAGACACACGGAGTAATTGGGATTCTGTATTGGCACAAGCAGAGTTTTCATACAATAATTTAGTGAATAGGAGTACTAGAAAGACACCATTTAAGATTGTGAATGGCACACAACCAAGAGGAATATATGATTTAAGAGACATTGATGATGAGAATAAAAGAAATGCTGAAGGAGTGAAATTTTCTGAATACATGAAGACATTGCATGAAGATGTGAAGCTAAAGCTAGGAGATAGTAATCAGAAATACAAAGATAGAGCTGATAGATCAAGAAGACATAAGACTTTTGATGTTGATGATGAAGTGATGGTTCATTTGAAGAAATGTTGGTTTCCTGTTGGCACATATGGAAAGCTGAAGATGAAGAATTTTGGACCTTGCAAGATTTTGAAGAAATTTGACACTGGAAATGCATATGAAATTGAGTTACCTGATGACATGGACATATCACTGATCTTCAACATTGCTGACTTATATGAGTATCATGAACCTAATGAAGGAATGAAAGTGCCAACAAAATATCCTAAGAAGCAGAAGGAGGAAGTTGAACATATTTTGAAGGAAAGAGTTGGCAAGAGCACAAGAGGAAAATAGTATATGGAATATCTGGTTAAGTGGAAGAATAGACCGATGGAAGACAGTTCTTGGATTTCACAGTCAGAGTTGGATACAACTCAGACATGGCATACGAAATGATTCTGAGAATCATTTCAAAACAACCCCAGGTGTCTGATGTAGGAGCATCTTGGGTCCTTGGCAATCCCGTGTCACCAAAAATATTTGGAGTTTGTCTATGTTGCTCGGTTCCTACTTTAACCAAGTTGGTCAGTATCTGGTTGGTTTCCTTTGGTTACTAAGTTGGTTGGTAGTTGGTCAGTTTCCTTTGGTTACCAAGTGTCATCAGTTATCTCCTGGGTGGTTGGTTAATTCACTGGCGCTCGGTGTTGCCTATCTACTACTCGGTTATCTTTCTTACCGACGAGTCTAGTTTTGTTTCCTGTTGTGGCCGACTTATGCATTTATATTGGATCATAGAATTAATGTTGGAATCCATCATTGGGAATTGTGTGGTCCTAGATCTAACCATTACTTATGTTAATTATGGATCTGAAGGATGACTCAGTTCGATAGCTTCCTGTATAAATGTAGATGTTTGGTGGTAGTTTAGGTAGTCAAGTTAGAAGATAGAGGATAGATTTTGGAGGAGATCCTTGCATGTTTGAGGACTTTGAGTTTAACTATAATATCAAGCCATAACTAGGAAGTCCTTATAGCTCAACATGTTTGATTCAATTGTTGAAAGTATATGATAATTTTGGCATTCTCTCTCTCAGTGTTTCATTTGTTGGCTTCCGCGTGCGTTGAGCAGGCTTGGATCATCAGGGTGTGCCATCTTTTGGCCCCTTTTGCATCCTGCCTTGCATTACCTTAACACTTGAATTCACTTTGATTATCAAATAATACTGATCATGACCTTTTATTACTTCAATCTCACTTAGATCTGACATCGCATTCAATTATTTTGCCGCTTCTTTCCAAAAAGCTGATTCTGTTAACCTGCAAAACTTAAAACTTCTTGCAATCTCACAAAACATAATATTTTTCTTTGCGCTCTTAAATATAGCATTATAACATCATATAATACCTTGCATTAACTGTGCAAGACTCAATTCATCATATATATACTTCTACACTAATCTAAGTTCCTATTCTACTATAATTTTCATAAATTAAGTACTTTGACATGGGTCAGGTAAAGATTCATTCTTACCTTTTAATACTTCACCTTCCTCATTACCTTCAGTACTAAATATGTCTCCTTGATTTGTGCTTTTGATAAACTTCACTTCATCTAAATTACTAAAACATCCTTTTTTACTATTACTTGCATCTTCATTTCTTCTTGCATGATTTCTAGGGTTAGGGTTAGGATAAAAAATTCTATTGTCCATTCTACAAAACCTTGTTGTATGTCTAATCTTGTTGCATATCTGACAAACAATTCCATTGTTTCCATATCTTGGTCTAGGCTGATTGATCTGTGATCTGCAATTTCTAGCAATGTGTCCAACCTTGTTGCATCTATAACATACTACTCCATTTCTTATGTTCATATCTTCAATAAGTTTATTATCTACATTGTTAGTATTCCTAAACAGTCTACTACTATTATTATTCTCAATAAATTTAGGTTTTCTGCATTCAATAGCTCTATGTCCAAAACTATGACAATTCTAACAATAACCATTAAGAGGTTTGAATTGCTTACCTGTGCAATCTCTCTTCATATGACCAATAGTATTATAAGAAAAACATCTACCTTTGAATTCTCTCTACATACCTTTAGGTGATTCCTCTCGCTTAGGTGGTTCTTCTTCCTTAGATGTATCTTCAGATTTGTTAGTCACATCAGACTTCTTCTCATCTATACTTTTAGATATTTTCAGATCTAGTTCCTTGCTTTCATCATTTGTTTTGAATGTATTGAATCCAAGACTAGTTTTATTATAGAATGGTTTTTGATAAGTGATGCAAGAGCGTCCTGGGTGTAAGAACAATCTTGCATCACCCAAAAATATTTTTATTTTTGTATTCAATAAGGGCTATCTTGTGTAGAGCTGCTTTTTATGGGAACTTGCTATTTTTAGTAAGTTGGTCATATGATCTCAAAATGTTCTGATTTCACATGTGGAGGTTCATCTCAATCATATTAGCCTACCAGTAAAGTTTCATGAATAGATCAAGTCTAGCTTTGTAGAAATTGAAGATTTTTGGTATTGGCAGCAGGGTACAAAAACTTTGAACTCAGTTTTGAAGGCTTTAGAGGCTCTGAATGAGGTCAAAAATTTGAGTGATGGGTTCTTGTGCAAGTCAAGCCTATAAAGCACTTCGTGGCCTTTCTGAATTGGGGTTATAATAGTCAATCAGAGCAACTGGCGATGACTTATGGTCTTTAGAAGTTGGGTCACCTGAAATAGCAGAAAATAATTTTCTTTCAAAATTTTTGTTCGGGTTTCAATAGTCATTTTGAGCCAACTTTGATGTAATAAATTGTAAAATAAAATAATTCTAAGTTTGGTTAGCCCTTTGGGCTAAATTTTTGGAACCTTCTCAGGTGGTGGAAATTGCCTATATAAAGAAGGCCCGTAGTGTTGTCTTAGGCATTTCTGGGAGTAGTTCTGGGTTATAATTTGAGGCTTTGTCCTACAGAATATTGTAAGTGGAATTCCCATGTGGCTTTGCATATTGTAATTCTAAAATTTGGAATTCCACACTTGTGGAGATAATAAGAAGCCCATTTTTTGTTATTGCAAATTGTTGTTGTTTCTCTATTTCTGTTATGTGTTTGTGGTCTGAAGGGGAGAACCCTTCATCAATAAGATATTTGTTCATCAATCTTCTCACTAGTTGAATAGTCTTTCAAGTTGCTACTTAGATTGAGTCAGTTCACCTTTCACAATTGTATTGTATTTCTCAAGTTCTGCATGCTGCAAATTGACTTTCTCAAGTTCAGATGTTACTTTACCAAGTTTAGATTTTAGTCCTTCATTTTCAATCTTCAAATTTTCATTATCAGATTTCAGATTTGCTTTATGCTTTCCATTTCCATCTTTCAGACTTAGCTTTAGATTTTCTATCTTTAGTTCATGCTTAAGGATCTCATTTTCTTTTTCTAAATTGTCATCACAATCTTCAATAAGAGCTTTGGATTCCTTTTCAGATTTTAGATCTTCCAACTTGTTTTTCAATTTCTTAATGAGGTTCTTTGCATCATCATATTTTCTTTTTAGAGTGTCTCTTTCATTAGTAAGCATATCAATCTATTCAAGAGCTTCTTCAAGATTCTTCTATAGTTGATTAATATCCATAGAGATCTTACTCAAGCTACTAGGCTTTCCTTGAATGATTCTTTTCCGAGTAACTAAGCTTTGATGCCAATTGTTAGAAATAGGGAATACTAAGAGGGGGGGGGGGTGAATCAGTATTCTACAAACTTTTACTTTTGCCCAATTATGGATATAACAGATAATCTTAATGCTTGCATAACATAGAAAGCTAAATAACATGCATAGCAATAAAAAAAAGAACTCATAACACATTATTTGTTCTCGAGGAAACCCTAGCCAAGGGAAAACCCTGGTGGGGATGGTACCCACAAAGATCCACTCATCAAAAGTATCCTACTAAGGATGTTGACCCTATTAGGAGTCTATTACAAGCATATAGTGTCTCAGTCCTAATTAAGGGACTATAGGCCTTGTTAGAAGCCTCAACCCTGTTAGGAGTTGGCAGTACAAAATGTGATTACTAGATGAGCCCACTGGCCAAACAAGTAATATACAATATTTGTTGATTACAAAAGTAGGTCAAGGTACATAACCTTATACTCCTTGCATCAATATCTCTTCACTACTCCTTCACTATCACTATTACATTCGCATCATATCACTATATCTTTCTTACAATTTACAATTGCATTTATACAAGTTATTAAGGCTAATAACTTCTCTAGACGGCTACCATATTACAAAATAGCTTTACCCAAGGGTTAACATCTAGGATGTCATCCCTTTATATTGTTAAGTCATTATTTTGATAAACAAAATAATCCATTAACTCTTTATCAATTCTATGTTCATATTCTATCCTGTTGGCTTGACACTATCTTTAGAAAAACTATCATAACTTCTTTCGTACATGCCGTACTGACTTGCACTCTGAGTTGAATCTTCAATAGTCACCATAGAGTCTATGTTCAAGTGCGCAAGCACTGAACTTACTCCAATCAACATCACTAAACAAAATTGTCTTTTGGTTCACTGGTAAAAACACACTATCTCATACTTAGACAATTTGCATTGCGCTCTGACATACTAGCTCTCTAATCCATGTGATCTTCATGTAGATCATGTGTTTCCATAATGACAACATCTATGTAACCAACTTAGCCAAATTGCCAACATTTTAACACTTTTGTATATAAATTGTTAAAATGATATAATGAACAACTTACAATGGATAATAATCATGTCCACCTTCAATGTTACCATTCTCCCTACAATGTCTCTTACCTATTTTGATTAGAAGTCTTCTAGTGTTTAAGCCCTTACATATTTTCAAAGGGACAATAACATTTTCCATCACATTTTCTTTTGAAGGTAGACCACAATTTATCAATTGTCTCCATATCTTGTTCTTCACTTATATTATCTGACATGATCCTTCTTCATAGGTAAAAAAAAATTGGGCTATCAAAACACTGGTTTATAACTTTCACAAACTAAGCAAAATGATGTCAAAAGTACACAAATATTCTTAGACCTAGTTATATATATAAATGGAATGATGTTTTAGTATAGTAATATACCAAATTTAAATAATTTAACATAGAGACTTTAAACATCCACAATTATCCAATTACCATATTGTAAACATGGCCATTTGAGCCATTCAATGTAAACATTATATAAGATATATTAAGAATAATAAATTTAAATCTTTAATTAAAAATTATTCAATCATTTAAATCTTTTAAGTACAGAAGTCTTAGAAAAAATTTCTAGTTGTCCTATTAAGGACCTAAATAGTCCAAGATAGTCAAAAGGTGGTCAAACTATGTATGATGAGCATTATGCATTGGAAGGACTTATCGGATCATGGAAATTATTTTTAGGTACAAATGATAAAATACCATCTTTTCATGTTGAAGTCTCTTTATCCAAATGGGATCAATTTCCTTTCTCTTCATTGGAACTAGTGGTGCAGATGTTTTTTTTTGCATCGATTCGATATAACACTCAATTATGTAGTATACACAAATGATGCAAAGAACCGTTTCACCCCTAGTTCAATTGAAGTGAAAGGAATTTGATCCCATTTAGATAAATAGGCCTCACAAAAAAAAATGGTCTCGTATGATTTATTCCTATAAATAATTTCCAAGGTATCATATAAAATTTTTCTTATGATCTATTGGTGCAAAGCACCTAATTACTGCAAGTGAGTTCTTCAAAAGCATCTCATCAACATTGACTATCATCATTAACATCAAAATTCATGGTGGATATCATATTTGTATCTCTTATACATACTTTGGGTCATTATTTATACCTTTCTTATCTTTACAAATGTTTCCCATTCTTAACCCTCAGTAATCTTGGTGCAGGAGCACCTAGCGCATAGGTCTCACCAGGAGGCCCTATTGGAGGTTCAAGAAGAGATGGAGTTTTTTTAAAAAATTTAGGTCATTAAAATACTATTCTTATGTAGTGGGGGTAATTATTTATATGGTTGTCAATTTGACAGCTTAGTTGTCAACTTGACAACACTTTAAAAGCCTTTGAAATTACTAAAAATTGGAGGATAGTTAGTTTTTAACTGATTCCAATCGGTTCAAGGGTAGTTTCAGAGGTTTTTATTTATAATGGACCAAGAGATTCTATAAATAATCTAAATCCCAATGGCATAAAATAGGGAGTTGATGTAATAGGTTTGGAGATCAATAAAGTTGGTTATCTCTGTATTTTCCATGTTTTGACCATAAAAATAGTCATCTTTAGCTGTGTTTTCTTAGGCCTAATGCTATTGTCTTGAAATCTTTTTGATTTGGCATGTTTTTACAAGGGTGGATAGAGCCTTAGGATCCAAAGGAGGGGAAGTATCAAAATAATCTCAGTGTCTAGAGGGAAGGGACACTTTGTTTATTCTTATTTGGTGATTATTTCAAAGATAGGTCCTCACTGTCATTGTAGGATAGTCACGTGACATAATCAAATAAGTATGGATGATTCAACTGACTAGGTGAAAACCTTAGGATGTGGATTTTGGTAATAAATAAATTTTAATAATAATTACATCCAACATTTTATTAAGTTAAATTGATTTAAATATTATAATTGTTTAGAATAAAATCAAATTTTCTAAACTATCTTTTGATATAGTCATGTATAAAACCTTAGTTTGATTGGTGTAGCTTAGTCTAGGAATGACTTGGTCACTTGTAATATTTTTTCCTTTCACGTACTTGATTTATAATGAAGATGTGAGTTAAAAAAATAGAGTAAGATAGTAAAAAAGAGGGAACACAACAATATTTTTTCTATTTATCAAGAACCTTAATAGTTCTAGAAAGATTGTAAAACATGAAGTTATCCCTAAATACTACATATTAATTTAGTATGCCTTTTTAAAACATGAATTTATACCACATGGAGGACCTCTTTCACTTTGTATGGAATCACAAAAATCTTGAATCCCTCAACAACTTAACTCCAAAACTCATTGTTCATTGTTCCTTGCAACTATTAAACTGTTAGTCACTACAAACAACCCAACACAAAGTGTCACTCCCATTCTAAACCTTGATACACTTACAATAATTCTCCCTTAGACTCCTAGAAAACTATCCACAATCCTTCATGTCTATTTGATCTATTGAGCTTAACTTTCAAACAATGGAAACCATATTTCCATGTCACTATCCTACTATGACAATCAACTACTAATTATAAGAATAGTCACTATAAAAACCCTTTGAAAAGGGTCCCTTTCTAGCTAACCTCTTCCAAAACTTGGCAACACACCACACTAACTTTCCAAATCCCTTCCTCCTCCACACAACTCCCTTGACACATGTATGAATGACACTCTTTGAAAACTACATTGTCACTGACCTCTCTATGATAATTTCTCGGTCAACTTCTCTTATCTTCAAGAGCATGCCTCTTGTTGCATGGTGCTATGAAACATCTAGGATAGTTAGAGTACACTTCCTCCTCATCATTTTTCAATATGAGAGGCTTATTGGATGGTAATCTACTAAATACTTTACATTATGTCCTCTTGAGTTACCCTATTTGAGGGTTTAAAAAATCTTTACAAAAATGTTGATATCTTTTACAATACTTCATTAGATGCAATCATTCAAAAGAAAAAATAGTCTTAACTCAACCTAATATAACACCACATCCATAGTCTTTCAAAATTCTCACATTTAGATGGATAAAAACACTTCTTAAGATGACTATTATAGGAAAAAATGAGTGAAATGTAGAGAAAACATTATCTTTAATGATTCCAAACTTACATACTCTCTATCACATGACTAATATTTCTTTTCTTAGGCTATTACATCATACACAAGCCTCTCTTAGTTCCTTGGAACTGACAACCACCCTTTCAACTTCCCAAAAAAAGACTATCTAGTCATTTAGAAACTGACCATCCCCATAGTTTTTGTAATTCCAAATGTATTGAAATGTTGTCAAGTTGACAACTAGATATCTATGACCTTTATTACATTCAAAGTGGTCTATAAATAAACCCCAAAATAAAAACCATTTGACAAAACCCTACTTCTACCCCATATAGACATCTCCCCCTAAGTTTTTTAATGTGTATCCCTCTTATCTATATATTTTCTAAGTGATAGTGAAAAATAATTGAGTAATTGTAGGGTAAAAGCACAATAAGTTGTCACCCTTTTACAAAAGAAAAGACTAACAAAATCAAAGTTGTTCAACTTGAATGGTATAAAAATGACATTTATGTTTGGAATTTGAAGATGATGTAAACTAATTAAATGTGATAAAATGGATGAATTTTATGATTAATATTTTTAATAATTTTTTTGAATAATAATTGATACTTTTTTTCATTTTTAAAGATGATTTTTGAGTTGCTGAAAAATGCTGAAAATTAGGGGTCTAGTTCCCACCAAAAAATTATATGTAAATAAACATTTATTCCCCTAATTTCAAAATATGTCATAGATGACATATATAGCTAGTGAATGAAGAAATAAAAATTAGTTTGTGACTTATATTTTATCTTTTATAACAATTCAAATTCTAACTCACTGAAATTGATAGTTTTCATCTCGTAACATTTTTTTCATAACAAATCTATCTTAATAAAAAAAAGAAATATATATTCTTGAAGATGAATCTCTCCTCTAGTGCACCATATATTTTTTTAAAATTTTTAATATGATTTACTATTTTTTTCTTTCTCCGAATCAACATCTCATTGACTGTTAAAATACCTACTTGCAATATTTTTTAACTACAATAAACTATGTCTAATTAAAACACTATAAAATCTATATGAGGATATTCTTGAGTTTGATCTCTACAAAAAGGTATTTTTAATTTTTTTAAAAATATCATTAAAAAGATTAGGAGTTATTGAAATGCCACTTTTCTAAAATAATTTTATTTTTATGGTAATTGGACCTAAAGTGGTATAAAACATGCATTTAATAGATATTTCCAATTGGAAAAGTTAAAGAACTTATCTAACTTAGCTAGAATGAATCTAGCTAGACCATGTGTTTGACCAAAATTAATTTTTAGTTAGAAATACAAAAATTCAACTATGCTTATAAGTTAGCCTAAAAGGTGACACCTGATTATGCTTTTACCCTGTACAATATTCATACCTAAAAGACCTTTATGGTTGTCCTATAGACCTATCCCTCCCTTAATTTCATCTACTCCTCTTGGAAATTTTTTAGAGATTATATAGGTGTGGAAAGGACATAATTGTGTGAAGATGTATATTGATTGTAGTCTTTTATGTATCTTTATCTTTATGAATAGTTATGCACTTACTCATGACCTTTATGTTTGTTATACTCATATCCTCATGTGACCTACTATGGTCTCTATCACATGACCATCCTTATAGATTGACTTATCAAAATGTAAATGGCATTATTCTAGCTTCTCTTCATCAAACTTACCCTTTGCTTAAACTTTTAGCAATCTATTTAGTAAAAGTAGATTATGTTAGGAATAGTCCCAAGAGATAAAGTTGAGAGGGGGGGCGGGGGGGGGGTGAATCAGTTATCTATAAGTTTCAATTCTTTATCCAATTAATTATACTTAAACATAAAGCATAAACACAATGAAAGAACATATGAACACAACACCAATATTTTTTTTACGGGGAAACCCAAATAGGTAAAAACCCCAGTGGGACTTGATACCCACTAATATTTGGTACTAGTGTATAATTATCCTTGGTAGAAGATCATTTACCTTATTAGGAGTAGCTTTACAATATATGAAGTATAGTAGACCTAGTTAAGGGTTGGACCCTATTAGGAGTCTTTTACAATTGTCCTTGTTAGGGGAGAGGACGCATTGTCTGAGAGCTCATTGCTCAAAGGGGTGAAGACTATAACCTTTTGAATAACAGATACACACTATATCTAGATCTTGGTGAACTACGCTTTGACCTAATATCTAGATCAATTCCAATTTATAGCACAAATACTCTACTTGGTCAGATTGACCTTCTTCTGATAGTTCCACAACTTGCACACTCTGCTCTTCTCTTAATCAACCATGAACCACACTCAAGCAATCACAAATGACTGCCTATAAATATCTTTCCTCTAAATGATATAATCAAGTCAGCCTGTTAGAACCACCTTGAAATCATAATAGAGAAACCATAATAAACTCCAACAAATATTTTGTTGGCTCCTTTATGTATGCAACATATTCTGGGACCTATCTAAATAAAATAAATGTAGACGCATGCTACACACTATCGGCTCTACCAAAATAACTGTATCTTTCTTTACAAGCTGAATTAACTCATGTGCTCTTAACCAAACATCAACAACTCATCTCTAAGCTTAACTCCAAGGGTGCATACCCTAAAGATAGGTGCAACTTTAGAACCAATAAAATCTTTGTCGGCTTTGCTGAATAAACACAAGAAACTGTTACTAGCAAATAGCAACTGCATAACTTTACTTGCATTCATCATCAGATCATGCATCCATGAACTTAACATCACTAACATATATACAACATATATCCAAGGGGGCATGTCTATAGGACAACTGTATGGACAACCATACATAGAACACTTCCTATAACTTTGTCAGGAACACTGCTAATGCAAGCTACTATATAATTGTTTGTACTCACAATCATCCTCTACGCCCATGATATTATGCTGATATCATGCCTATACAACATATATAGAAAGCTTATTGTATAAGACTTCCACGGATGCTACTTTCCATATGTTGTCATCAATGACAAACATACAGTCAGTACTCACCTGCTAGCAAATCTCCAACAATCTCCCCTTTTGGCATTGATGGAAACATGTGGAATGAAAAACCACCACCAACCCAAATGAACATTTCTTTTATAAAATTCTCCATTTCCTCTTCAAAACTCCCCCAAAGATGAATCCTTCATCTACTGCAATATTTTCTAACATTCTCCATTTCCTCAACTGACCTGCTATCACAACTGAATACTACTCCCCCTTAGAATATTACTCCATCTATTTTTCATGATTCTATATACTACTCCCCCTTGACATCAATGGTAAAGGGTGTCATACATTTTAAGCACCGGTACTACTCCTAAGGTAGAGTAGTCAACCTTCCATCAGTCTCAGAGGATTGATACATTTTCTCCTTTCTTCTAAGAAGAATTAGGGAAGGGAATTACTCCCAACTTCTCCCTAAGATACTCAAAAGTATCCTTAGGCAAGGGCTTTGTGAATATATCTTCCAACTAGTCTTTAGTATTTACATAGTCCAACTTAACTTCTTTATCTACCACTTTCTCTCTTAGGAAGTGATACTTAATCTCAATGTGCTTTGTCTTTGCATGCATTATAGGGTTCTTCGATATGTTGATAGTGCTAGTGTTATCATAGTGAATAACAATAGGATAATCAATTTGAATTCTAAAATATTTTATCATATACTTGATCCACACAATTGTAGAACAATTCAAGGCTGCTACAACATATTCCGCTTCTGCTATTGACTGAGAAATACAATTTTGTTTCTTGCTTGTCCAAGTGACAAGTCTATCACCAAGAAACACTGCTCCTCCTGATGTACTCTTTCTGTCATCTACACATCCTGCACAATTTGCATCAGTGTACACATGAAGCTCAACATTTTCTAAATTAGGATACCATAGACCATAGTCTATAGTGCCTTGTAAGTATCTAAATATCCTCTTTACTACCATGAGATGACTTTGCTTAGGCTCTGCTACAAATCTTCCAACTATGCCAACTACATTTGAAATATCAGGTCTGGTCTAAGTAAGATAAATTAGTTTGCCAATCATAGACTTATACAATGTTATATCAACTACTAGTGAGTCATCTTCCTTTGTAAGCTTGAATCTAGTAATCATAAGTGTCCCTACTGGCTTGCAATCATCCATCTTGAATTTTTGTAATATTTTTTTCACATACTTGGACTGATTAATGAATATAACTTTCTCTGTATGCTGCACATTCAATCCTAAAAAGTACTTGATAGGACCAATCATACTCATCTCAAATTCATTCTACATTTCCTTAGCAAATTCAACACTAAGTTTGTCATTACCTCCAAAGATAATGTCATCAACAAATATAGCTACAAGTAACAACCCTTCAGATGTCTCTCTAATGAATAGATTACAATCTGTTGCTCCTTTCTTGAATCCAATCTTTGTTAAGTATCCATCTAGTCTCTCATACCATGCTCTAGGTGCTTGCTTAATTCCATAGAGGGCCTTCTTCAGTCTCCATACCATATCACATCTATCTGATAAGGTGAATCCTTCTAGCTACTCAATGTATACTTCTTTTTTCAGATCTCCATTTAGGAATGCTAACTTGACATCCATCTGATAAACTTTGAAGTTTTTAACTATTGCATAAGCTATAAATAACTTAATAGCTTCCAATCTACTCACAGGTGCAAATGTGTCTGAATAGTCAATGCCTTCTCTTTGCGCATATCCTTTACATACTAACCTTGCTTTATTTCTTACTACTATACCATCTTCATTCATCTTATTTTAGAATATCCACTTTGTATTAATCACATTCTTATCACTAGGTCTTGGAACCAGTTCCCAAGTATCATTCTTGATAATTTGATCAAGCTCTTCTTTCATAGCATCATGCCAATCTGAATCTTTACAAGCATCTTCAACACTTAAAGGTTCAATTTGAGATAGTAAACATACTACATCATTGCTAGCTGAGTTCTTTGCTTGTGATCTTGTTAAGACTTTCCCGCTCTGATCTCCAATGATGTCTTTCTTGGAATGGTTTCTAGATGTAAACTTTGGTATCTTAGTTGTTGTTGACTCATCAGCCTTAGGAGTCTCTTCTTCACTTGTCTCAGGGTCATTGAATAACACATCAATGCTATCAAACATTTCTTCAATAACTATCTCAGTAGTAGAGGATCTAGGTTCTTCCTCAATCATGGGTGAGTAATCATGATATCTTTCTTGAATCATAAACTTTTCATCAATCTTTACATGAGTACTTTCAATGATCTTTTTCAATCTTAAATTGTAACATCTATAAGCTTTACTTTTAGTAGAGTAACCAAGGAAAATACCTTCATCACTTCTTGCATCAAACTTGCTTATTGCTTCATCCCTCTTGATGTAGCACTTGCTCGCAAAGATTCTAAAGTATTTTACTATGGGAACATTACCAAACCATAACTCATAAGGTGTTTTGTCAGCGCCAGGCCTTAACTAAATTCTATTGATGGTGTAGATTGTTGTATTGACTGCATCTCTCCAATAGGTGTGTGCAACTTTTCCTTCTATCATAATGGTGCACTCTATATCCAGAATGATCCTATTCCTTCTCTCTGCAATTCCATTCTACTGAGGTGTTCTAGGTGCACTCAATTGTCTCTTTATACCATGTACTTCATAGTACTCATAAAATCTGTCAGAGGTGTATTGTCCTCCCCTATCTAATCTTGAACATTTTATCTTTAATCCAGATTCATTCTCAACCTTAGCTTTGAATATTTTGAACTTATCAAATGCTTCTAACTTATCTTTCAAGAATGCAACCCACATCATCCTTGTGTAATCATCAACAAATAAAATAAAATACCTTTCACCATAGTATGATCTTGTTTGAGTTGGTCCACATAGGTATGTATGGTAGGTAGATCTCTTACTACCTTAACATTGCTTATCTTCACTATGCTATCAAAATTGATATGACATAGTCTTTATGCCACAACCAACTGTCATCAACTTTAGCAACAAAGCAACTTGCTTCTGAATTGAGTTGAAAAACATTACCTCTTGTCTTTGAGCCTGATGCAATTATAACACCATCCTTGTTGTTAATGATGCATTTTTCATCTTTGAACTCCAACTGATATTGTTTTCCAAGTAATTGACCAACACTGAGAAGGTTATGTTTCAAACCATCAACATAGAGAACATCATCAGTACTATTCTTACCATCCAAGGTGATGGCTCCTCTACCAACTATTGGTTTAGGAGTGTTGTCACCAAATATGACCATACCTCCATTATATTTGTCCAGATGAACAAATCTACCTTTATCACCTGTCATGTGATGTGAACAACCACTATCTATGATCCAATCTATCCTTATGTCTTCTTGGGAAATCAATGCTAGCTCTTATTTTTCTTTCACATCTTTATGTTTAGTCTTATTATTCATTTTGTCTACAATAGCAATGAATCCAATTTCTTCTTCACCTAATTCTTCATCTGAGACTCCATCTCCAGCAAAGTAACATTCCTTAGAGTACTTAGGCTTATAATCCTTCTTGAACTTTCTAGCTCTAGTAGGACACTTAGATGCAATGTGACCTATCTTATTACATGAAAAGAACTTGAATGGCAATTGACCTTCATATTTTCCTTTTCCTTTCTTTTCTCTTTTAGCAATCATAGCAATAAAATCATCTAAAGTTCTTTCTTCATCATCATCATCAAAATTACCAGATGTGTTTGCAGATTTCTTACCATGAACTATTGCTTTGAAGGCTGTCTCACTTTTAGGTTCGGTCTTCAATCTTGAAATCTCAAAAGCTGAGATTTTTCTTATCAAGGTCTCTCTCTTGAAATTGGTTGTAAGGTATATGGTCTCATCAAGGATGTTGATCTTGTTTTCATATTCTAGAGTGAGAGTAGTCATCAACTTGTCCATAATATCTTCCTCTGAGATCTCTCCACCATTGTTCCTGATTCTAGCAACTGCTTCATTTATCCTTTGATTATACACTCTGATGTTTTCTTCAGGCAGCATCTCTAATGCATTGTATCTTTTCTTCCAATTCTTTCTATGTGCATCCTTTTCTTGTTTGTCTCCTTCAAAAATGTCTTCAAGGTACTTCCACATCTTGTGGGTGGTGTCTACCTTCTTTATCTCTAAAAACTCACTATCTAATAGTGTGCTAATAAGGGCTTCTTTGGCAATAGTATTCTGATGAGACAATTCCTTTTGTGTATCAGTAGCATCATTCTGTCCAAGATTTTCTAGGGTAGGTATATTGGCTGCTTTGATAGTTACATTAAAAACTTCAAAACCAATGCACTACAAATGGGTCATCATCTTATTCTTCCAATCAAGATAATTTTCTCCATCAAAATTAGGACTCTCTTTCCTAAAGTACGCCATCTGATCAACTTTAAGCTATTAAAATTTCTCTTCAAGGTACTTAGCTCTGATACCAATTGTTAGGAATAGTCCCAAGAGATAACTAAGAGGGGGGAGTGAATCAGTTATCTAAAAGTTTCAATTCTTTATCCAATTAAGTATACTTAAACATAAAGCATAAACACAATGAAAAAACATATGAACACAGCACCAATATTTTGGTTACGGGGAAACCCAAATAGGTAAAAACTCTAGTTGGACTTGATACCCACTAATATTTTGTACTAGTGTATGATGATCCTTGCTAGAAGATCATTTACCCTGTTGGGAGTAACTTTACAATATATGAAGTACAGTAGACCTGGTTAAGGGTCAGACCCTATTAGGAGTCTTTTACAATTATCCCTGTTAGGGGAGAGGACGCAGTGGAGGAGAGCTCACTGCTCAAAGGGGTGAAGGCTACAACTTTCTGAATAATAGATACACACTATATCTTGATCTTGGTGAACTGCACTTTGACCTACTATCTAGATTAGTTCCAATGTATAGCACAAATACTCTACTTGGTCACATTGACCTTCTTCTGATGGTTCCACAACTCGCACACTCTACTCTACTCTTAATCAACCATGAACCACACTCAAGAAATCACAAATGATTGCCTATAAATATCTTTCCTCTAAATGATATAATCAAGTCAACCTATTAGAACCACCTTTAAATCATAATAGAGAAACCATAATAAACTCCAACAAACATTTTGTCGACTCCATTATGCACACAACATATTCTGGGACCTGTCTAAATAAAATAAATGTAGACACACGCTACACACTATTAGTTCTACCAAAACAACTATATCTTTCTTTACAAGCTGAATTAACTCATGCACTCTTAATAAAACATCAACAACTCATCTCTAAGCTTAACTCCAAGGGTGCATACCCTAAAGATAGGCGCAATTCCAAAACCAATAAAATCTTTGTCAGCTCTGTTGAACAAACATAGGAAACTTTACTAGCAAATAGCGACTGCATAACTTTACTTGTGTTCATCATCAGATCATGCATCCATGAACTTAACATCACTAACATATCTGCAACATATATCTAAGGGTGCATGCCCATAGGACAATTGTACAGACAACTATACATAGAACATTTTTTGTAACTCTATCAAGAACACTGCTGACACAAGCTACCATATAATTATCTATACTCACAATCAACCTCTACACCCATGATATCATGCTAATATCATGCCTATCCAACATATACAAAAAGCTTACTATATAAGACTTCCATGCATGCTACTTTCCATATGTTGCCATCAATGACAAACATATAGTCAGTACTCGCCTACTGGCAAATCTCCAATAGATTCTTCATGACAAAACATAAAGCTATCCATTATTTCCTCTTATTAGTTCATCATGGGAATGAAAGCCACCACAAGGAACATGGATGGACCATGATTAGAAATGGTATAGATAACTATAGGGCTTATAAAACTGGAAAAGATCTATAACAATATTGTATCCTTAATAGATCACCTCCTTCATGAATTTTACAAGAACTAACTAGGCTCTTGTCACAATTATAATTTTGTTCAATCACACAAGGATTTCTTATCAAGTTTTTTTAAGGAGGGTTTTTATCTTCAACTCACATGAGCCAGCAATGAAACAAGATCTTTGATAACATGAAAAACCTATAAAATAATTGGATTTATTTGGTAGTCCAAAATTTTATTTTGATCAAGACATAGACAAAGTTTTGTACTTGAGATAACATACCAAACGTTAAAATATAGAGTCTCATTGATTTATTTGTAATGCTCTTGCTTTGTAATGGTCAAGGTGTAGTTATAGTTATAGTGCAGGGAGCCCTAAAACATGCCAATATAATTTATGTCTTTCCATGCCTTGTAAACAAAGAATGAATATCTTGAATGATTTTTTCACCTATATTTTAGAGTAGAAGTGCACATATTTATGTAGGATTCAATGTCAATTAATTCAACAAACAAATAACATAGCTTAGAAACACTTCAAAATGATAGATTTTCAAACATTAAAATAAATTATGTTTCCATTTTTCAAGGCATATAAACAAGGTATAAATATAAACTCAATCTCAGACCTGGTACTATAGCCGCCAATGGATATGTGTGGCACACAACTTGAAGACAATTTATGGCTCTATCTCCATGTATTCTTGGCTATCCGCCAATGCAACTGATCTACAAGTGAGACTGCTCCAAATCAAAATGTGAGTAGGGCTTGAAGCTCCCACAATGGAATTAACATCAAAATGATCTAGTTTTCACTCTTTTTTTTTTCTTGTATAGTCCATGTATGCCATAATTATGATGGTCTACTATATAGTGATAACCTACAACTGATTGAATATCTTGATGGAATGAATGAACAAGTGAAAGATAGTGATTAGAGGTCACCGAGCTACTAAAGTGATATGTAAGGCAATTAATTCAATCAATGTATTATCATTGATATCAATTGGTTTTGACTGTACTTAATTATCATGGTAGTTACAAACATCTGAAGAAGAAAATTGCAAAGGAATGAGATATCTACATGAAGATGAGATGGATATGAAAGATATGGCTATGGTATACATTGGGTAACTTTTTTGATGAGTCTATGGCATCATGTTGTTGATTTGATTGTACTACATGATTTTGATATGTATTGAAGATCAGAGCTAAAAAAAATTATGTGGTCGATAATTAAAGATTTTTCTATACACCAAGCTAGTGTAGTGTATACTGAGTATAGTAGTAATTGAGCAAGTATTCACCAACACACTCTAGTATTGACTGAGTGAAAGAAACAAATAAAGTTTATAATAGCTAGCTAAATTGATGACTTGGACAATTGCTTATGATTCTAAGGTAGAAGATAAAGTTTGTTATGATGATCTAATGGCTAAAAAAATTCAAGATTAATTAGATGAAGAAGGATTAAACATGTTATAAACACAACAACGAAGGAGGGTTAAAGCAACAAAATGAACAATGGAGATTAAGAGAAAAAATCTAATGGATGAAAAGAAAATAGTTTATGTTTTCTATTTAAAGAGACATGAGATTCATTATTGAGCAAATGGAATTATTGACACTGTAGGATAATTTGCATGAAATAACTATTGTCATGTAGCACTGATCAAACTAGTTGAAGATAGAACTGAGTTGAACCATAGACATTACCGAGCATTAGAGAATTATTCACTTAGTTGAATAAGTTAGAGGATATGAAGGATTGGATTGAAGATTAATCATAGGAGGTATTTTGAGATTAGCATAAATCTAAAAATCTGCAAATCTAAGTTCTATTTGAATCAGATCATTATTGTATCAGTTTAACCACTGTTACAACAAAATATCTTAACGGAGTGGACCTAACAGTATTTTTGTACTTTAGTATGACATTCAATGAATGTTGATTATTTTCTTGTTGAACCCATAGTGAGTGATGGTCAAGGAAGAATTGTTTGTGATAAATCCTCTAACTAGGTCATACCTTACAATGTGTTTTGTAACCTTTGACAGGGTTGTTTTTTAACTAAGTTCACTTCAGAAGAGTGATGTGAGGCCTCACCCTGAGCCCATCATAGATTTTTAGTTTTTTCTTTTGAGATAGACTTATTTGATACTATATTTTGATGCATTATGATTTTCAGACACTTTATATTATGGATCTTATCACCATAGAGGTTAGATGAACATTATGTCATGTTAATTTGGATGATTTCTCTGATATAATTATGGTTCTACATGTGTGATTAATTTGGCTTTGTGAATGTTATGATGTCATGATGATATTTAAATTTTGCAAATGAATTATTGATGCAATGATGATGTTATGAGCTTTATTAAGTGATGAAATTGTTTTATTCCCTAATGAGTTATATATGTGCCATAAATGAATTAGTAATCCATGTGAATTATGACTTGTTTAGGAATGTTGCAAATGAATTACTTTGATCATGTATATTATGAATTTATATTTCTTTGGACTACTGATGTTGGACTTTAGTGTGGGGGGAATTAGACCATGGTTAAATTTGGGTTACCAAAGCATAGACCTATGTTAATTTAGTTAGCCAAGGTTACATCTAATAAGAGAGAAAACCTCATTGTATCATGTTTTATTTGTGAACATAATGAGCATGTGTGCATTTAATTAATATGTTTAATTATAAATGTAAATTGTTTTGTGAATGCTCAAGTGGATATGCCACATGACTTGTGATGTCTAATTCATGTTGTATCAATTAACACTTGTAAGTGTACTTGTGGCCATGACATGTCCACTTGAGGATTTGATGCCCATCAACCTAGGATAGTACCCTTTAGGATCCCCATGTGAATCCCTTGGTTAGGGAGCTTGAGGTAGTGTCATTTCATGGATTTCGAATTTGAACTTATCGTGAGCTTTTGGGGGATTAAAAAGGTTCTTAGGGGTGTGTTTATGCCACTTTTAATTAGCCCACTTGGTATACCTATGGGTAAAGGTCATTTTTCACCATAGAACAACCCATAGTTGACCAAAGGACCCATCCAAAAGTTGGATTTCCTAGATGACCGAAAATCAACTTTTGGGACCAAGTTTTGGTAAGAACACCATCCATTAAAATGATATTCTTTTGCCCACATTTTTATCTTACCTTTGTAAGAGGCCATTTTTAGTAAGCTTGTGATGGGATTAGGGAAGACCACCCAATGAGAAGGAAATCTTATCCCTAGGGGTTTTTGGGAAGATGTGTGGAGGCTTTTTTAGTGGGGACTCTTCTTTTGAAAAGTTTGAACACCCACTCTCTAACTTAGAGACTAGATGAATTTGGAGAAGCTTGGATAGGAGAAAGCTTGGACAAAAAGGAACTCACCTTCAACACTTTCCATTATTGCTTGGACTTAGGTTGGTGGCTCCATCTTGGAAACTTATTTTGTTTTCAAATATGTGATGAATATGATATTTTGAGATCTTCATGTTACTTGTTTTCTTGAAAATATTGTTTATTCTTGTATGATAGTAGTTGCATTTGTAAATCTTGTGCTTGATTTTGTGCAAGTTATGTTGGTTTTGTAAATGTGTAGTGGGTAAAAGCACAATCAGGTCACTTTTTAGGCTAACTTATCACCACAGCTGTTTTCTAGTATTTCTAACTAAAAATTAATTTTGGTCAAACATATTATCTATCTAGATTCATTCAAGCTAAGTTAGAGAAGTGAGAAATAACTTTTCCAATTGCAAATATCTATTAAATACATGTTTTATACCACTTTGGGTCCAATTCCAGTAAAAATAAAATTATTTCAGAAAAGTGGCATTTCAATAACTCCTAATAATTTTAATGATATTTTTTAAAAATAAAAAAATACCCTTTTGTAGAGATCAGAGTAAAAAATATCCTCATATAGATTTTATAGTGTTTTAATTAGAAATAGTTTATTTTAATTAAAAAATATTGCATGTAAGTATTTTAACAGTCAAGGAGATGTTGATTCGTCGAAAGAAAAAAATAGTAAATCATACTAAATAAATTTGAAAAAATATATGGTGCACTAGAGGAGAGACTCCTCTTCAAGAATATATACATCTTTTTTTTATTGGGATATATTTGTTATGAAAAATATTTTTCAAGATGAAAACTCTCGATTTCAGTGAGTTGGAATTAGAATTTTTATAAAAGAGAAAATATAGGTCACAAACCAATTTTTATTTCTTCATGCACTAGCTATATATTTAATCCATGACATATTTTAAAATTAGGGGAAAAAATATTTATTGACATATAATTTTTTGGTGGGAACTAGACCCCTAATTTTTAGTATTTTTTAGTAACTAAAAAATCATCTTAAATTTTTTTTAAAACATAGAAATTCATATTCAAAAAAATTATTAAAAATAATAATCATAAACTTCATCTATTTTATCACATTTAATTAGTTTTTATCATCTTCAAATTCCAAACATAAATGTCATTTTTATACTATTGAATTTGAACAACTTTGATTTTGTTAGCCTTTTCCTTTGTAAAAGGGTGACAACTTATTGTGCTTTTACCCTAGTATGTGATTTGTTTCCTTAAGTTTTATGTTGTTTGTTGGGAGTCTCAAGGCCATACTCACCCATGGGGGGAAGAGTAGCCTTGGGGGTGAAGGGATCTCTTTTTGGACAGCTATGGGTGTAGAGTCTCTCCTTGGAAAGGAGAAAGAAGAAGCATGGAAGTATGGGCTCCATGTAGCCATTTATTTTCTTGTTATATTGGGGTCCATAAGGGAGTAGTTATGACTTGAAGCCATGGGGGACATAAGGGCTTTGTTGTGCTTTTGAGAATGTAGTTGGGATGAGTATTTGGGAAAGCCATGTGTAGGCTTGTCTCTTGTATTTTGAAATGGGTTTTCTCCCCATTGGTTCTTGGTCCACCTTCACCCCAAGAATAGGGTCATTGTGAGACCATTTGTACATATCCTTGGTTGGGATTTTTATGTGCTTGTTGTTTTATTGTTTTTTTTTTGTTATGCATGTATGTAATCTCGTCCACGAGTTGGTTCCCCTAGCTCGAGGGTGGCTTCTTAGAGGCATTGGTTGGGAGGTGAGCACTCCATGGTTTATCCTACCTATTATTTGTAGGTGTAGAAGTCAATAAACTCCACAAGAAAAGAAGATGCACCTTGAAAGAATAGGAGAGTTTGAATGCATTCTAGAGAAAAGTTGTATTATATGGGTTTCTAATTTTTCAATGTAATAATTATCTCCATGTAGGAGAGAGTCCTAATGAGATTCTCTTCATGTGTAGTTTGTAATATCATATTTATGAGCAACTAAGTAAAATATTTTCTTATGTTAGTTGTATCTTAAGCAAAAAAAAAAGAAGCTTTGTGAATATCCCATTTTAAGAACATCATATGTTTTATGAGCTATAGATGAATCTAACTTTAGCACTATGAATATTTGAAAATTTATATCTCTATGAAATTAATTTGTGCATAAAATTATTTCAAAATTTTCATTATAAATGTTGTGTGAATACCTTATATTATATGAGTGGGGCATTTAAAAAGTTTTTTTTTTTCTGGTTGTGAACTTTTCTTTACTCTATTTTATTTAGAGAAGCATTGGGAACTAAAGATTTAGATGTTGTTTCTTAAATGGAAAGATATTTAGTGCAGAATTAATATTTATAAAAAAAATTCAGATTATGTTCTTATAATCATGCTTCTGCAATATTAGTAAATACATTTAAGTAGTTCTTTATTCTAGTTAAAATGATTGTTTTAAATAGTTTATATTCTCTACATAGATGTATTATATATGAATGAATTTTAGCATTCAGTTTAAACTAAAAAAAAATTTAAAAAAAGGAGGATTCATTATATTAGTAGTTCATGTTAAGGATAATATGTTATTTTAAACAGCTAAAAAAAAAGTCCCAAAATAGCAAAGAAAGAAATAATAAACAATAAATAAATGAAAGATTGTTTAAGTTATTACATTGCCTTGTAAATAATTTTGCTTATAAACAAATTCTAAAATTTTATGTTTAAAAGAAAAATCGTCATTGTAGCATATTATTGTTGAAAAGGAAGTTTAGTCCATTTTAGAAATTTAATTTTCTATTTGCTAATTTTTTTATAAATACTAGTAGATGTATTTTTTTATAAAAAAAATTAAACATGTTTATATATTTTAAAAAGATAAGGGGTTAAGTATCTTTTATAAAAAAATATATTTAAATAATATAATAAACAAAATAAACTATTAAAAAAAAAAAATTAAAAATAAATAACAAAAAAATTGGGGGCCAGCAGAGTCGAACCCCCCCTTCCTCTTCTTTGACCCCGGTCGTGGCTCTGCCATGACTGTGGCAGCATAGGTGCGGCTTAAGGCTGTGACTATTTTGTCACAATCGTGATAGAGAGCCCATGGTTGTGGCTTCCATAGCCATGTGGGTAAGGCAGTAGAGCTATGCCCTTTAAAAAAAAAATTGTATTAAATTTTTATACAAAAAAAAGATGCTAGATTTTATCTAGAAATTAAAACAAAAAAAATGCAGATTGTATTAAATTGTTGGTTGATTTGAATGTTGGCTGGGTATGCGATCTTGTATATATGAGAGTATATTTATATACATATATACAATATGTATATATGGATATAAGTATAATCCATGTACGAACTAGAAGACTCCTTTGTAGACACCTTCAAACCCTCCTGCAAAAAAAAAAACATGATGAAAAATAGACAAAACCCAATAAGGGCTTGAAAAGGAAGAGAAAGGAAGGGGAAAAGAGAAAATGGGAATGTTTTTTTTTGGGTTGCCATTTTTACCCTAGCCCTAATTTCGAAATTATGGTTAAGGCATAAATGAGTCAACTCAAATTTGACTCCTTATCCCCTTTCACTCTCTTTCCTTTAAGTGATAGTATTTTTTATTTATTGTTGTAGAGAATTGTTTATGTTCTTCCTTTCATAATTTTGTTTTAATTCCTTGAGTGGGAAGTTTTTATTTAGTTTCCTCTAGAGTTTAGAGTTTAAATTTGAATTTCTTAATATTTTATCTTAAAAAGATAAAAATCAATTTGGAGGGAAATAGAATTCTTCCCAATTTATTTTATTTCCTTTTTAAGGATTTTAGATCAAAAGAATTTATTATTTTACTTAATTATTTAATGTTTATTTATTCACTTCCAGGTTGATTTTTATCTTTGACTATATTTATATTAATATTTTTTTTGGCAAACTTTTATTATTTATTTGTTTGGGATTGTGATGTTGGTCAATCGTATTTAAGGGTTTTGGTTAGGGTCAAGATTTTGGGTGAAGAATTTTCAGGGAATTTAAATTTAATCATGGTAAATTTTATACCATAGTCATTTGTACTAATATATTATTAGTATAAATTGATCACATAATAGTTTTAATTTAATTCATAAATTATTAACTCAGTTATACTAGAAATTAAATGTCGAAGGGAAAACTTAAATATTATTTTATTTATGATAATGAATATTGTAGATTTTGAAATATTTCTTTAATCGTATGTAATAGGGTTTGACTAAGCTAGTTAAGCATATGATCCTAGTTGTTTCCTTACCATGTGAGGGTTGTTGGTGGGTTCGATAACCACCCACCATGATTTGCCTCTAGCTAGTAATGTTATCTACCCTTTTAGTGGTAGACCTTGCTTAGACTTCTTGCTAACATTAAGTACTTATTTATTTTATCAACTTGTAATTAACTTTAAACTTTAAAAAAAAAATTAAGAGGGTTGGAAGATGGCAAATAGAATGAGAGCAGAGTAGCCGAATAGAGCGTAGGGAAAAGGTGTACGGGATGTGTATTCACTGAAAGGTCCACAAAGATTGCATCATGGGCAACCAATCCAACATAATAAGTCTTTTCAGAGAAGCCAAGGATGGGGGCAAGGTCAAAAGGGGAATTTTTATGCTTCAGCAAGGAGATCTAGGTTCTAGTCTAGGGCTCCTCAATTTGGTAATCCGAGTAGTTGGAACAACTATTCTAAGGTTTCACATTTCTCATAACCCTCGACTGATGCTTATCACCCTAGGATTCACCCTTATTTTGATATGTACTCAAGACCTCTTCTTCTAACCCCTATTTGTGCCTCTGAAGGCTCTTTGATTGGAGATTTTGATCCTAATGTACCTTCCTTTGTTGCTTGTCCTAATTCTCTACCTATTTGATCCCCTAAATTTGTCACCTTGCTGAATAATGTTCCCCTTCAAAACCCTAATATTCATTCTTAGCATAAATCTTTTTTGACTGTGCTGAATAATATCCCTATTAAGGTCAATCAGGGTATTGGCAACCAGCAAGGGAGCCCTAATTTTTTTAAGATGGATGGTTTGGGGAAATCTCCTTCAAATCAATCTATGCAGCCTACTCTGGGGAATTGTGAGCCACTTCTCCAATTTGTAGATGGCATCTTGGAATCACATGTATTGTATATGCACGAAAAAGTGCTCATTGGTAAGATCTGGTCCTTTTTACCCATTAATGAATTTTGTTCTTAGGCTAAAAATAATTAGTTATGGCTTTTGGATTTGTTCTATTTATATCATGCTTCAAATTTTTTTGTCATAATTTTTTATTCTTCAATTGCTCAAAATGATGTTCTTCATCTCAGCTATTGGTTTTGTAATGGCATTGGTTTTTGTTTGACTAAATGGACTCAAAACTTCAACTTGAATGATTTTGCACATACTTTTATGCCTTTTTGGGTTGAATTACCCACTCTACCTTTGGAATATAGGGATTTAGATATTGTTGAAGTTATTGCCAATGAGATTGGTAAATTTATTCAGCATGATTTGACCCCTCATGAGGAATTGCATCATTCTATTAGGGTTTGTCTTATATCTCCTTAAGCCCTTTCCTAATTTTATTACTCTCCGGTCCAAATGGGGCTCTTGGAGGCAAAAAATCATTATTCAAGATGCACAGACTACTTCATATTATGCAAACCTACTAGGTCATTGTACAAATCAATGTAAGGATCCTAATTGTTCTAATTTGATTATTTTTAAGGATCATACTTCTTTTCCTTCTAAATGCTCTCTCATTCATGTTAACTTGGATCAGTCTAGTTCCTTTAATACCTCTACTATGAAAAATGTAGATCCCATCCATAACTAGGACAATTTGGGTAATACTGCTCAAGTTACTATTGGGGAAAATCTACCAAACCAACCTCATCCTGCTCCCCAAGATTCTCATCCTATGCCTCATGCTCATGGAAATGTAATTTAGCCGAAGGTGCCAATTTAGGGTAATAGGTCGAATGGTGTTTTTGCACTATGGTCTTTTGTTCCACCTATGATTTTTTCTCAACTAATGGCTTCATTGGTTAATATGTTAAAATTTTGTCTTTCCCCAATCATTGCATTCCTTTTTGCCATAGATACTTCTCAAGCTGTTGTTTCAGAAGCTAGCTCGGTATTCAAATTTTCAGACTTGTCAATTATTTATTCAATAGTTAAGTCTTTGATTTTTTAAAACACCCCTCTTAAACTAAGGAAAGTGACCAAAGAACATGCTGCAATAATGTCTATTGTTTCTTCTCAGTCTCATGTTGTTGACAATTTCATTGTTGATCTATCACTTGATAGTTTGTAGCACATAAACCATGATCATGATGATTTCGTTGAACAATTGGATCCACTACATGACTTGGGTACTTTGTTAGATGTTTAGTTACTTTCTTCCTCTTTACCTCAGGTTCCTGAACAACATATTTTTTTGTATGATGAAACTTTTGTTAATTGTCTTGAGGGCTCTACTGGACAATTCAAACCAATGAAAAATTTGATGTATTTTTCGGTTGATCAACTAGTTTCTTCTCCTTCACCCCAAGATTCTGAGTAGAATATCTCTTCACATGATGTTAAATTGGTTCAAATTGCTAAATCTTCACTTGTTCAGACACCAATTTCCCCTAACCTTGTTGTTAAAACTCCCAAGACTAGAGGTAGAAAATCTAAGGCAACTAAAGCCTTAGAGGAGATTCAAGTTGTCCTTCAATCTACTTTGGATGGGAATTTATTTACATCTAGGAGATGTTCAACAAGGATAACTAAAGGTTCTCCTTGTCCTCAATGAAGATCCTATCATAGTTATATTAGAGGCATTAATGCCTCTAACAAGAGGCATAGGATTAAGGTAAGGCTTGATTCTATGCATGTGGATATTGTTCTCTTACAAGAAACTAAGTTGTCTTTGGATTCTTGATGAACTACAACTAATTTAGAACCTAATTGAAGATCAGTGATTAGAGATCACCGAATTGTTGATTAGATATGTAAGATGATTAAATCAGTAATATGTTGTCATTGATGTCAACTAGTTTTGACAATACTTATCTTGTAAGTTATTATACCCAAACATTTGTAGGAAGAAGAAGAAAAGAGATGAAGTAAAAATATATCTACATGAGGAAGATGGATATGATAGATGAGGATAAAGAATACATTGGGTAACTTATGAATGAGTCTATGACCTTATGTTATTGACTTGATTATGTTGCATTCATCTATGATGAGGAAAAGAGCTAAAAGACACAAAGAAGTGTGGTTAGTTGATGAAGCATTATAGTATACACTGAGCAATGTAGTGTATACCGAGAATAGTATAAACTGAGCTTGTGTTCACCGATGCATTTCTTTGTTAACTGAGCAGGAAAAAAGGAATTAAATGATTAGTTTAGCTGATAATGATTGATGAGTTGGAAAGTGTATGACATTGAGGCAAGAGATAATGTTTTTTACGAAGATCAATGGCTAAAAAAATCAAAGAAGATCTAAAGGATGGAAATAAAACATGTTACTGACACATCAGCCAAAGAAGGTTTAAGGGGCAAAATGTATGAAGGAGATTAAGTGGAAAAATCTGATGGATGAGAAGAATGTGGTTTACATGTATATTTAAGAGACTAGAGTTTCATTATGAAACTTATGCTGGAAGGAGGAGACTATAGAGATATTGTGTGAACAAGCTTCATGCATGCCTGATTAGACTCGTTAAAGGAAAACCAAATTGCAGAGATTATTGAGCATTAGAAAGCTACTACCAAGAGATAGTAAGTTATTGAATGTTGATTGAAACAAAAATGATATATTGATTAGAGGATTTGAATGTGCTTAACATAGATTTGATAATCTACAATTGAAGTTGTGTTGTAATCAGATCACCTACTGTTACATTTTAACCATTGTAAACAGATAAATCTCTTAACAGAGTGGACTAGAAAGTCTTGTAATGTCATTCATAGAGTATACATTTTTTATCATGTCAACCCCATAGTGAATGCTGGTTGGACAATAATGGTTGGTCTAAAATCCTCTAACAAGGTCACACCTCATAGTGTGTTTGTAACCTTTAATAGGGTTGGGTCCTAACTGACCTCACTTCAGAAAAGTGAACAATTTTTGGGTTGCCAGTCCCAGGTGGTTTTTCCCTTTATAGGGTTTTCACATTAAATCTCTTGTGTTATGTGTTGATTGTGATGCTTGTTTGTTGTCATACTTTACATGTTTCATATTAGATTTGATCGATAATTACTATATGTTATTGACAATATTTTGTTATCGAGTTGCAAAAGTTTTAGTAAATTATTTTTGGATATAAATTTTGTAATTAGGACTATGGATAACTGATTCACCCCCTTCTCAGTTATTCTATCAATTGGTATCAGAGCGCTAGTTGCTTGGAATAGAGTTTTAAGGACTTCAGCACAAAGATCTCAGAATGTATAAGAGGAAAGTGCCAAGGCTAAACAAGGATAACTTCACAATATGGCAAAGCCAAATGAAGCTACATGTATCCGGAATTGGGAATTATGCCCTCACACTAATGGAGAATGGATACCTTGCATTTCCCACTGGACCCTTGACCTTTGATCAACTAAGAGACAGGCATGAACATAATGTTACTATGATGGAGATTGTTGCTTCATGTACTGATGCTGAATTTGAAGATATCAAGGATTGTTCTACTGCTAAGAAGATGTGGGATAAACTAGATCAAGTTTATAGTGGTGATGTGAATGTCAAAAGAGCCAAAGTTGAAAGCTTAAGGGGAAGATTTGATGATATGAAGATGATGGAAGGTGAAAACATTGTGCAATACACAAATAGAATAAAGGAGGTAGTGCATGCTATGAGAGCATCTGATGGTGTTATTGATGATGAGATAGTGGTAAGAAAAGTTCTTAGAACCTTATTGCCAGTTTATGCAATTAAAATATCTATAATTCATGAAACTAGGTCTGCATCTGGTAAAAACCTGACTCTTGATAATGTAATTGGTAAGCTTACAACCTTTGAACTGAACAAATTTGATAATAGTATTGTGTCTTCTGTTGAATCTTCTTTTATGTCTTCTCTGAATATTGGTAAGTCTAGTAGAAAAAACAAGAATAATGATAGTGATAGCAATACTGACGATGAGATTGATCAACTTGAAGCTCTTATGGCCAAAAGGATACCTAAAGGTAAAGGTAGATATAGAGGTAAATTACCTTTAGCATACTTTAACTATAAAGAGGTTGGTCATATTGCTGCTAGATGTCCACACAAGAAAGATGATGACAGAAACAAAGACTGATCTGGTGAAGGAAGCTATGGGAGAAGAGGCAATGGAAGTTACCGACACTACAACAGAGACAACTGAGATAATAATGATAAAGGAAAGAAGGTGTGCTACATTGTAGAAGAAGATGTCACTGATACTGACACTGATGAAGACATGGAGGTAGTATTTGTTGCAATGAAGGATGACTCAGAGGAAGATGAAAGGTATGTAGAGACAACACTTATCTCTAAGGTTATTAAAAATGATACATGGATCATAGATAGTGGTTGTACACATCACATGACTGGTGATAAAGAAAAATTTGATCATCTTGAAGAACATAATGGAAGATCTATAAGAATGGGTAATGATGTACCTTTCATGGTTAGAGGAAAAGGATCCCTGATGATAAATGATAAAATTAGATGTGACAATGCTTATTAGGTTAAAGGACTAAACTATAATTTGCTAAGTGTGGCACAGTTGAAAAATTCAGGCCACCAAGTTTCTTTTGAGAGTAAGAAAGTGAAGATATTTGATGATGGAGGAAGACTAGTTGGAACTGGAACACAATCGAGAGGTAATTTGTTTTATCTTGATAATGATCAGTCTTCTTGTTTAATGATGAAAGATGAAGATGCATGGTTGTGGCATAAAAGGTTATGTCATGTGAATTTTGATAACATGATTAAGATCAGTAAAAAGAAAAAGGTTAGAGGTCTGCCTAACTTATCAAAGCCTGATCATGTTATGTGTCATGAATGTTAGAATGGTAAAATGACAAAATCTAGTTTCAAAAGAAAAGATTATTCAACAAAAAAATTACTTGAGTTAGTGCATACTAACCTATGTGGTCCTATGAGAACTTAGAGTTACTATGGAGATAGATACTTTATTCTTTTTTTTTATGATTACACTAGATTAATGACAGTCATGTTCTTGAAGGAAAAATCAGAGGTATTTAAGATGTTCAAATGGTATAAATCAAAATTTGAGAAAGATACTGGTAAAGAATATAAATGCTTAAGATCTGATAGAGGAGGTGAATTTATTTCTGATGAATTTACTAACTTTTGTAATGAGCATGGTATTAAAAGACATGTCTCTGCACCAAGGACACCTTAGTAGAATGGCATTGCTGAAAGAAGGAATAGGTTATTCATTGACTATGCTAGGACACTGATGCTTAGACATACTGGAGAGAGGTTGTCAGCACAACTGTTTATGTTCTAAATTGAGTACAACTAAAGAAGGATACTAACAAGACACCCTATAAGTTATGGTTTGGACAAAAACCCACTGTAAGTTATTTCAGGATTTTTGGAAGTAAATTCTTTATTTTGAAAGATGAAAGAAATGGGAAGTTTGAATCTAAAGGTGACGAAGGGATATTTTTGGAATATTCTACTAAAAGTGAAGTATATAAGTGTCTTAACAAAGTAACCAATAAAATGATTGAAAGTACTAATGTTCATTGATGAGTTTGATGATAAGAATGCAGAGGAAAGCACAAAGGAACCAAAATACTATGGTAGATTCACCTACATTGAACAACTTGAGTACCTACCGATGTCGCAGATAGTGACAACTAGTTAGTGGGAAAACAATACCAACAAACAAGAAAGAGGAACCAACAAGCAGGAAGCACCCATCAAGAAAATAAATGAACCTACACAAGATGAACAAGAAAGAAGAGATCGGATACTAGAAAAATTTGTCAAGAGACATCATCCTGAGACATAAATCATTGGAGACAGACAAGTTGGCATGCAAACAAGAAATAAAGCAAGACAAGGTACATGTCTAGTTTGTGAATATGAACTGAAAAATGTAAAAGTTGCATTAGAAAATGATGAATGGGTTAATGCAATGAAAGAGGAAATAGAACAAATAGAGAAGAACAAAACCTGAAGTTTAGTACCCAAACCAAATGACAAGAATGTTATCGGTACTAAGTGGATATTCAGAAACAAGCTTAATGAGAATGGAAAGGTAATAAGGAACAAAGCTAGATTAGTATGCAAGGGATATGCATAGGAGGAAGGAATAGATTATGGTGAAACTTTTGCACCTATTGCTAGATTATAAGGAGTCATAATGTTACTTGCATATGCTACACACAAAAAGTTCAAAGTTTACCAAATGGATGTTAAATTATCATTTTTGAATGGGATACTTGAAGAAGAACTCTACATAGAATAACCAGAAGAGTTCGTTGATCCAAAAAAAAAAGATATGGTATGTAGATTACATAAAGCTTGATATGGTTTAAAGCAAGCACTAAGAGCTTGGCATCAAAGGCTGCATAACTATTTGTTGAGTATTGGATTTGTTAGAACTAGTGAGAATAGTAATTTGTACATGAAAGGAAATTCTAATGATACTATCTTGATTGCTGAGATATTTGTGGATGACATAATATTTGGAGGACAAGATCATATCTGTAAGTCATTTGCTGATGAAATGAGAAGTGAATTTAAAATGTCTATGTTTGGAGAGATTAAGTTCTTTCTATGATTACAAGTGATTTAGCAAAATGATGGTATATTCATCACACAATCTAAATACATAAAGGAAGTATTGAAGATATTTGGCATGGAAGATGCTAAACCTGTGGATACACCAATGGCTACTGGATGTAAATTGACTAAATAAGATGGAACTACTAAGGTAAACTAGACAAGGTACCGATCCATGATTGGTAAGTTAATGTATGTAGTTCACAGTAGACCTGATATAGCACATGTTGTTGGAATAGTTGCTAGATTTTCTGCAAACCCTAGAGAGTCACACATGGTTGCTACAAAGAGAATCCTAAGATACTTGAAGAAAATTGAAGACTATGGCTTATGGTATCCTGAGGAAGGAAAATTTGAACTTAAAGTCTACATTGATGTTGATTGGGCTAGAAATGTGGATGATAGAAAGAGTACCACCAGAGGAGCATTTTTATTTGGTAAAAGACTTGTTACATGGACAAGTAAGAAACAGTCTTGCATTTCTCAATCTACAGTTGAAGCAGAGTATGTTGTTGCTGCTACCAACTATTCAAATATTGCATATATCAAGCAAGTGTTAGAAGGTATGAATGAGGTAATCACTGAGCCAATGATTATATATTATGACAACACTAGTGAAATTAATATTTCAAAGAATCCAGTGATGTACTCTAAAACAAAGCACATATCTATTAATTATCACTACTTAAGGGAACAAGTACAGGAGAAGCAAGTGAAGCTATAATTTGTTACATCAAAAGAACAACTTGTAGACATATTTACAAAGCCTCTACCGAAGGATACATTTGAATACTTGAGGACTAGACTTGGGGTCTTTCCCCTATCTACTAGTCACTAATGTGATTTGGAGGTTGCATCAGCCTAATCTTATCAAAAGATCATACATGTTGATGCAGCAGAGTTCACACTTTGGATGATGTCTAAGGTTGTGAAAGGTTGAAGAACTGGAATAGATTTGCACTTTAGTATACAGAGATACAAAGAATGCATCAAACAACAGAGAGTTAAATGGTTGTTATGGAGCTATATGTTTATGTGTTTCTTCGGCATTTCTATCAAAGGAAGAGAGATCTCAATATGAAGCCAAAGACAAAAGGAGAGAGATATAGAAAAGGAAGAGCATTGAAGATCAGTTACTAAGAATAGAAGAAAAGCTAAAAAGATCATATCTGTAGAAGTTAGTTTGCACTTGCAAATGCATTTAAGTAATGTAGTGATTAAACATATTAAGATAGGGAGAGCTTGTACTGAGTTACAACATTTGTTGATAGAGTTGTAGAATATATGTTTGGTATGTGTATGGCATGTTTCATATTTATTGTATTGCCATCAATGCCAAAGGGAGAGATTGATGAACTTCAAGTGATTTAGAACCTAATTGAAGATTAGTGATTAGAGATCACCAAGTTGCTGATTAGATATGTAAGATGATTAAATCAGTAATATGTTGTCATTGATGTCAACTAGTTTTGATAATACTTATCTTGTAAGTTACTATACCCAAACATCTATAGGAAGAAGAAGAAAAGAGATGAAGTACAGATATATCTACATGAGGAAGATGGATATGACAGATGAGCATAAGGAATACATTGGGTAACTTATGAATGAGTCTATGACCTTATGTTATTGACTTGATTATGTTGCATTCATCTATGATGAGGAAAAGAGCTCAAAGACAAAGAAGTGTGGTCAGTTGGTGAAGCATCACAATATACACCAAGTAGTGTAGTGTATATCAAGAATAGTATAAACTGAGCTTGTGTTCATCAACGCATTTCTTTGTTAACCATGTAAGAGAAAAGGAACTAAATGATTAGTTTAGCCGATAAGGATTGATGATTAGTGTATGACATCTAGGCAAGAGATAATGTTTGTTATGAAGATCAATGACTAACAAAATTCAAATAAAATCTAAAGGATTGAAATAAAAATTGTTATTGACACATTAGCCAAGGAAGGTTTAAGCGGAAAATGTATGAAGGAGATAAAGCAGAAAAATCTGATGGATGAGAAGAAAATGGTTTACATGTCTATTTAAGAAACTAGAGTTTCATTATGAAACTTATACCAAAAGAAGAAGACTGTAGAGATATCATGTGAACAAGCTTCATGCATGCCTGATCAAACTGGTTAAAGGAGAACTAAACTACAGAGATTATCAAGCATCAGAAAGCTACTACCAAGAGACAATAAGTTACTAAATATTGATTGAATAAAAAATGATATATTGATCAGAGGATTTGAATGAGCTTAACATAGATTTGATAATCTGCAATTGAAGTTGTGTTGTAATCAGATAACCTGCTGTTACATTTTAACCATTGTAAACAGATAAATCTCTTAACATAGTGGACTAGAAAGTCTTGTAATGTCATTCAGAGAGTGTACATTTGTTATCCTCTCAACCCCATAGTGAATGCTGGTTGGACAATAATGTTTGGTCTAAAATCCTCTAACAAGGTCACACCTCACAGTGTGTTTGTAACCTTTAACAAGGTTAGGTCCTCACTGACCTCACTTCAGAAGAGTGAACAATTTTTGGGTTTCCAGTCCCAGGTGGTTTTTCCCTTTACAAGGTTTCCATGTTAAATATCTTGTGTTATGTGTTGATTGTGATGATTGTTTGTTGTCGTACTTTACATGTTGCATATTGGGTTTGATCAGTAATTACTATATGTTATTGACTGGTAATCGGTAAAAGCACAAACAATATAATATTTTTGTTAACGAGCTACAAAGTTTTAGTAAATTATTTTTGGATATACATTTTGCAATTGGAACTATGGATAACTGATTCACCCCCCTCTTAGTTATTCTAACAATTCTTTTAATATGTCTTTGGGTAAGTGGTCTTCTTGGAAAATTATCTGCATACCTATTGTTGGGGCTTCAGGTGGTTTGGCCATTTTATGGAATAGTACTACAGTTACCATTCAATCATTGTAGAATGGATTGAATTGGCAATTTGTTATTGTCAGGTTATTTAATCATTCTTTTTTCCTTATGAATGTTTACGGACCCACCCCTACTTTGGATAAGCTTCATTTTTTGGCAATCTCTCACTTCTATTATCCAACAATACCCTAATTGCAAGTTCATCATTGCAGGAGATTTTAATGCCATATTAGGGGTTAATGATAAAAAAAAGGGGGAATTTCTGTTCATGTCCATTCAATCACTAATTTCAATAATTTTGTGATGGATAATGCCCTTTTTGATGGTTTTTTCTGACAATGGTGCTTTTACTTGGACTAATCATAGAGTTGGCTTTTCTCAAATAGTTGTTAGATTAGATAGATTTCTTTGCTCTCAGATTTGGAAATTAGACCACACTTCTATATTGGTGGAAGTCATTCCTTTTTCAGATTCAGACCATTTTCCAATTCATCTATCTCTGGAGTTAACCTCTAATCATGGTTCCCTCTCTTCTAAATCCTCATTTAATTTTGAATCAATTTGGTTTAGGCATCCCTCATTTCACTCTCTTCTTAATCAATGGTGGATGGCAACTCTGGTAGTGGATGGTTCAATGATGTTCAAATTTTACAAAAAAATGTCTTTCATTAAGAATTTGATTAAAGCCTTGAATGTGAATAAGTTTTATAACATTTTTGAACAAAAATCCAAAGTTGAAAAGGAATTGACTGAGATAAACTAGAAAATATTTGCTAATGGTTTGGATCTAGAAACTTTTCTCAATCAGAAACATCTTTAGGAATCCTAGGTTGAATTGTGTGCAAGGGAGGAAGAGTATTGGAGACAAAAGTCTTGGAAATTATGGTTTTAAGTAGGTGATCATAACACAAAAAAATTTCATACCTTAGCTAAGTAGAGAAAGGCAGCCAGATCCATCTTCTCTATTAAGGATGATCTAGGAAATATAATTTCTAATGAAAAAGGCATTTAGGAGGAAGGTGTTCGGTTCTTTTCAATTCTCCTCTGTCCCTCTTCATCCTTTCCTATTGATGAGGAAAAATTTAATTATGTACTTGATGTTATTCCTTCTTTGATAACTCCTATTGATAACCTATCTTTAATGGCTCCCTTTACATTAGCTAAAGTTAGATTGGTTGTTTTTTCCCTTCCACCAGATAACGCTTCAGGGCCTAATGGGTTTACAACTCTTTTTTTCCAAAAAACTTGTGATATTATTTTCCATGATCTTCTGGTTGTTCTTGAAGAATTCAGGAAGAATACAACTATGTTGAAATGCTTTAATGCTACAAATATTGTTATTATCCCTAAAAATGATGACCCCTAATCTTCTGCATAATTCAGACCTATTTCAATTTGTAATACTATCTATAAAATTGTTACAAAAGCAATCTATTTAAGGCTACAACATCTTATGCCCAAGATAGTTTCTACTGAGAAAAGGGGTTTTGTTCTGAGTCGGGAAACTATGGATGGGGCCATTTTGGCTCATGAAACTCTTCATTCTATTCATGAGTTTTATATTCTGTCTTTTATTGTTAAGCTAGATATGATGAAAGCCTAAGACAAATTGAACTGGTCCTTTCTCATTATGGTTTTTCTTAAGTTTGGTTTCTCTAAGAAGTGGTGTAATTGGGTCAAGGCTTGTATTTCTGGAGCTCATTTTTCTATTATAGTTAATGGGGTTCCTACAGGTTTTTTCCCTTCCTTCCAAGGTGTTAGGCAAGGTGATCATTTGTCACCTTGTATTTTCATCTTAATGGTTTAAGCTCTGAGTTGTCTTATTAATGCTTATCATATTTCCAATCTTTGGGTGGGTGTTAAAATTCAAAATACATCTATCTTAGTTACACATTCCCTCTTTGTTGATGATACATTATTGTTTGGATTGGCCTCTATTAATGAAGCAAAGAAAGTTAAGAAGGTCCTTGATGTGTATACTCATGCTTTTCGTCAGAGAATCAATTCTCAAAAATCAAAAGTCTATACCTTTCATATGGATCCTAATCTATCAGACAAGATTGTTAATGTTTTAGGCTTTTCCCGTGATGACCTTCCTTCTACATATTTAGGTATTCCTTTCTTTACAGGGAAAAATAAACCTTCCTTTTGGTAGGGAATTATAAATTGTATCAAAGCCCATATACTTGTCTGGAAGGCTAGATGGTTGTCTCTCTCAGGTAGGATCTTTCTTATTAAATCCATCCTATCAACTATTCCTAGTTATTATTTCTTAGTTCTGCAAGCTCCTGAGTCAGTTCTCAATCAAATCAAAAGTCTTATTAGGGATTTCCTCTAGACAACTAATATGTCAGGTCAGAAGAAGATTCCCCTTATTTCTTTATCTAACATGTCTCTTACTCCTCCCACTGGTGGGGTTGGTCTTCATAACCTTCCTAATAGAAACCTGGCTTTTGGTGGTAAATATTTAGATAATTTAGATCCTTCTAGGGTTATCTCTACTTTAGATCCCCCAAAGGGGTCTACAATTTAGAATTTTATGATGAAATCTAGGCATATCATCACATCCCATGTTTCATGGGAAGTTTGTAATGGAGAATCTTCTATATTTTGGCTTGATTCATGGAATGGATGCCCTCCCTTAGTTTCTTTGGATTTATTTAGTGATGTTTAGGAGATTGCTTCTTCTAATTGGGGATGTTTTCTTATTGATTATGTATCTGCAGTTCATATTCATTTTGGACTAGTTATTTGGAAGGATTTTCATAACTTTCCAATTGATGACCAGAAGGCTGCTAATGCAAATCAATTGCTTTTAGATAGGGTGGTATTTTTGTCCAAGGCTCAGGATCATCTTTTTTGGACTCCTTCTGAGAATGGTTCATATTATGTTAAGAAAGGGTATAAGCTGGCTCAATCACTGTAGAATAATGCCATTAAACATAGAGCTTTTTCCTTTTGTTGGCATTCTATTGTTATTCCTAAAGAGGGTTATTTTTCTTGGTTAGTTTTGAAAAAGAGAGTTCTTACTAGTGATAGATTAGCTAGACTTAATATTGTAGCCCCTTTCCAGTGTGTCATTTTCAATCAAGAGCTAGAGTCAGTTGATCATCTCTTTTTAAATTACCCATTGGCTCAACTTTGTTTGGAAACTATGATGAACAAACTTAATTTTCTTATGCCTCTCCCACTTGGAATTTGGGATCTATTTCAATCTTGGCCTATCTTGTGTCATAAATCAATGTTTTCATGTATATGAATTGTTAGTCCATCCCTAGTTTTGTGGTCTTTAAAGTGGGAAAGAAATAAGAGGATTTTCTGCAATCATCCTTCTTCCTTTGAGTTTGTGTTGTTGTCTTTAAAAAGATCTATTGTCGAAGTTGTTAATGCCTATTCTTGCAAAATTAAGGGTGGTCGAACATTTTCATCTTAGGATAACTTTGTGGCAAAAAAATTTAAGGGGCTATCATTTCCATCACTCCCCTTTCCTTTGTTTCCTAAGGATATATCTTCAGTTAGATCTCAAGTCAAGTGGATCCCGCCCCAATAGGGTTTTATCAGGCTTAATTTTGATGGTGCCTCTAAAGGTAATCCGGGGAATTCAGGTATTAGCTTTTCTCTTTGAGATTGCTCTAGATCTATTCTCTATTTTGAGGCTTGCCCTATCCCCCCTGGGACCAATAATTTAGCAGATGCTTTTTCTTTTTTGTATGGTCTCTCCATTGCTAAAAAGTTAAAATGTAATTTTCTTCATATTGAAGGAGATTCTTCGGTGATTGTTAATGTTTCCATTTCCAGACGTTCTTGTTCCTGGAATATTCTCTATGTCCTTATACAGATATGGTCCCTTCTAGATTCCTTGTATGAGTGTTATATATCCAATATGTTTAGAGAAGGGAATAGCTTAGCTTATGCTCTCTCTAAGTTTGGTTCAGAGGGATGCACTTTATCATTCCCCTCCATGTTAGTATCCCCTGACTCTCATCTTATATTTTTAAAATTATAGACTCTGAGTCAATCTCTACACCCTCTGTGTAATTCAATATTGCTGGTGTATCTTGAAGATTGATTGATTTGGCTTGATTTAAACACATGCTCAATTCATTATTTTCCTTCTAATCATTTGTACTTGGAATTTATCTCTATTCTATACAGGGTATTTATGTCATGTATGTAATAGATTTGACTAGTTATCATGACTGGTCATGTTTTGTACTCTACAGTTGGCTTCGTGGCATAGTAAGGATCATATTTTAGCTCGTGCCTTTGATTTTGAAATATGTTTATTTAAGTCACTTAATAAGTCAGGATGTCTATTCCATTATGATTTTTCTAACCAATTTATGCCACTAATGCATCAGATTTCACTAGCTATTATGAGTTGTAATGCTTTGAAAACTTTAGTTGGCATTGAGTTAATTTCATGATTGCTTCAGTACACGTGCTTTGGATTTTTTAAATCTGCTATGTTGTGTGACTTAATTGATTTGTATGATCTCAGGCTTCATCAATCTTTTCTATATTTATCACTCTTTTCATTTTCTCTACACCTTCTTCTATATATTTTTGCTTTCGCTGCTATGCCTTGTTGTATTTGGGTAAATCTTTATTCTCTGGTTATTTTGTGTAATGGCTTCTTCAAGACTTGCTAATGAATTCAAGCCCTTGAATTTGAGGGTTTCCTTACCCTTCGATGAAATGGAGCTTCCATTTGAAGGTAAAATTTTGGATGAATTACTTGATTCTATGTTTCGTGTTCATTACCCAAAATGTCAAAGGTGTATCTGTCATTTAATTGGGGAATCTATTCTATCTCCAAGCTTCAAGAGAATTATATTTCTGTCATAGATGGTCTTTGTATTTTGTTCTATTTTTTGGATCTTTCTCAATCTTGGTCATTACTATATCATGTAACTAATGCTACTATCTAGACTAAGTTTATTCAGAATGACAAATTGTTATCTATTGTCCAAGGGTATAATCTATGGGAAGGTGAAGCACGTGTGGGTGATATCTTTCCATGGGACTTGCTATTGAACTCGGACAAGTTTGTTATGATTTATGGGGCAATTAAAGATTGCATAGCCTCCTCCTCTATCAAACCTTTGGATTTCATTATTCATAGGAACTTGGTTGATGTTGCTTATCGGGGGAAGGCATTTGCCAAGATGTATGCCATTTTGGGTCTTCTAGCTCATTTTGAGGCAATTTCTCATGCTAACCTTTCTCCTCAAGATGCTTTGTATGTTGTGGAAGGAAGATCCTCTAGCATGGCTCTATTCAGTTCATCAGTACCTTTGATGAATCCTGAGTTAGAACTAGTTAAAGGTGATCTTTCTCCTTCTTAGCATTATGTGGAGGATTCTATTATTGGTTCTTCTATTCATGTTGAGGCCGATAGACTTTGGAGTTCTCTATTTTTTACCATCCACCTCACCTTGTGGATGGCAATGAGAAGTCGCAGGATTGATTTCCTATCATTTATTTTAGCTTATCCTATATTACCGTGTATCTTCAAGCCTTCTTTTTGTTTTTTGCAGGTCCTTCCTCATTTTCATTTGGTCAAGCTTGGATTATAGACTTATCGGGTGTTGCTTTATGGAAACTGAAGATTTGGTTCACTTCAACTCTAGGATCTGCTATAATTTTGCATCATTCGTACTGCTTCTTTATTTTCACAAATGTATATCATCTCCTTGTAAATTTTGTTGTATACTTAGGCAGGGGCTTTTGGACATATGTACATATTTCATTGCTATTTTGTAAGGGTTTTGGGTTCATGGGCTTCCCTACCTAAATAGAATTGGATTATTTTGTGATAAGGTAGGGGTTATGGATTATTGCATACATCCACCCCTTAATCCTTATGGGGGATTGGGAAGGCTGGCTTTTGATCATTAAATGTATTGGGTCTATGTTTGGACTCTATAGCTAGGACCACAAACTAGAAAAACTTGCAGTTTTGTCTACTTTTTGTAATATGGGTAATGAATGGAGTTTTTCTTTGCTGGTTCTTTTCTCCAGGAGCCCTTTTTTGAACTAGTTTTATTAATATAAATATTAAAAAAATTTCCAAAAAAAAACTTTAAACTTTTTTTAAAAAAATTGTCGATGTGTTTTGCTCGTAGAAATATGTGCATGACAAGTGAATTATTTTGGGTTACCGGTCCCAAGTAGTTTTTCACCTAACAGGGTTTCCACATTAAAAATCTATGTATTATGTGTATTTGATGTGATTGGATTGTTATTTTACTTTACACATTTCATAACTAGTCAGATCAGTAAACATAGTGTTGAATTTATTCTCTATCGGTAGATGAAAAGAAAGTTATTATTGATATCTTACCAAGTTGATAATTTGATTGAAAAGTTTAAATATATACATTTGGGAGTTTTGGGACTGTAGGATAACTAGAATTAATTGATTCACCCCCCTCTCATTTATCTAACAATTGGTATCAAAGCATTGGTTGCTTGGAAGGAAAGTTTGAAGGAATTAAGTTAAAGATCACAAGATGTATAAGAGAGAGGTGCCAAAACTAAACAAAGACAACTTCTCAACATGGAAAAGAAGAATGAAGCTACATATATCTAGAATTGGAGAATCTATAGTATTCTACTTGAGAAATGCTTACATCCAACCAACTGGACCTTTGACTATTGATTAGTTGAGAGATAGACATGAACATAATATGACAATGGTAGAGATTGTTGCTTCCTTATCAGATGTTGTATTTAAAGATATCAAGACATGTACTTCTTCCAAAGAAATGTGGGACAAACTTTCACTAGTTCATGGAGGAGATGAGAATGTGATGAGGGAAAGAGTTGAGATTCTTAGAGGAAAGTTTGATGACATGAAGATGAAAGAAGGAGAAAACACTTCATAGTACAACAACCAAATCAAGGATATTGTCAATGCTATCCGAGGAGCAAGAGGTACTATTGATGAAGACATTGTTGTGAGTAAAATTCTTAGAACCTTTCTTCCTATCTATGCTATTAGAATCTCTGCAATTCATGAAATTAGATCAGCCCCAGGTAACACCCTTACACTTGATAGCCTAATCGATAAAATCAGTAATTTTGAGTTGAATAACTATGATAACAGTAAAATTCCAAATGTTGAATATGCATTTATGTCATCCTTGAAAATTGGTAAATCAAGCAGTAAATACATGATACGAAATGAGAGTGATAATGATAGTGATGAGGATGAACTTGAAGCATTAATGGCTAGGAGACTGCAGAAAGGTAAAGGAAGATACAAAGGGAAATTACCTTTGGTATGTTTTATTGTAAAGAGATTGGTCACATTGTAGCTAGATGTCTTAACCAAAAAGAAGATAACAAAGACAATGAATGGTCCGGTGAAAGAAAGTTTGACATAAGAGATAATCAAGATCACACAGGCAACCAACAGTATGATAGAAGAAGCAACCAAGATTACAAATATAAAGGCAAGAAAGAATGTTACCTTGTGGACGATGATGAAGATTAAACTGACACTTACATGGATGAATACATTGAGGTGGTATTCGTACCTTTGAAAGAAGATTTGAAACAAGAAGAAAGGTATGTTGAAACAACACGTATCTCTAAAATTAGCAAGAATGATACATGGATTATTGATTGTGATTGTACACATCATATGATTGGTTATGAAGAAAATTTTGAATACCTTGAACATTATAATCATGGATCTGTTTAAATGGGAAATGATAAACCTTGTCTAGTAAAAGGAATATGATCTATCTTGTTGAACAATAAGATTATATGTGAGAATGCATATTGGGTGAAGGGACTTAACTATTATCTATTGAGTGTAGCACAGTTGAATAACTTAGGTCACCGAGTTGCATTTGAAAATAGAAAGGTAAAAATCTATGATGAGACTGGAAAGTTGGTCGATACTGGTGAACATTCAAAAGGTAATATATTCTATCTTGACAATGTTGAAACCTTTTTTTTATTGGCTAGAACTGAAGATGTCTAGTTATGGCACAAAAGGTTATGTCATGTGAATTTTGACAACATGGTTAAAATCAGTAAGAAAAGAAAAGTTGGAGGCTGAATTATTGAGCATATTTAAACCTGACCATGTCACGTGTATGTTAGAATAACTGAGAGGGGGGTGAATTAGTTAATCACTATCCCATATCAAAATGTACAATCAAAATAATTACTACAACTTCTGCTACTCGGTAAACATGAAATAATTTCACTGTCTATGCTTTTACCAATTATCAGTCTAAAACATATAGCAAGTACCGATCAAATCTAACATGTAATATGCAAAGTATGATAACAAACAAATATCACAATCAACAAATAACACAAGAGATTTAACATGGAAACCATGTGAAGGGAAAAACCACCTAGGACCGGCAACCCAAAAATATTCACTCTTTTGAAGTGAGGTCGGTGAAGACCTATCCCTATTAAAGGTTATAGACACACTATTAGGTGTGACCTTGTTAGAGGATTTTAGACCAACCATTATCGTCCAACTAGCATTCACTATGGGGTTGACAAGATAATAATGTTCATTCTATGAATGATACATAATAAGAATTTCTTAGTCCACTCGGTTAAGATATTTGACTATGTACAATGGCTAAATATGTAATAGTATGTGATCTGATATATTACAACTTCTATTGTAGATATACAGATCAATATTCAACTTATACAAATCTTTCTGATCAATGTAACACTTTTGTTTCAACAATATATCAACTTATTGTCCATCAGTAATTACTCTTTGTTGCTCTGTAATTGCTCTATAGTTTGGTTCTCACTAACCAGTATGATTAGAATGCATGAAAACTTGTTCACACAATAATTCTGTAGTATCTTCTTCTTCCGACATCTTCATTATGAAATCTTCAGTCTCTTATATAGACATGTAAACCATTTTCTTTTTGTCCATTAGATTTTGCCACTTAATCTCATTCATTGATTTTTCCACTTTAACCTTCCTCAACTGATGTGTCAATTACACATTTCAATCTGCTCCATTAGATCTTCCTTGAATTATGTTAGCTGTCGATCTTCATAACAAATATTATCTATTACACTAACTTTGAGGTACTTTCCAACTCATCAATCTTATCGGCTAAACTGATCATTTAATTCCTTTTTGTTATGCTCTGTTAACAAAGAAATACATTGGTGAACACAAGCTCGGTTAACACTGTACTCGATATACACTACACTTTGTCAGTGTATACTAAAAAACTTCATTTACCGACAACACTGCTTTGTGTCTTTAGGCTCTTTTCCTCATTATAGATGAATGCAACATAATAATGTCAATATCATAAGGTCATAGACTCACCAACAAGTTACTCAATGTATTCCTTATTCTCATCTAATATATACATCTTCCTCATGTAGATATTTTCTATTCTTCATCTCTTTCACTCGTTTCTTCAGATGTTTTGATATAGTAACTTAGAAGATAAGTGTTGTTAAACTAGTTGACATCAATGAAAACATAATACTGATTTAATCATATTACATATCTAATCAACAACTCCTTAGTGATCTTTAATCACAGAATCTTCAATTAGGTTTTAAATCAAATGTAGTTCATCAATCTCTCCCTTTGGCATTGATGGTAACTCAAGTAATATGAAATGTACCATACACATACCAAACATGTATTCTACAACTCTATGAACAAATTTTGTACAAGCTCTCCCTAGCTTATTATGTTTAATCACTACATTACTAAACAACATTATAAAATACAACTTTGACATTCTGTAGATATGCTCTTTTTTAGTTCTCCTATTCCTGCTTCTATTTTCAATAACCGATCTTCAATGTTCTCCCTTTCTTTCAGATTATCTCTCCCTTAGATAGTTCTCATTGGTGCATATTGTTTCATATTGTTTATCTCTCCCTTTGACAACAATTCCAAAGAAACAAATAAACAAATAGCTTTGTCTATAGCTAAGTAACTCTCTGTTGTCTATTACATTCTCTGCATCTTTGTATACTGATATCCCAATATGTTTCGATTCTTCAAACTTAATCACAACATTGAACATGATCCAAAGTGTGAACTATGTTACATCATAATGTGTGATCTTCTGATAAGATTAAGCTAATGCAACATCCAGATCACCTTAGTGACCGGTAGACACAAGACGGACCCCAAGTCTAGTCCTCAAGTATTCAAATGTATCCTTTGATAGAGGCTTTGCAAATATGTATGCAAGTTGTTATTTAGATGTAACAAATTCTAACTTCACTTTCTTCTCCTGTACTTGTTCTCTTAAGTAGTGATACTTAATTGATATGTGCTTTGTCTTAGAGTGCATCACTAGATTCTTTTAAATATTAATTGCACTAGTGTTGTCACAGTATATAATCGTCAAGTCAGTGATTACCTCATTCATTCCTTCCAACACTTGCTTAATATATGCAATATTTGAGCAATTAGTAGCAGCAACAACATATTCTGCTTCAGTTGTAGAGTGAGAAATACAAGCCTGCTTTTTACTTGTCCAAGTTACAAGTCTTTCACCAAAGAAAAATGCTCCTCTGGTGGTGCTTTTTCTATCATCCACATTTCTAGCCTAATCAGCATCAGTGTACACTTTCAGTTCAAACTTGCCTTCCTTAGGATACCATAATCCATAATCCTCTATCTTTTTCAGGTATCTTAAGATTCTTTTAGTAGCAATCATGTGTGATTCTCTAAGGTTAGTAGAAAATCTAGCAACAATTCTCACAGCATGTGCTATATCTGGTCTACTGTGAACTACATACATTAACTTACCAATCATGGATCGGTAAAGTGTCTAGTTTAGCTCTATAGTTTCATCTTCCTTTGTTAGTTTACATCTAGTAGCCATTGGTGTTCCCACAGGTTTAGCATCTTCCATGCCAAATGTCTTAAGTACTTCCTTTATGTATTTAGATTGTGTGATGAATATCCCATCACTTGTAGTCATAGAAAGAATTTAATCTCTCCAAACATAGACATTTCAAATTATTTTTGCATTTCACCAGCAAATGCTTTACATACATGATCTTGTCCTCTAAAAATAATATCATCCATAAATATCTCAGTAATAAGAATAGTATCATCAGTATCTCCTTTCATATACAAATTATTGTTCTCACTAGTTCTAACAAATCTAATACTTAGCAAGTAAGTATCCAACCTTTCATACTAGGCTCTCGGTGCTTGCTTCAAACCATATAAAGCTTTATGTAGTCTACATACCATGTCTTTGTTGTCTGGATCAATGAACCCTTCTGGTTGTTCTATATAGACCTCTTCTTCAAGTATACCATTTAGAAATGCTGACTTCACATCCATTTGATAGACTTTGAATTTCTTGTGTGCAGCATATGCAAGTAGCATTCTAACACCTTCTAATCTAGCAACAAGTACAAATGTTTCACCTTAATCAATGCCTTCTTCCTGTGCATATCCCTTGCATACCAATTTAGCCTTATTTCTTGTAACTTCACCATTTTCATTCAGTTTGTTCCTGAATATCCATTTAGTACCGATAACATTCTTGTCCTTAGGTTGGGGTACTAAGCTATAGGTTTTGTTCTTCTCTATTTTTTCTATTTCCCCTTTCATTTCATTAATCCATTCATCATCCTCTAATGCAACTTTCACATTTTTGGTTCAAATTTACAAACTAGACATGTACCTTGTCTTGCTTTGCTCCTTGTCTACATGCTAGCTTGTCTGTCTCCAATAATTTGTGTCTTAGGATGATGTCTCCTAACAAATCTAGCTAGAACTCAATCTCTTCTTTCTTGTTCATCCTATTCAGGTTCATTTTCTTTCTCAGTAGCTCCATCATGTTTGTCAGTTTCCCTTTCCTATTGTTCTGCATTATTTTCCTATTGATTAGTTATCACAAGTTGTGTCTTCAGTAGATACTCTGGTTGTTAAATGTAAGTGAATCTACCATAGTCTTTCAGTTCCTTTCTACTATCCTCTATGTTCTTATCATCAAACTCATCAACACGAACATTAGTACTTTCAATCATTTTATTTGTAACCTTATTCAGATATTTATATTCTTTACTTTTAGTGAAATATCCCAAAAATATCCCTCCATCTACTTTTGAATCAAATTTACCATTTCTCTCATCTTTTAAAATAAAGCATTTACTTCCAAAGATCCTGAAATAACTTACAATAGGTTTGTGTCCAAACCATAATTCATAATGTGTCTGGTTGGTGTCCTTCTTCAGTTGTACTTGGTTAAGAACATAGACTGTAGTGCTGACAACTTCTCTCCATTATGTCTGAGCAACATTCTTTTGTAGCATCATTATTCTTGCATAGTCAATTATTGACCTATTCCTTCTTTCAACAATGACATTTTTCTAGGGTGTCCTCGGTGCAGAGACCTGTCTTTTAATACCATGCTCATTACAGAAATTAGTAAATTCATCAGAGCTAAATTCACCTCCTCTATTAGATCTTAAGCATTTCAATTCTTTACCATTCTCTTTTTCTACCTTTTCTTTATACCATTTGAACATTTTAAAAGCTTTAGATTTTTCTTTCAAGAACATAATAGTCATCAGTCTAGTATAGTCATCAACAAAAAGAATAAAGTATCTATCACCATAATAACTCTGAGTTCTCATGGGACCACACAGGTCAGTATGAACCAACTCAAGTATCTTCTTTGTTGAGTAGTCTTTTCTTTTGAAACTAGACTTAGTCATCTTACCTTTCTGAGTAGCATGATCAGGTTTTAACAAGTTAGGAAAACCTCTAACTCTTCTCTTTTTGCTAATCTTGATCATGTTATCAAAATTCACATGGCATAACCTTTTATGCCACAACCATGCATCTTCATCCTTCATTATCAAACAAGAAGACTGATCAATATCAAGATAAAATAGATTACCTCTGGAATGTGTACCAGTTCTAACAAGTTTTCCTCCATCATCATAAATCTTTACCTTTTTTCTCTCAAAAGCAAGTCGGTGGCCTAAATTATTTAGTTGTGCCACACTTAACAAATTATAGTTTAGTCCATCTACCTAGTATGCATTTTCACATTTTATTCTATCATTAATCATCACTAAACCTTTACCTCTTACCATACAGGGTGCATCATTGCCCATTCTCCAGATCCTCCATTGTATTCATCAAGTTGATCAAATTTATCTTCATCGCCTATTATATGATGTGTACAACCATTGTCTATGATCCATCTATCATTTCTCCTTATTTTAGAGATCAGTGTTGTTTCTTCATGTTTCTCTTCTTCCTCTGAGTCATCTTGCATAGCAACAAATACAACTTCTACATCATCATCAGAATTAGATTCAGATTCAATATCTTTAGCTATGTAACATACATTTTTTCCTTTATCATTATTGTCTCGGTTGTCTCTATTGTTGTGTCAGTAGCCTCTATTGACTCTTCTCCCATAGCTTCCTTCAAATCAGTCTCTAGATCTATCATCATCTTTCTTATGTGGACATCTAGAAATGATGTGTTCAACCTCTTTACAATTAAACCATGCCAAAGGTAGTTTACCTCTATACCTTTACTTTTGGGTAATCTTCTGGCCATAAGAGCTTCAAGCTTATCAAGCTCATCATCGGTATTGCTATCACTATCATCATTCTTATTATTCCTGCTAGACTTACTAATCCTCAAAGAAGACATGAAAGAAAACTCAATAGATGATACAACACTGTTATCAAAGTTATTCAATTTAAAGGTTGTAAGCTTACCAATCAGAGTATCAATAGTAAGGTTGGATGTTGCCCTTGTTTCATGAATTGCAGACATCCTGATTGCATAAACTGGTAGTAAAGTTCTGAGAATCTTGCTTATTACTGTTTCATCATCAATAACTCCATCAGATGCTCTAATAGCATGTACTACCTCTTTTAGTCTACTTGAGTACTGCACAATGTTCTCACCTTCGTTCATCTTCATATCATCAAATCTACCTCTTAAGCTTTCAGCTTGGGCTCTTTTAACATTCAAATCTCCACTGTATATTAGAGTAAGTTTGTCCCACATCTTATTAGCAATATCACAACCCTTGATGTCTTCAAATTTGACATCAGTACAGGAAGCAACAAGTTCCATCATAGTAATATTTTGTTCATGCCTATCTCTCAGTTGGTCAAGATTCAAGGGACCAGTGGTCGATTGTAAGAAGCCATTCTCCATCAATTCTAGTGTAGAATTCCCAATTACAAATATGTGCAACTTCATTCAGCTTTGCCATACTACGAAGTTCTCTTTGTTTAGTCTTGGCACTTCCCTCTTATACATCTTGAGACCTTTCTGCTAAAGTCCTTAAAACTCTGTTCTAAGCAACCACAACTCTGATACCAATTGTTAGAATAACTGAGAGGGAAGTGAATTAGTTAATTAATCTCCTATATCAAAATGTATAATCAAAACAATTACTTCAACTTCTACTACTCAGTAAACATGAAATAATTTCATTGTCTATGCTTTTACTGATTATCAGTCTAAAACATATAGCAATTACCGATCAAATCTAACATATAATATGCAAAGTATGATAACAAAAAAATATCACAATCAACACATAATAGAAGAGATTTAATGTGGATACCCTGTGAAGGGAAAAACCACCTGGGACTAGCAACCCAAAAATATTCACTCTTCTGAAGTGAGGTCGGTGAAGACCCAACCCTGTTAAAGGTTATAGACACACTTTTAGGTGTGACCTTGTTAGAGGATTTTAGACCAACCATTATTGTCCAACCAGCATTCACTATGGGGTTGATAGGATAACAATGTTCATTCTATGAATGATACATAATAAGACTTTCTTAGTCCACTCGATTAAGAGATTTGACTGTGTACAATGGTTAAATATGTAATAGTGTGTGATCTGATCTATTACAACTTCTATTGCAGATATACAGATCAATATTCAACTCATACAAATCTTTCTGATCAATGTAACACTTATGTTTCAATAATATATCAACTTACTATTCATCGGTAATTACTCTCTGTCACTTGTTAATTGCTCTATAGTTTGGTTCTCACTAACCAGTATGATCAGAATGCATGAAAACTTGTTAACATGATAATTCTGTAGTATCTTCTTCTTTCGACATCTTCACTATGAAAACTCCAGTCTCTTATATAGACATATAAACTATTTTCTTTTTGTCCATCAGATTTTGCCACTTAATCTCATTCATTGATTTTTTCACTTTAACCTTCCTTGGCTGATGTATCAATTACACATTTCAATTTGTTCCATTAGATCTTCCTTGAATTATGTTAGTCATCTATCTTCATAACAAATATTATCTATTACACTAACTTCAAGGTACTTTCCAGCTCATCAATCTTATCGGCTAAACTAATCATTTAATTCCTTTCTATTCTGCTCAGTTAACAAAGAAATGTGTTGGTGAACACAAGCTTGGTTAACACTGCGCTCAATATACACTACACTCCGTCAATGTATACTAAAAAACTTCATTTACCAACAACACTGCTTTGTGTCTTTAGTCTCTTTTCCTCATCATAGATGAATGCAACATAATAAAGTCAATATCATAAGGTCATAGACTCACCAACAAGTTACTCAATGTATTCCTTATTCTCATCTGACATATACATCTTCCTCATGTAGACATTTTCTATTCTTCATCTCTTTCACTCCTTTCTTCAAATGTTTTGGTATAATAACTTAGAAGATAAGTGTTGTCAAACTAGTTGACATCAATGACAACATAATATTGATTTAATCATATTACATATCTAATCAACAACTCCTCGGTGATCTTTAATCACAAAATCTTCAATTAGGTTCTAAATCAGTTGTAGTTCATCAATGTAAACAATCTCAAATGGGAAAAATGTCAAAATCTAGTTTCAAGAGCAAGACCTACTCATCTAAAGCTATTTTGGAGTTGGTTCATACCAAATTATGTGGTCCTATGAGAACTCATAGTTGTTATGGTGACAAATATTTTATATTATTTGTTGATGACTACTCTAGGATGATGACTGTTATATTTTTGAAAGAAAAATCTGAATCTTTCAAGATGTTTAAAATGGTATAAAGATAAAGTGAAAAAAGAAACTGGAAAAGAGTTAAAATGCTTGAGATCAGATAGAGGTAGTGAGTTTATTTTTGATGAGTTCACTAACTTTTCTAATGAGCATGGAATTAAAAGATAGGTTTATGCATCGAGAACACTACAATAGAATGGAATTGTTGAAAGGAGGAATAGATCCATAGTTGATTGTTCTAGAACACTGATAATTGAAAAACAATTACACAAATGTACTAGAGAGAAGTTGTTAGTACCATTGTAGGCATATTGAACCAAGTACAACTAAAGAAATATTCAAACAAGAAAACCTATGAGTTATGATATGGTTACAAACTGAATGAAAGTTATTTTAGAATATTTGGAAGTAGATGTTGCATTCTAAAAGATGATAGAAATGGAAAATTTGATTCAAAACATGATGAAGCAATATTCTTAAGATATTCTACTAAAATAAGATCTTACAATTGTTTGAATAAGGTTTCTAAAAAAATTATTGAAATTGCAAATGTGAGGGTTGAGGATTTTTCTAAGAAAAATGATGAAGAAAGAAAAAGGGATCAAAAAGACTATGGTAGATTCACATACATTGAGCTACCTAACATTCTACACAAGCAATAGGCTAAAATCACCAAGGAATAAGATAATGACACTGAGCATCAGCCTATAGAGGTCAAGAATCAAGAAATAGTTATCAAGGAAGATCTTGATCCTACACCGAATGATGAACAAAGAAGAGATCAAGTGTTAGAAAAATTTGTGAGGAGACACCATCCACAGAATCAGATTATTGGTGACAAGAAAGATGGCATGATGACACAAATTCAGTTGAAAAACACAACATGTTTAGTTTGTCAATTTGAACCTAAAAATGTTAGAGATGCACTTGAGAATGATGAAAGGATTAAAGAAATGAATAAGGAAATTGAGAAAATACTGAAGAACAAAACATGGACATTGGTACCAATACTGAATGATAAGAATATTATTGGAACCAAATGGATATTTAGAAACAAGTTGAGTGAAAATGGTGAAGTCACTAGGAATAAGGCAAGACTTGTATGCAAAGGGTATGCACAAGAATAAGGTATTGATTATGGTGAGACTTTTTCACCAGTTGCAAGACTTGAAGGAGTTAGAATATTACTTGCATATTCTACCTACAAAGGATTCAAAGTATATCAAATGGATGTCAAATCTACATTTTTGAATGGGATACTTGAGGAAGAGGTATACATTAAAAAAATTGAAGGTTTTTTTGATCCAATTTAGAAAAATATGATATGTAAATTTTACAACGCATTTGTATGGACTAAAACAAGCACCGAGAGCATGGTTACACTTTTTTAAACATGTTGATTTTTGTTGAGATAAAACATTTTTTCTGAAATACGATGATTTAATCCTTGAGAGGTTCCATTTGAAGGAATTAATTACAAATGGTTAGCTCAAAGCCTCTTAGATAAAAAAAAATATTGATATAACATCTATACTCCTCATTCATACCTACACTAGAGTCTCCTTCGCACCTATTAAAATGCTGATAAAAAATCACTTTGAATTTATCTTCTAAAAGATCAAATGAATCCATTTAACAAACCTATCTATGTAGTAAGGTACTACTGAGAAAAATCTTTCCAATTATTATAATGTTAATAAATATTAAGTTTATTATGACTTTGTTCTTTTATTTTTACTAAACACAAATATTTCATTGTATGTCTATCTCTATGTTTGACTTTTATGGGAAAATAGGAAATGAAAGAAAACAAATTCTCAAAAACATATATGCCATAGGTATTCAAGTTCTCTTTCTATCAAAAAAAAAATGACATTGGACAAATATATGACTAAGTTATAAGATATGTAGTCGAGGTATGTCAATATTATGGTTTAGTCAACTTCAAATATTAATAAAATATGAAATAATCATGATAATGTCATCAAACCAATTGCATGTCCTCCATATGGATATTTAAAAATGAAATTCTAAAGAATCAAATTGATATCTATTTTTTTAAAAGTGATGCTCTACAAAAATAATGTAACTCTTTGAAAATGACATTTTCAGCAACATACCAATTTTTGTGGGAGAAATAAAAAAGAATTCAAATTAGTTAAAAAATAAGAATAAAAATATATTTAGAATCTAGATAGAAAATCTTAAAAGACTCAAATTTACTTCATCTTTTGATTTCATATGGTTTAATGACAATATACATTTGAATTTGAAATTTTTTTTCAAAATGTAGAGTTCAGTGTTCATTCAGGCAAAAAAGTATAACCCACTATTGTGGGTTCACCCTATGAAAGACTGCATTCATATCTTATTAGCATTGGACTTGTTAGAGCAAGTGATAACAACAATTTATATTTGAAAGGTGAAACTGATGACAAGATTCTTATTGCTGAAATTTTTGTTGATGATATTATATTTGGAGGACGTAAGAAATATGCAAATCATTTGCTGATGAAATGAGAAAAGAATTTGAAATGTCAATGTTTGGAGAGATTAAATTCTTTCTTGGTTTGCAAATTCTACAACAAAGTGAATGGATATTCATTACTCAATCAAAATACATCAAAGAAGTGTTAAAGACATTTGGAATGGAAGATTTAAAATTGGTTGGTACACCAATGGTCACAGGATGCAAATTAACAAAGAATGATCAATCAACTGAGTTAAATCAAATACTATACAGATCAATGATTGGTAAATTGATGTATGTTATGCATAGTAGATCGGATATTGTACATATTGTTGGGATTCTAGCAAGATTTTATGCTAATCCTAAGGAATGACATATGACTAATGTTAAGAGGATTCTAAGATACTTGAAAAACATAGAGAACTATGGTTTATGGTACAGGAAAGAGGGCAATTTTGAACTACACGTTTACACCAATGCAGATTGGGTTGGAAAATTTGATAATCGAAAGAGCACTACCAGTGGAGTATTCTTCTTGGGAGAAAGATTAATTACTTGGATAAGCAAGAAATAAGGATGCATTTCTCAGTCTATGCTACTGAAGTAGAATATGTTGTTGTTGCTTCTAATTGTTCAAACATTGCATGGATAAAACAACTTTTGAAAGGGATGAATGAAGAGATCATTGATCTAGTAAACATATATTGTGAAAACATAAGTTCTATAAAAATTTATAATAATCTAGTGATGCATGCAAAGACCAAGCACATATCCATAAAGTATCACTACTTGAGGGAACAAGTACAAGAAAAGAAATTGAAACTAGATTTTTTAAAATCAAAAGAATAACTTGCAGATATATTTACCAAACCCTTACCTAAGGATACATTTGAGTACTTGAGGAATAGACTAGGGGTCCATCCCCAGTCTATCGGTCACTAAGGTGATCAAGAGGTTGCGTCAACCTATACTCTATCAGAATATCAAATGATGTTGATGCATATTGTTCACACTTTACTTTTCCTAAGGTTGTGAAAGCTAGAACAAAGAACACTACATATTGGTACATGAAGGTACTTGATCTAAACCAAATACTAGAGATAATATTTTGGCTACTGCAGAGTTGTTTATCCTTTTTGGCATTGTTGTCAAAGGGAGTGAAGGAATCAATGAAATATTTATCCACAAGGGAAATAAGAAAAAGGAGAGAATAAGATCAAATCTACAGGGAGAGTTTACATGGAATGTTGTGTAATGATTAAACATATTAAATGAACAAGTTAGGGAGAGCTTACTGAGCTACAACATTTACCTATAGAGTTGTAGAATATATGTTTGGTATTCTATTGCATATTTCTGTTAGAAATAGGGAATACTAAAAGGGGGGTGAATCAGTATTCTACAAACTTTTACTTTTTTCTAATTATGGATATAAAAGATTAACTTGATACATGCAAAATAAAGTAAACTAAAGAACATGAATAGCAATAAAAAAAATGAACTCATAACACATTATTTGTTCTCGAGGAAACCTTGGCCAAGGGAAAACCCTAGTGGGGATGATACCCATAATGATCCACTAATCAAAAGTATCCTACTAAGGATGTTGACCTTGTTAGGAGCCTGTTATATATATAGTGTCTCAGTCTTGATTAAGGGACTCTAGGCCTTGTTAGAAGCCTCAACCTTGCTAAGAGTTGGTAGTACAAATTCAAATGATTACAAGATGAGCTCACTGCCCAAACATGTAACGTACAATGATCTATGATTATAAAAAGAGGGCAAGGTATATAACCTTTGCTGCTTTGCTTGCATATACAAAGTTTTCTTGCTTGACTTTCACAATTTACAACTTTGCGTCAATATCTTTTGCATACATATGTTCATCTATATACTTCACATTACATGTCTTACATTTATACAAATTATTAGGAATAATAACTTTTACAGTCGGCTTTACTAAACATAAAGCACTTTACAAAAATACATAATAACTTATTTTGCCCAAGGGTTAACATCTAGGATGTCATCCCTTTATATGATTAAGACATTATTTTGATAAACAAAATGATCCCTTAACTATTTACCAATTCTATCTTCTTCTATGTCCTATCAGCTTCAACATTGTCTCTAGTAATACTACAATAACTTCTTCCGTACATGTTGTATAGACTTGCGCTCTTAGGTGAGTCTTCAATATACATCATACCATCCATTTTCAAGTGCGAAAGCATTGAACTTACTTATATCAGCATTGCCAATCAAAATTGTCTCTGGTTACACTGGGAAAATATTACTTACACTTCGACAATTTTGTTCTACACTTTGTCTTAACTTCTCTCTGCCATATGTGGTTGTCATATAGATCATATGTTGCCATAATGACAACATCTAGATATCTAACTCAACCAAATTTCCAACAATCTCCCCCTTTATCATTGGTGGCAACATATGAGAAAATTGGCTAAGTCATGAAACTCCAGAATATATCTTTACTGTCCTTATATCTCCATATATCTTATATGCCATCTATACTCCCCCTAGGAATATACTTACATATATATAACAATATAATAATTTTCTACTATCACTCCCCCTTAGACAACAATGACAAAAGGAGTGTCAAAACTATATTCTCAAAAAGTTTACCTTGATTCAAAATTGTAGAGCCAATAGGCTTGCAATAGAATCTGCAAATTTGACTTTAATGTTTCCAATCTCCTTCTCTCATGCCTTCTTAATAGTGTTTGATACACTAAGTAGTGCACATAAACCATAAGATACGATCTCACATTCATGAAGGTTTGCAAAATTGAACTTCTCATAAGATGTCTTGGATGAAAGATATTCTTCCAATTGTCCTTCAATGATACTTATCTTCACTAAAATGTATTCTCATAGAAGAGAGAATCTTCTCAATTTCCTGTCTCTTTCATCATTAAGGATTCTGACATCATCTTTTGATTTGTTGATTCTCTTTTCACAACCTAATATCTTTATATTAGGATTGGTTAGCAGGTTTACCTCTATTTGAATTTTTGTCTCCTTTGATCTTATTTTCTTAGTCACTTCTGATACATGAATTTTTGTATTTGTACACTATATATACAAAGCTTTTCCTCTGTCAAAATTCCTTCTTAAGTCCTTTATACATACATCCAAATTATTGATATCATTTCTAACATTTTGACATATATCAAGAAATAATTTAGCCTCATAAGCTGCATGAACCTTTATTGTAGCTATATCAAATAAGTTGGTGAATTCATTGTCAAATGCCTTCATAACTTCTCTAGCTTTTACTTGTAGATCTGCCTCTACTATCTAATTAGTCACAACACTCTACAACTTCTCTGTTACTTCCAACAATAATCCTTCAAGGCTTTTTCCCTTCTTTTTCTTACCAATAATTTTGTTAAGAGATGAGATCATCTCCATTTGATCATCATCATCAACTTCTTTACCAAAGTTTACAAAAATTGATTCAATCTGTGGTTTCTTTGCTACAATCTCAGGGGTAGGACTGATTTCTACTTTACTTGGTTCTCCTTTCTTTTCTTCAACCTCTGTATTTACTTGAATCTCTGCTTATTTTTCTTCTTCCTTCCTTGTTTCCTTCCTTTCTTCTTCAACTGATCTGACCCGTTCTACTACGGCCAAATTGTCAATAATGTTCTCTAGGTTGCTAAAAGGATTATCATCACTATCTAGTATGATATTAGTTCCTTCCACATTCATTGATTCATCTTCAATGTTAATTGATGGTGGTGGAGAGGGACTTTTCTAGTGCTTAGCTTCCAAAGCTTGATCTGCTGCACTTGAGTGCTTACCAACACCTGTAGTCATCACCTTTATGACTTCTTTTTCAGTTTTTTTGTTGATTTCTTCATAATTGCCTCCCAAAATCTGAATTGTTCTTCTTTTAGTTTTTAGATGAATACCAAGATCTTTCATGATTTCCTTGAAGTGGTCTTCATCTCAGAGGTCACAGAGCTTTCTCACAAAGTTTTCTCTGATCTTATTATCTTCTTCAATTACTCTCTTCTTCCTTTTCACTAATTTCTCAAACAAATCATCAGGTATCTTCCCTTGAATGGTATCAAATTTCTTATCTACTAGGATCATGTGCCTAACAACTGCATTCTCCAAGTTTAATCTTTCTAAATAGTTGTATAGCTCATAATACTTGTTCATCTTTGAAAAATTTCCATCATTAATAATTTGTTCATTTACCTTTTCAATATTTGGTTTCCATTTCTTCTTCTTGACTTCAGTATCTTCATCATCTTTTATTTCAGATACTTTCCTTTGCACTGGGGAAACTATTGTTTTATGTATTTTACCTAGTCTAGTAGCCATTTCCATTACTCTTTTACCTGGTGGAGTGGTGGAAGATCTTGTATATTTTCTTGTTTCCTGTTCCTTCTCTACATTCTCCACTTTCACTACATTCTGCAAATTTATAGTCTCATTTGCAACTATTGATAGGGGTGGAACAGACAAAACTTCTTTTTGTCCAATGTCTCTTAGTGTTGCCATTGTATTCTTTGCAATTAAGAATTCTTGTTCTGTCATACATGTATCCTTAAGAATTTTCTTTATAGTGATTTCCACTCTCTTCTTTGATAGCTTTTCTTCCTATATAGACTTTGTAGAGTTGAAGTTCTCCTCATAAGTCCCAAATCTATTGCTATTTACATCCAGTTTACTTTTCAACAATCTATTCACATATTCTTCTGCTTCAACTTCATAAATTTCATATCTGAGAGGGTCTATGAACTCTACTCTAGGTTCAAATGCTTCAATAAAGGTGAAGTCAATGTCAACCATAAATCATATTTCATTCTTATACTTCTCAACTATAGCCTGTGTGATTCTTGATATTTTCTTTATCAAGTTGTGAACATTTGATTTGATCACTAACATTACACTCTCATTAACCTTGTCTATGGGATATCTCAGATACACTTTCTTAATTTTGTCCATGGTAGTTTTGTTGTCATTCCAGTCTTCTCCAATCGTAAACAGAAATCTTCTCAACAAATGAAAAAACATATATGTAATCAATGATGAGAATCTAAACTATGAGCTTTTAGTCTTCTTAATCTTCTCAAGGTTCTCAAATAACTGAATTCTCTAAATTTCACACATATCCACTTGCACTTTATCAACACACATCAAATAGGCTACATGAATCATACCAGTTGCCATGTCATCTTTTCTACAGTTAGCACAAAACTTAGATGTTAAGATCTTGTATAAATATCTAACATCATCTTGTTGAATCTTGCTAATCACTATTCATCTACCATTGTAGGATGACTTAGTATTATCCAATATTGTTTTCTTCACATTTTTCTCATTAAATGGTATAACTTCTAATTTTGAGAAACTAGTTACTTCATGAATTAGGTCTGCTATCACATCAATTACTCTATCATCTAACCAAAACTTCCCATTATAAATTCTACTCAAAATGATTTTGGTGCGTTCATCATCTTCAAATTCATGTTATAGTGAATACCTTACGATTTCATTTTCATTCAAATGTTCAAATCCTACTTTCAATGACATATCCTAATTGTATAGCTTCTCATATTCCTTAGTAAAATCACTTTCACTGAGGGTTTCAAGTTTGCATCCCAAATATCTTCTAACATTCTCTAAATGCAAAACTCCATTTGGTACAGACGATAATGCTAATTTAGGGTCTTCTTCCAAGGGTTCTACTAGTTCCCTTTTGATCTTAGGTCTAATAGTATCTCTATGCTATGAACAAATGAAACATCCATATCTTTTGCAAATTCTCTAACTGACTAATATATTTTCTGAGTAAAATACCTTAATTTCATGATTTAGGGCTTTGTGTACATCCGGTGCGAAGTTCTCTAACCAAATCCTTCAAACTACCTTCAATTGCTACTACTTTGATATCCTTAACACTTGTAGTTGCTTGAATGATTAACAAATACCGATCAAAATATTTTAACTCTAAGATTATGACATTGCATTCAATTCTTTTGCTGCTTCTTTCCAAAAAGTTGTTTCTGCTTTCCTGCAAAACTTCAAACTTCTTGTGAACTCACATAACTTCATATTAGCTCATGCACTCTTAACCATAGCATTATTACATCACATACTACCTTACATTAACTGCACAAAACTCAATTCATCCTATACTAACTTCTACACTATCCTAAGTTCCTATTCTAATGCATTCTTTATGAATTAAGTACTTTGAGCTAGGTTAGGAAGAGATTCACTCTTTGTTAGAAAGTAAAGATCCCCAAGATAACTGAGAGGCGGGGGGTGAATCAGTTATCAGATAATTTATCCATTCAACAGCTTTAAATAATATAATCAATGTACTAATCAACCATAGAAAGATAACCATACACAATTGCACAATAACACAAGATATGTTAACTAGGGAACCTCTTGAAAAGAGTAAACCCCGGTGGGAATGATGCCCACAAAATGATGCACTAATATGAAAGTTCCTTGTTAGAGGATGGACCCTATTAAGAGTCTTATGAAATACATTCAGTACATATAAATCCCTGTTAGGAGATTTTGAATCCCTGTTAAAAGATTCTAACCCGGTTAAGAGTTTATGGAAGACAGAAGGACCCACTGCCCAAACAGCTTCAAGGCAAGATCTCTGAACCCACTGTCCAAAAGATCTTAAAATTATTCAATAGAATAATATGAAATATATTACCTCCTTCACACTGTGCCAAAATTGCACTCTCTGCTACACAAGATCACAATTCCAGATCTTTGTACTCACAAGTCTTCCTTCATCACTGAATTAGCTCTTTTCTTCACTTCATGCATATATTCGCATCACAATCTTCATAGTACACACTATAACAAGGAAAACATTCCTTCTTATATACCAAACTCAAATAATTACAAATGAGTCAGTCCTCAATTACAAAATAATAAATTCTACACGCTACACACAGAATTCACATAAAACTGTCAGCTTCCAGTTACTGTAACTTTCTCCAAAAATATCCTCAAAGTTTGCACTGTGAACCACATCATCATTAATGAGTCTCCAACATCCTTTTAACTGCACAAAATCAGATTCCATCCCAGCTAAGAGATATCCTCTAATTTCTGAACATCGCTACATAGAAACATTGTCTAAACACTACTTTCACTAAAATGCTCATAACTCTTACAAATGAATGAATTTTTTTTTGTGCTGTTAACCATAGATTAATAACACACCAAAGAACATACCATCAACTGCGCAAAAGCCAATCTGTAATACAACATGTGTGCAAAACAAAATTGTACCTGCTTTCCTGCTAATATCTAGAATATCACTGTGTTGACATCAATGACAATCCAAGTCATGAATGCAACAACAACTGCTACAAAATGACTGCCCAAACACTTTGCATTCATTCCTAACACTCTTACCATTAGATACTTCACCTTTCTGATTACCTTATGTGCTGAATGTGTCTCCTTGATATGTGGCTTTAACAAACTTCACTTCTTCTGAATTACTACAACATCCTCTTTGAGTGTTTCTTGCATTCTCATTTCTCCTTGTATGACTTCTAGGATTATGGTTTCTTATGTTATTCATTTTTCAAAACCTTGTTGTATGACCAAATTTGTTGCATATCTAACAAACTATTCCATTGTTTCCATATCTCGGTCCAGTCTTGTTGATTTGTGATCTACAATTCCTAGCAATGTGTCCAATCTTGTTGCATCTATAACATACTACTCCATTTCTTCTATTCATATCTTTAGTAGGTCTCTTATTTTCATGGTTACTATCTCTAAACATTCTACTATTATTATTATTATTAGATCTAAGCTTCTTACATTCAATAGCTCTATGTCCAAAACCATGAAAATTATAACAATAACCATTAAAAGGTTTAAATTTCTTACCTGTGCAATCTTTCTTCATATGACCAAAAGTATTACATGAAAAACATCTACCTTTAAATTCTCTCTGCATACCTTTAGGTGATTCTTCTTGTTTAGGTGGTTTTTCTTCTTTAGGTGTGTCCTCAAATTTGTTAGCTTCATCAAATTTCTTTTCATCTATGTTTTCAGAAACTTTCAGATCTGGTTCCTTGCTTTCTTCACTTATCTTAGATTAGTTAAATCCAAGACCAGTTTTATCATAGAATAGTTTTTGATAAGACATTTGTTCATCAATCTTCTCACTAGTGGAATATAGTCTCTCAAGTTGTTACTTAGACTGAGTTAGTTCACCTTTCACAATTGTATTGTACTTTTCAAGTTCAGCATATTATAGTTTTGTTTTCTCAAGTTCAGATGTCACTTTACAAAGTTTGGATTTCAGATCTTCATTCTCAAATTTCAGATTTGCTTCATTCTTGTTGTTTCCATCTTTCAAACTCAACTTCAAATTTAATATCTTTAATTCATGTTTAAGGATCTCATTTTTTTTTTCTAAATTTTTATCACAATATTCAATTTGAATTGTAGATTCCTTCTCTGATTTCAGCTCTTTTAGCTTCTTTTTCAGCTTCTCAATAAGGTTCTTTGCATCATCATATTTTCCTTTCAGAGTATCTCTTTCTTTAGAAAGTATTTCAATCTATTCGAGAGCTTCTTCAAGAGTCTTCTATAACTGATCCATATCCATAGAGATCTTATCAAGATACTAGGCTTTCTCTAAATGATTATTTTCTGAGTAACTAAGCTATGATACCAATTGTTAGAAATATAGAATATTGAGAAGGGGGGAGGGGGGGGGGGTGAATCAGTATTCCACAAACTTTTACTTTTTCCCAATTATGGATATAACAGATTAACTCGATACATGAAAAATAGAGGAAACTAAAGAAAATGCATAACATAAAATAAAATGAACTCATAACACATTATTTGTTCTCAAGGAAACCCTGGCCAAGGGAAAACCCCGGTGGGGATGATACCCACAATGATCCACTAATCAAAAGTATCATGTTAAAGATGTTGACCCTATTAGGAGCCTATTACGTATATAGTGTCTCAGTCCTAATGAAGGGACTCTAGGCCTTGTTAGAAGCCTCAACCCTGCTAAGATTTGGTAGTAAAAATTTAAATGATTATAAGATGAGCCCACTACACAAACATGTAATGTACAATGATCTCTAATTACAAAAAGAGGGCAAGGTATATAACCTTTGCTACTTTGCTTGTATATACAAAGTCTGCTTGCTTGACTTTCACAATTTACAACATCACATCAATGTCTTTCGCATACATATGTTCATCTATATACTTCGCATTACATATGTCTTACATTTATACAAGTTATTAGAAATAATAACTTTTACAGTCGACTTTACTAAACATAAAGAACTTTACAAAAATACATAATAACTTATTATGCCCAAGGGTTAACATCTAGGATGTCATCCCTTTATATGATTAAGACATTATTTTGATAAACAAAATAATCCCTTAACTATTTACCAATTTTGTCTTCTTCTTTGTCCTGTCAGCTTCAACACTGTCTCTAGTAATACTACAATAACTTCTTCTGTACATGTCATACAAACTTGCACTCTCAGATGAGTCTTCAATATACATCATAGTATCCATGTTCAAGTGCACAAGCACTGAACTTACTTATATCAACATCGCTAATAAAAACTATCTCCGGTTACACTAGGAAAACATTGCTTACACATCAACAATTTTGTTTTGCGCTCCATCATAAGTACTCTCTATCATATGCGATCTTCATATAGATCATATGTTTCCATAATGACAACATCTAGATATCTAACTCAGCCAAATTTCTAACAATTTCATATTGTGTTTCCATCAATGCCAAAGGGAGAGAATGATAACCTACAACTGATTGAATATCTTGATGGAGTGAATGAACAAGTGAAAGACAATGATTAAAGGTCACTAAGCTACTAAACTAATATGTAAGGCAATTAAATCATTCAATGTATTTTCATTGATGTCAACTAGTTTTGGTTGTACTTATAATGATAGTTACAAATATTTGAAGAAGAAAATGGTAAAGGAGTGAGATATCTACATGAAGATGAGATGGATATGAAAGATATGGCTATGGTATACATTGGGTAACTTTTTTTATGATTCTATGGAATCATGTTATTGACTTGATTGTATTACATGATTTTGTTATGTATTGAAGATCAAAGCTAAACAATTTTATGTGGTTGGTAATTGAAAATTTATGTATGCACCGAGCTAGTGTAGTGTATATTGAGTATAGTATTAATCGAGCAGGTATTCATCGACACATTCTGGTATTGGCCAAGTGAAAGAAACAAATAAAGTTTATAACAGGTGACTGAATTGATGAGCTAGACAATTGCTTATGATTCTGAGGTAGAAGATAAAGTTTTTTATAATGATCTAACGACTGACAATAGTCAAGATTTATTAGATGAAGAAAGATGAAACATGTTATAGACACAACTACCAAGGAAGGTTAAAGTGGAAAAATGAACAATGGAGATTAAGAGGAAAAATCTAACAGATGAAAATAAAATGGTTTATGCTATCTATTTAAAGAGACATGACATTCATTAGTGAGTCTAGGATTATTGACACTGCGGGATAATTCATGTGAAAGAACTATTTTCATTCACTGCTAATCAAACTGGTTGAAGACAAGATTGAGTTGAACTGTAGATATTACTGAGCATTAAAGAATTATTCACCAATTTGAATAGGTTGAAGATTATGAAGGATTGAATTGAATATTGATCATAGGAGGTATTTTGAGCTTAGCATAGATCTAAAAATCTGCAAATCTAAGTTGTATTTGAATCAGATCATTACTATATCAGTTTAACCACTGTTACAACAAAATCTCTTAACCGAGTGGACTTAACAGTCTTTTTGTATTTCTATATGACATTCAATGAATGTTGATTATTTTATTGTTGACCCCATAGTGAATGTTAGACAAGGGAGAACTGTTAGTGATAAATACTCTAACCAGGTCACACCTTACAGTGTATTTTGTAAGGTTAGCTCCTAACCAAGCTCACTTTAAAAGAGTTAATTATTTTGGGTTACCAGTCCCAGATGTTTTTTTTCCTAATAGGGTTTTCACATTAAAAATCTATGTTTTATGTGTATTTGATGTGATTGGATTGTTATTTTACTTTACACATTTTATAACTAGTCAGATTGGTAAACATAGTGTTGAATTTACTATTAATCAATAGATGAAGAGAAAGTTATTATTGATAGCTTACCAAGTTTGATCCAGGAGCATCTTAGGTCTTGAGCAATCTTGCATCACCAAAAATAGATCATGTTTTCCTGTACCTATTGTTTATTTTGTAGCCATTGTTGATGTTGGTTTCTTTCGTTGTAAAGTTAATATGGTGTTGTGTACCTATTCTTGGGCATTCTCCTAGGCGTGCATGTCCAAATTCATTTAGATCTGGAAGTTATTGTTACAAGTAGTAGTTGTCATTGCACAAAAAGATTGACCTGTTAATGCCTGATACAACCACTAGACTTATAGAAGACATAGGAAGTAATTAAGCCGTGTCACAAATCCTGAGAGGAGAGATGACCATTTTTCTAACAATCTCCCCCTCAGTGTTACTCGAGGGGATTTGAACCTATGACCAAGCTTTGATACCACTTGTTACAAGTACTAGTTATTGTTGCACCAAAAGATTGACCTATTAATGCCTGATACAACCACTAGACTTATAGAAGACACATGAGGTGGTTAAGCCATGTCACAAATCCTACGAGGAGTGCTAAACATTTTTCTAATAGTTATCACCATTTTCCTCGAGTATCGATTTTCTTCCAGTTTCACAAGAAACATGGAGTGTTTCACCTTATGCAGTTCCTTATGGGGAAATTGGATCTTGTGAAGTTCGGGATATGTTCTTGGATCATGTGTGGACCTAAATGTGTCTTTGCAACATGTTGTGTTATTTCTTTCTTTAGCTTTGGTTTTCTCTTCCTAAGTGGACCTATAATGTAATTAAATGTCTGACTGGCTGACTTGTGGCTTAGCTGGCTATATAAGAAGCTTAGGTTGTTTAGTTAGTGGTAGATGGTGATAGTTGAAGAGTAGTAGAAGTAGAAAAGAAGATGCTATGTGATTTGAGACTCTGAATTCATAATTCTCTTGGCATCAGGCCAAAACCTGAAAGGCCTCACAGTCGGGCATGCTACTTGATTTATTTTAATCACACCAGTTTGGTTTCTAGTTGCCTTGCCTGACATACATTGTGTTTTTATTATTCATGTGAATTATATATTGCTTTCATGTGTAACTCTGATCAGGGCTTGTTTGTTGGTTCAAGTTGATAATTTGATTGAAAATTTTGAATATATACATCTAGAGTTTCGGGACTATATGATAACTAGAATAAACTGATTCACCCCCACCATCAGTTATCTAACAAATAGATGTCAAAATTCTAACTTCATCAGGGATAATTACAAAAAAAGAAACCTAATTTCACAAAAAAGTGTATCCTTTGTGGAAATTTTTTGTCAAAAAATAAAACCAAATTTATTAGTGTCTATTTGAGAGATAATGAACTTTGTCAAAGTTTTGGAAAGGGAAGAATTGAGATTAAGTTGTAGAATGGGAATCATCAGCTTCTACAAGAGGTAAGACATGTTCCAAAGATGAGTAGGAATTTAATTTTGTTAGGGTAGCTAGGTGATGAAGGTTGCGCAATTAATTTTAATGACAAAAATTGAGAGTTTTCAAAATGATCCTTAGTAGTACAAAAAGGTGCAATAGTAGGAACCTTACATATTTTTACAGGTCATCATTTTTTCTAATATGATTTTTATAGAGTAAAGTCAATGTTTAGGAATAATTGGTGCAATTGATCAAGTACAAAGTCAAATAATCGATGTGAATTTTGAAAAAGTACTATAACACAACAAACTTGGGCACATGAGTGAAAAAGGTATGAAATTAATTCATTCACATAAAGCTTTGTTGAGTATAAAATGTATCAATATGGATTTATATGGAAGTTGTGTGTATGGAAAATAAAAGAGAGTTAGTTTTCTGAAGGGTGGGAAAGAAAATAAAAATGAAAAATTGGAGTTTGTCCATATAGATGTATGGTGACTAGCATAGGTACCTTACCTTGTTGGATCTCTGTATTATGTTACATTTATTGATGATGCAACTAGGATGTTAGAAATAGGAAATAATGAGAGGGGGGGTGAATCAGTATTTCACAAACTTTTACTTTTGCCCACTTATGGATATAACAGATTACTTTAGTGCATGCAAAGCATAAGAAACTAAATAGCATACATAATAGTAAATGTAAGGAACTCATAACAAATGATATGTTCTCAAGGAAACCTTGGCCAAGAGAAAACCCCGATGGGGATGGTACCCACAAAGATCCACTAATCAAAAGATATCCGGTTAAGGATGTTGACCCTGTTAGGAGCCTATTACAATCATATAGTGTATCAGTCCTAGTTAAGGGACTATAGGCCTTGTTAGAAGCCTCAACCCTATTAGGAGTTGTAGATACAAAACTTGATTACCAGATGAGCTCACTGCCCAAAAAAGTAATACAAATTTTTACTGATTACAATATGGTACTGCTTAAAACTTTGCATCAACAACTTTCGCTGCTATCACAATTTACATATATTACATGTTACATTTCAAGTATGCTCGGTACATCTTCATTTATACAAGATATAAACATAATATCTTTCTCTTTTTAGCTTGCATATCTTTATCCAAGAGTAAACATCTAGAATGTCATCTCTTTATAATATTAAGTCATTATTTTGACAAGCAAAATAATCCCTTAATTCATTTACTAGTTCTGTCTTCAAAACTACACTGTCGGTTGTACTCTGTCATCAGTAAAATAGTCATAACTTTGTCTGTACTGTTCGTACTCTTTTGCACACTGAGATGGGGTATCCTTGGACACCATAGAGTCTATGTTCAACTGCACAAACTCTGATCATGCTCCAGTGAATGTCGCCAAAACAAACTGTATTGGGTGCTCTGTCAAAATCACTATTTCATACTTAGACAATTTTAGTCTGCGACCTTCCATACTTACTTTCCAACTTATGCGCTCTACATAGGGAACATATGTTTCCATAATGACAACATTCATGTACATACCTCATCCAAATTGTTAACAATCTCCCCCTTTGTCATTGGTGGCAACATATGAGAAAATTGGCTAAGTGTACAAGTCAAAAATCTCAAAATTGCATAAAAAATGTGGCCATAGTATAAATAAGTATACTATCCTTATATCTCCTCAAAATATATACAATAATCTATAACACTTCATCATACTCCATAGAACTCCCCCTATGAGTATCCTTCCTTATCATATATAGACAATTTTCTAAGTATCTCTCCCCCTTTGACAACAATGACAAAATAAAGGGTGGAAAGGGATATACAAAAAATTGTGTCAAAACTTTTACCTTACTATCTTATTGCAAAGCCGGTAGGCTTGCAACACAATCTGCAAAATCTGTCTTCCAAGTCTCAAAATATTTCTCCCATGCCTTCTCTATTGATTCTACTACATTGAGTAAAGTACTCAATCTGTATGCTGCAATCTGACAAGCTTGGAGGGACTCAAAATTGAATTTCTGAAATGTTGTCTTAGTAGTAAGACATTCATCTAGCTACTCTTTGATTATGGTCAACTTGATTGAGACATGCTCTCTCAAGATGTTTATTCTGATAGATTTCTTGTTTTTCTCATCATTTAACATCCTTATTTCATCACATAATTTTCTGATCTTATTCTCAACTGTTCTAATCTTTATGTTTAGGCTGGCCAAAGAGTTTGTTTCTACTACAATCTCATCTTGCTTCTCTTTTATCTTCTTTTCTTCTTCAATTAAAATATTTTCAGACTTTGTACACTGAATGTACAAATGCTTTCCAGTCTCAAGATGTTTCCTTAAGTCCTTAATGTGTCTATCAAGGCTGTCAATGTCATTCTTGATATTCAGACTTGTGTTCTACAACATCTCAGCTTCATAAGCTGTCTGAGCCTTAACCTTAGCAATATGAGTTAAATTAGTGAATTCAGCATTAAAAGATTTAATTACCATCTTTTCTCTTTCAAGTGGATCTGAATCAAAGACTTTTGTAGATATGACACTTTGTAGCTTCTCAGTCAAGTCTTTCAGACTACCTTCCAAATTCTTAACTTTCTTATTCTTTCCAATAATTTTGTTTAAAGAGGTGATCAACTCTATTTGATCATCGTCATCAACTTCCTTGCTCAAATCTTCAATCAATGTTTCTATTCCTTTCTCCTTTCTAGTCTTAGGAGTAAGACTGATGTCTTCTTGTGTTCCAGTAAGTGTAGGGGCCTCTGTTTCCATTTGCACTTCAGTATGTGTAGTCTCTGTTCCAATAGTCCTTTCTTGCTCTCCCAAATCCAAATTGTCAACAATGTTATCCAAACTATTGAGTACCGCATCAACAGAATCTAAAGTAACTTTAGTTCCTTCAATGTCCATAGATTTTGTGCCAATGTTTATGGAAGAAGAGGGAATATCTTCAACTTCAACTACCTCTTCTGTTGCCTCTGCTTGTTCTGAACTCTGTTTCTCTGCTGGTTTTGCAACTGATTGATCTTTACTATCTTTTCCTGCTACCAAGTTAGCTAGCACTCACACAACTGCCTGTTCAATTTTAGTCTTTACTTGCTCATACTGTCCTCCCATTATTTGTATAATTCTTCTTTTGGTTCTCAATAGGGTCTAAAGTGGCTTGAGGATCTGTTTAAGATGGTCATCATCTCTTATCTCACAGAACTGTCTAATCACATTCTCTCTCATTTTGATATCTTCTTCTTGTGCTCTCATATTTCTTCTCACAAGTCTATTCTACAAATCTTCTAGTATCTTTCCATGAATAGTATCAAATTTCTTATTAGACAAAATCATATGTGTAACCATTGCATTCTCAAGATTCAATCTGTTAGAGGATCCATATAAATCATATTATTTATTCATTTTGGTAAAGTCTCCATGCTGCATTATATCTTCATTAAGTCTTTCTATCCTTGGTTTCCATGATTTCTTCTTTTCTGTCACTTCATCATCTTTTATTTCTGCAACTCTTCTAGGTATTGGTGGAACAATTGTTTTCTGTCTTTTACCCGGTCCTGAAGCACTTGCCTTCATTCTTTTTCTTGGTGCTAAAGAAAAGGGTTTCTCTATCTGACTGATTCCTTGTTCCTTCTCGGGTTCTTCAACCTTTACCTTTACTTGAATAGGTTCTGCACTTGATGCCAAAGGTGGGATTGATAATATCTCACTTTGCCTTATTACTTCTGCAGTCTTCTTTGCAATATCAAATTCTTTCTCACTCATACCTGATTCTTTTAGAATTTTCTTTATTGTAGACTCCACTCTCTTCTTTGATTGTTTCTCTTCCTTAAGTGACTTTGCTGAACCAAAGTTTTCATCATATGTTCCAAATCTGTTGCTATGAGCATCAACTTTACTTTTCAACAATCTACTAACATAACCTTCTATTTCAACTTTAGAGATTTCATAGCCAAGAGGGTCTATGAATTCATATCTAGGTTCTACTGCCTCAATGTAAGTGAAATCAGTATCAACCATAAAACATATATCATCTTTGTATTTCTCAACTAGGGATGGAGGAATTCTTGATCTATTTACCACAATGTTCTGAAAAGTTTTCAATACTAACTTTACACTATCATTAACCTTCTCAATAAGATGTTTCATGTAGACTTTATTGATTCTTGCCATAGTATTCTCACCATCGTTCCATTCAATAGTGTAAGGAAATCTTCTTAACAAGTGGAAGAACATGTAAGTAACCAATGAGGAAAATCTAAAGTGAGTGTATTTAGCTTTCTTTATCTTCTCGAAATTCTCAAATAACTATATTCTCAGAATTTCACACAAATCCACAGGCTTCTTCTCCAAACACATAAAATAAGCAATGTGTACCATACCTGCTAGCATATCATCTTCTCTAGAGCTTCCACAGAACTTTGTTGTCAAAATCTTACACAAGTATTTTACATCATCTTGCTTAATCTTACTAATGACTATACCTCTGCCATTGTATACTGAACCGGTGTTTTCAATCACAATCTCTCATGTTTTTCTCATTCAGTGGAATTGCACCAGTTTTTGATACTCCAGTCACATCATGAATTAGGTCTGCAGTTATGTCTATAACTCTATCTTCTAACCAAAATTTGCCATTATGAATCCTACTCAAAATGATCTTAGTACACTCCTCATCATCAAATTCATATTTCATAGAGTACTTAATGATTTCATTATTTTCTAAATGTTCATAACCTTGTTTCACTAACATGTCTGAGTTGTACAACTTATTATATTCACCATTAAAATCATACTCCCTTAGGGTTTCATACTTGCATCCAAGATAACCTTTAACATTCTCTAAATGAAGAACTCTATCTGGTATGGCTGATAAGGCTAAACTAGCATCTCTTTCTGAGGGTTCAACTGGATCTTTCTAGGTCTGTTCTTATCCTTAATGTTGTGAATCAATGACACATCCATGATTATATCTGATTTCTTAATCTGATTCAAGATCGTAGTCGGATAAATACCTCAAATTCACAAAATTAGGGCTTTCGCTAGATCAGCGCTTCAAACTTCTGCAAAACACTTCCAAACTTCTTTCTTTGCTTCCAAATCACTTCTAATCACTTGATAGTCATAATAACTTTGATTTCAATCTTTTAACACTTAGCATTTACTCGATCTAACATCACATTCAATAATTTTGCCGCCAAAATGCCAAAAAGTTGATTCTGTAAACCTGCAACCATAAATCTTTTTGCGACCTCACAAAACACAATATTTATTTTTGCGCACTTAACCATAGCATCAGTATAACATAACAAACCTTCATCTAACTACGCAAAACTTAACTCGTTCAAAATATAACTCTACACTAATTCTAAGTTCCTAAACTATAGAAATTTTCATAATTTAAGTCCTTAAAGAAGGGTTAGGTAAAGAATCATTCTTACCATCAGATACATTACCTTCCTGATTACCTTCAATGCTGAATATACCTCCTTGATATGTACCTTTAACAAATTTTACTTCATCTTCATTGCTATAACAACCTTTCTCTTTATTTCCTACATTTTCATTCCTTCTTGCATAGTTTCTAAGGTTAGGGTTATGATGATAACCTCCATTGTCCATTCTGCAAAATCTTTCTATGTGTCCAATCTTGTTACATATCTGACAAGTGATTCCATTGGTTCCATATCTAGGTATTTTCTGATTGATTTGTGTCTTGCAATTTCTAGCAATATGTCCAATTTTTTTGCATCTGAAACATACTATTCAATTTCCTCTTCTCATGTCTTCAGTTGATCTCTGATCTGCATTGTTAGTATTTCTAGGCATTCTTCTATTGTAATTATTCTCAATAACTTTAGATCTTCTACATTCAATAGATCTATGTCCAAAACCATGACAATTATAGCAATAACCATTTAGAAGTTTGAATTGTTTACCTGTACAATCTGTCTTCATATGACCAATAGTATTACAAACAAAACATCTACCTTTGAATTCTCTTTGCATACCTTTGGATGATTCTTCTTGCTTTGGTGCATCTTCTTGCTTCAGTGATTCTTCTTGCTTTGCTGCATCTTCTTGTTTATTCTCATCTAACTTCTTTTCTCCACTTCTTTCACATTCATTCAGATCTGGTTTCTTGATTTCACTAACTATCTTCAATATGTTAAATCTAAGACCAGTTTTGTCATAGAATGGTTTTCCATAGGATACTTGCTTATCAATCTTTTCACTATTTGAATATAGCCTTTCAAGTTGTTGTTTAGATTGAGTCAATTCACCTTTCACAATTTTGTTGTATTTGTCAAGTTCATCATACTGCAGTTTGACTTTATCAAAATTCAGATGTTACCTTGCCAAGTTTAGATTTCAGATCTTCATTTTCATTCTTTAAACTTTCATTTTCAGATCTCAAATTGTCATTTCCATCTTTCAAGCTAAGCTTCAGATTTTCTATCTTTAATTCATGTTTAAGGATTACATTTTCTTTTTCTAAATCTTCACAATCTTCAACAAAAATTTTAGATTCCTTCTCAGATTTTAGATCTTCTATCTTACCTTTCAATTTGTCAATAAGATTCTTTGCATCATCATACTTCCTTTTCAAGGTGTTTCTTTCATCAATAAGCATATCAATTTGCTCAAGAGCTTCTTCAATATTCTTCTGCAATTGATCCATATCCATAGAGATCTTACTCAAGCTGCTAAGCTTTCCTTGAATGTTTCTTCTCCAAGTAACTACGCTCTGATACCAATTGTTAGAAATAGGAAATACTGAGAGGGGGGGGTGAATCATTATTTCACAAACTTTTACTTTTGCCCACTTATGAATATAACAGATTACTTTAGTGCATGCAAAGCATAAGAAACTAAATAGCATACATAACAGTAAATGTAAAGAACTCATAACACATGATATGTTCTCGAGGAAACCCTGGCCAAGGGAAAACCCCGGTGGGGATGGTATCCATAAAGATCCACTAATCAAAAGATATCCGATTAAGGATGTTGACCCTGTTAGGAGCCTATTACAATCATATAGTGTATCAGTCCTGGTTAAGGGACTATAGGCCTTGTTAGAAGCCTCAACCCTATTAGGAGTTGTAGATACAAAACTTGATTACCAGATGAGCTCACTACCCAAAAAATTAATACAAATGTTTATTGATTACAATATGGTACTTCGTACAACTTCTCATCAACAAATTTCATTGCTATCACAATTTACATATATTACATGTTACATTTCAAGTATGCTCGGTACATCTTCATTTATACAAGATATAAACATAATATCTTTCTCTTTTCAGCTTGCATATCTTTATCCAAGAGTAAACATCTGGAATGTCATCTCTTTATAATATTAAGTCATTATTTTGACAAGAAAAATAATCCCTTAATTCATTTACTAGTTATGTCTTCAAAACTACACTGTCGGCTGTACTTTATCATCGGTAAAATAGTCATAACTTTTTCTGTACTATCCGTACTCTTTTGCGCACTGAGATGGGGCATCTTTGGACACCATAGAGTTTATGTTCAACTACACAAACTTTGATCATGCTCCAGTGAATGTCACCAAAGCAAACTGTATCGGGTGCTCTGTCAAAATCATTGTTTTATACTTAGACAATTTTAGTCTGCGACCTTCCATACTTACTTTCCAACTTATGTGCTCTACATAGGGAACATATGTTTCCATAATGACAACATTCATGTACATACCTCAACCAAATTTCCAACATAGGAAAGTATGGATTTATTTCCTTAGATATAAATCTAATGTATTTGAAAATTTTTTAAAATGGAAGAGCTTGGTTGAAAATGAGATTGGTAAGAGACTAAAATGTCTTAGATCTGATAAGGGTGTTTAGTATTGAAGAAAAGAGTTCAAGTATTATTGTTCCTCTAATGGTATTCATAGAAAAACAATGGTTCCAAGGACTCCACAATAAAATGGAGTGGTTGAATGTATGAATAGGACAATAATGGAGAGTGCAAGGAGTATGAGGTTGCATACTCGGCTTCCCTTAAATATGTGGGATGAGACAATCATCACTACTATTTATTTAATCAATAGATGTCCCTCTAATAATTTGGGATGTGGTATTCTAGAGGAATCATGGATAGGTAATAAGGTGAGTTAGTCTTTTCGTAGAACCTTTGGTTGTGAAATATTTGTGCATATAAATTTTGAAAATAGAACCAAGCCAGAAGCTAAGTCAAAGAGATGTATTTTTCTTGGATATGGCATTGGTGAATTTGGCTATGGAATTTATGATGTTTAATATCATAAAATTGTATGAAGAAGGGATGTCGTATTCAATGAGAAAGTGTTGTAAAAAGATCAGTTGTAGCAACATGAGAAAAAACAAAATGATTATTTAGTGTTGGATGATACTCTAAAAGATGATGTTCTAGTGGTCTATCATGCTTTGTAACAACAACAACACCAAAAAATACAAAAAAAATCTAGTGAATGTTAGATAGTCAACAAGGCTAAGTAGACCTCCTAAAAGGTTTTCTCCCACTTTTATTATATTTTATTAATAGATGTTCGTGAACTAGAAGAATATGATGAAGCTATGAAAATGGATAAAAAGGTTCAGTGTGAGCTTTCCATGGAAGAATAAATGGACTCCTTACTAAAAAATCAAACTTGGGAATTATGGAAGTTGCCTATATGTAAAAAGCCTTTACAAAATAAATGGGTTTATAGGCTGAAATAAGAATATGGAGGTAAGAAAAGATTAAAATCTAGGTTAGTTGTAAAGGGATTTGCACAAAAAAAGGGCATTGATTTTGATGAGATCTTTTCTCCAGTTGTAAAAATGACCTCTATGTTAGAAAGTAAAGTCCACCAAGATAATTGAGAGAGGGGGGGGGTCAATCAGTTATCTGATAATTATAACTTTTATCAACTTCAACAGTATTTAACCATGTAAGCAATATAATTACCAACCATAGAATGATATTCATACACAATAACACATTGACACAAGATATGTTGACTAGGGAACCTCTTGATCAAAGAGTAAACCCCGGTGGGAATGATGCCCATAAAAGATGCACTAATATGAATATTCTTTGTGAAATGATGGACTCTATTAGGAGTCTTATGAAATACATTCAGTACATATGAATCCCTGTTAGGAGATTTTGAATCCCTGTTAAAAGATTCTAACCCTGTTAGGAGTTATGGAAGACAAATGGACCCACTGCCCAAATAGCTTCAATGGCAAGATCACCGAACACACTGTCCAACTCATCTTAAGATTATTCAATAGAACAATATCAAATATGTTACCTCCTTTCTCACTATGCCAAACCACACTCACTGCTACACCAGATCTCAATTTCAGATCTCTATACCTTGCATGTCTTCTTTCACAATTAGCTCTTTTCTTCACTTCATGCATACATTCACACTTAACCATATTATAACAAGGAAAAACATTATTTCCTTTATACCACACTCAAGTAATTACAAATGATTCAGCATTCAATTACAAAATAAAAGTTTCCACACGCTACATCAAAAATTACACAAAACTGTTAGCTTCCAAATACAATAATTCTCCACTTGTGTAACCTCAAAATTTGCACTGTCATCCATGTCACTATCAATGTGTCTCTAACTTCCCTTTAACTATGCAAAACCAGATTCCATCCCAATTAAGAGATATCATCCAATTTCCACAAACCGCTACTCACGAACACTGCCTAAATACTGCTTCCACCAAAATGCTCATAACTTCCATGAATAAATGAATTACTATCTGCACTCTTAACCATCAACATATAAAATATCAAAGATTATATCCTCAACATCACATAGCTCCAACTGCAATAGCCCACATGCGCTAATCCAAATACTGTCTACTTTTCTACAAGTCTCTAGAAGGTTACTATGTTGACATCAATGACAATCATAGTCATGAATGCAACAAATCATTCAAGTACTTTGTCTGACTTACAAAAATACCATCACTATTCTATGTTATCTGTAATCCCAAAAAGTATTTCATTTCACCAATCATACTCATTTCAAATTCCATCTTCATTTCATCAGCAAATTTGTCACTAGCTTCATCTTCTCCTCCAAAAATAATGTCATCAACAAAAATAACTATAATCAACAAACCATTTTCAATTTCTTTTTTGTATAGATTGCTATCAGCTGTTCCTTTTGTAAATCCCAATTTTAATAAATACTTGTTTGATCTTGCATACCAAGTTCTAGGTGCTTGCTTTAGTCCATATAATGCTTTCTTTAGTTTACATACCATGTCTCCTTCTTGAGTCAAAGGAAAATATTTTGGCTGCTCAATGTAGACTTCTTCCAATTCTCCATTTAGAAATGTTGATGTCACATCCATCTAATACACTTTAAATTTCTTATAAGCTGCATAGGCCAAAAATATTCATACTACTTCAATTCTTTCTACTGGTGCAAAAGTTTCTTCATAGTCAATTCCTTCTTGTTGTGAGTATCCTTTGCATACCAATCTTTCTTTGTTCCTTACTACTTCTCCTTGTTCATTCATCTTATTTTTGAATACCCATTTTGTTCCTATAGAATTCTTATCTTTAGGTCTAGGGACCAATTCCCATGTCTTGTTCTTTTCAATCTGATCTAGTTCTTCTTTCATGGCTTTAATCCAATGTTCATCTTCACAAGCTTCACTAGTAGATTTAAGTTCAATTTGAAAAATCAAACACAATTTTTCTTGTACCTTATTTTGAGTCTGAACTCCTCTATCTATGCTTACAATCATTTGCTCAACAGGATGATTCCTTGACAAATTCTTGTTGGGTGTCACTGTCTAAGTAATTGTTTCTGTTGTAGGTTCTTCAATGGTTCCTTCACTATGGCTTTCATTCAACAAATCACTATCAATTTCATAGAATAATTTAGTAGTCTCTAGATTAGGTCTAGGATGAGCTCCTTCATCTGATTCATAATTAAGCATTCTTTTCTAAATTTTGAACTTTTCATCAAATTTAATATTTGCACTTTCGACAATAGTCTTAGTTCTTTTATTGTAACATGTTAGAAAGTAAATTCCACCAAGATAATTGAGAGGGGGGGGGTTGAATCATTTATCAGATAATTATAACTTTTATCAACTTCAATAGAAATTAACCATGTAAGCAATATAACTACCAACCATAGAAAGATATTCATACACAATGACACAATGACACAATAACACAAGATATGTTGACTAGGGAACCTCTTGATCAAAGAGTAAACCCTGGTGGGAATGATGCCCAAAAAAGATGCACTAATATGAATATTCCTTGTGAAAGGATGGACTCTATTAGGAGTGTTATGAAATACATTCAGTACATATGAATCCCAGTTAGGAGATTTTGAATCCCTGTTAAAAGATTCTAACCCTATTAAGAGTTATGGAAGACATAAGAACCCACTACCCAAACAGCTTCAATGGCAAGATCACTAAACACACTATCCAACTGACCTTAAGATTATTTAACAAAATAATATGAAATATGTTACCTCCTTCACTGTGCCAAAACCGCACTTACTACTATACCATATCTCAATTTCAGATCTCTATACTTCGCATGTCTTCCCTTCACAACTGCATTGGCTCTCTTCTTCACTTCATGCATACATTCACATTTAATCATAATCAACCATGTTCATTCACACTAAAACAAGGAAAAACATTCCTTCCTTTATACCACACTCAAATAATTACAAATGAGTCGGCACACAATTACAAAATAAAAGTTTCCACACGCTACATCAAAATTACACAAAACTGTCAGCTTCCAAATACAATAACTCTTCACTCGTGTGACCTTGAAGTTTGTGCTATCAACCATGTCACTATAAATGTGTCTCAAACTTCCCTTTAACTGCACAAAAATATGTTCCATCCCGATTAGGAGATATCATCCGATTTCCACAAACCGCTACTTAGGAACACTGCCTGAATACTACTTCCACCAAAATTCTTATGACTTCAATGAATAAATGAATTATTATATGTGCTCTTAACCATAGACATATAACATATCAAATAATATAACCTCAACATCGCATATCTCCAACTACAATATCCCATGTGCGCTAATCAAAACATTGTCTACTTCTTTATGAGTCTCCAGGAGATCACTGTGTTGACATCAATGACAACAACTACTACAAAATGACTGCCAAGCATTCAACATTCATTCCTAACAATCTCCCCCATTGGCATTGATGGAAACATAAATGAAAAACATCCAATGTTCCAAAAATCCAATACTGCAACACTCTTGCACTGACAAACATTTTCAAGTCCTCTTCATCAATCAAATCTTGCTTCATTTTCCTATTCAGTTCTTTCCAACAGATGGTACAATTGGTACAAATGGTTTTTCATGTACAGTTCTCCCCCATTGACATCAATGGCAGAAATTTCATCATTATGTCAACAACAACTCAATGTCAAAAGACACTATTTAGAAAATATAATCACAAGAGTCCTCATGACTCAGCTCAGATACACATACTCCCCCATAGAGGAAGTACCAACATCTAGTCCAGAAGAAAGATAGGGCTCATACACCACTAGACGAATGCAACCAACTACATCACTACTCAAAATTAGGTTGGGACATAACCCCAAGCATACCTCTCAGATACTCAAAAGTATCCTTAGGCAAAGGCTTTGTAAATATGTTTGCTATATATTCTTTTGTGCTTATATACTCCATTCTAACTTCTTTCTCAGCAACTTTCCCTCTTACAACATGATACTTGATCTTTATATGTTTTTTCTTAGAATGTACTACAAGATTCTTAGACATACTAACTGTACTGGTGTTGTCACAGTGTATGACAATAGGCTCAACAAACTTTATTCCAATATCCTTCAGCATTTGCTTCATCCAAATTATCTGGTTACAATTGTTTGTTGCCGTTACATATTCTACTTATGTTGTGCTCTGTGAGATACAATTATGCTTCTTGCTTAGCCAAGAAACTAATCTTCCTCCAAGGAAAAATGCTCTACCATTGGTGCTTTTCTTATCATCAACACTACCTCCCCAATCAGCATCTGTTTATGTACATAGGGCAAAATTATCATATTTTTCATACCACAATCCATAGTCCATTGTGCCTCTTAAATATCTCAATATCCTCTTCACTGCTATATAATGTGATCCTCTAGGTTCAGCTTGAAATCTTGCTACAATTCCAACTGAATGTGCTATATCAGGTCTTGTATGTGTCAAATATTGTAATCCTCTAATCATAGATTTGCATTTCCTCTATTCAATTGCCAGTGTTTCACCTTTGCTAGATAGTTTATGTCATGTAACCATAGGTGTTCCAACTAGTTTGCAGTTCTCCATTCCAAATCTTTTCAACAAATTTTTCAGTTATTTTGTCTAACTTACAAAAATACCATCATTGTTCTATGTTATCTATAATCCCAAAAAGTATTTCATCTCACCGATCATACTCATTTCAAATTCAATTTTCATTTCATCAGCAAATTTGTCACTAGCTTCATCTTCTCCTCCAAAGATAATGTCATCAACAAAAATAACTACAACTAACAATCCATTTTCAATTTCTTTTGTGTACAAATTTCTATCAGCTGTTCCTTTTGTAAATCCCAATTTTAACAAATACTTATCTAGTCTTGCATACCAAGTTTTAGGTGCTTGCTTTAGTCCATATAATGCTTTCTTCAGTTTACATACCATGTCTCCTTCTTGAGTCAAAGGAAAACCTTCAGGCTGCTCAATGTAGACTTCTTCCAATTCACCATTCAGAAATGCGGACTTCACGTCCATCTGATATACTTTGAATTTCTTAAAAGTTGCATAGGCCAAAAATATTCTTATAGCTTCAATTCTTGCTACTGGTGCAAAAGTTTCTTCATAGTCAATTCCTTCTTGCTATGAGTATCCCTTACACACCAATCTTGCTTTGTTTCTTACTACTTCTCCTTGTTCATTCATCTTGTTTTTGAATACCCATTTAGTTCCAATCACATTCTTGTCTTTAGGTCTAGGGACCAATTCCTATGTCTTGTTCTTCTCAATCTGATCTAGTTCTTCTCTCATAGCTTTAATCCAATGTTCATCTTCACAAGCTTCATTAGTAGATTTAGGTTCAATTTGAAAAATCAAACATAAATGTACCTTATTTCTAGTCATAACTCCTATGTCCAAGCTTCCAATAACTTGTTCAACAAGATGATGTCTTGATATATACCTATTCGGTGTCATAGTCTCAGATCTTGCTTCAACTATAGATTCTTCTCTAAATTCCTCTCTGGTTTCTTCAAGATGACTCTCATTCAAATTTTCACTGTCAGTCTCATAGAATAATTCAGTAGTTTCAGTGTTAGGCTTAGGATGAGCTTCTTCATTAGATTCATAATCAAGCATTCTTTCCTGAATTTTAAAATTTTCATCAACTTTAACATTTGCGCTCTCAACAATAGTCTTAGTTCTCTTATTGTAACATCTATATGATTTTCTCTTCAAAGAATATCCAAGAAAAATTCATTCATCACTTCTAGGATCAAACTTTCCAATGTCATCATCTCTCTTTATATAACATTTGCTTCCAAAAATTCTAAAATACTTAACTAAGGGTGCATGTCAAAACCATAATTCATAAGGTGTCTTGTCTGTGTCTGCTCTGATTTGTACTTTGTTCATTGTATATACTACTATGTTCACTGCTTCTCTCTAGAATATCTTTGCCGAATCATTCTCAAATAATATAGCTCTTGCTACTTCAATCACTAACATGTTTCTTCTTTCTGCAATACCATTTTGTTCAGGTGTTCTAGGGGCTGAAAAATGTTTCTTAATGCCATTCACTTCACAAAAGGTGTTAAACTCTCTAGAAGTAAATTCTTCACCTCTATCAAATCTTAAACATTTAATCTTCATTCTAGATTCATTCTCAACCTTATTCTTAATGATCTTAAACTTATCAAATGCTTCAGATTTTTCTTTCAGAAATGCAATCCACATCATTCTTGTAAAATCATCAACAAGAATCATAAAATACCTTTCTCCATAGAATCCTCTAGTCCTTGTAGGACCGCTAAAGTCTGTATGAACAATCTCTAACTTTTCTTCAGATGTGAACTGCTTACTAGGAAATGAACTTCTCTTCTATTTTGCCATCACACATTCCTTGCAAATCATGTTAGTAGGCTTCATAATTTTAGGCAAAGCCCTTACTGCAAGTGTAGTACTCAATTTCACAATGTTATCAAAGTTTATGTGACAAAACCTTCTATGCCATAACCAACTGTCATCAATCTAAGTAATCAAACATGTCATCTCAATAGGATTCAACTAGAATATATTACCTTTGGTTCTAGATCCAGTTCCAATCAGATTTTCATCTTTATCCTTTATCACACAAGTTTTCTTAGTAAACAAAACTTGATATCTCTTATCAACTAACTGTCCAACACTCAAAAGATTATGTTTCAAACCATCCACAAAATAAACATCATCAGTATTAGTCTTTCCATCAAGAGTAATAGATCCTATACCTTTAATCAAACAAGGTGCATTATTTCCAACTCTCACAACTCCTCCATCATAATTGTTAAACTTTATGAACTTTTTCATATCTCCAGTCATATGATGTGAACAACCACTATCTATAATCCAATCAGCTTTCTTTTCAACTTGGGAAACTAAGGCTTTTTCTCCCTTAACATCAGTTTCAAGATTTTCTTCTTTAATAGCTGCAAATCCTATTTCATCATTATTCTCATTATCACTTTCACTTAGAGTTCTTTCAATACTATCTTCAAGATCTTCATCATTAGCATAATAACATTCCTTAGATCTTCTAGGCTTAAAATTTTTTCTATGCTTCTTAACTCTCTTAGGATATTTAGATGCAAAATGACCATAATCTTGACAAGTCCAACACTTAAAAATTTTCTTACCATCTGGTTCTCTCTTCACAAGCAAGGCAATACCTTCTTCAATATTTTGGTCTTCTTCATTTCTAGATCTGCTATTACTGTCAGCATAATCTCCACTCACACTAATGCTTCTTGACAAGGTAGGGCACATACTAAGAGCACTAAATGCTATCTCTATTCTAGGCAAGTCTCCTAATAACCTTAGGTTCATCTCTATTGCTTCCAATCTTCCAAGAAGAGTCTCTCTTGTAAAGTTCATTGTACAAGGTATAACTTGTTCAATCATTTGTGTTGTCTACTTAAATACAGGTGTCAATGTCCTCAAAATTTTTCATATTATTTCATTCTCTGTCTTTAGTCCTCCACAAGATTTTATCCCTGCAACAATTTCTAACATTCTACCAATATTAGCTTCTAACAGATTCATCTTCCATCATTCTAATATCTTCAAATGCACATATCCAATTATGTAATCTAACTCTCTTTGCATGTTCATCACCTTCAAAAGTAGAGTGTAAAGCTTTCCAAATTTCATGAGATTTTTTCAAATATTTTACCTGACTATATTCATTCTCCAGAAGTGTTGTCAAAAGTGCTTCTATTGCAAGTATGTTACACATGAATAGATATCTCTCATCACTAGAACATGTCTCAAGATTATCCTCTTCAATGATAGTCTTATCTTTCTTTGTAATCAACAAATAACCTGGTCTTAAACACAGTAGATGTGTCTTCATCTTTTCCTTCTAGCTGTCAAAATTTACTCCATCAAACTTAGGGCTTTCTTTCTTGAAATTCGCCATGGATCTCCTTAAGCTGTTAAACTTTCCTTTCAAGGACCTGCTACTCTGATACCAATTGTTAGAAAGTAAAGTCCACCAAGATAACTGAGAGGGGGGGGTGAATCAGTTATCAGATAATTATAACTTTTATCAACTTCAATAGCATTTAACCATGTAAGCAATATAATTACCAACCATAGAAAGACATTCATACACAATGACACAATAAAACAAAATATATTGACTAGGGAACCTCTTGATCAAAGAGTAAACCCCTGTGGGAATGATGCCCACTAAAGATGCACTAATATGAATATTCTTTGTGAAAGGATGGACTCTATTAGGAGTCTTATGAAATACATTCAGTACATATGAATCCCAGTTAGGAGATTTTGAATTCGTGTTAAAAGATTCTAACCATGTTAAGAGTTATAGAAGAAAAAAGGACCCACTACCCAAACAATTTCAATGGCAAGATCACTGAACACACTATCCAACTGACCTTAAGATTATTCAATAGAATAATATGAAATATGTTACCTCCTTCACTGTGCCAAAACCACACTTACTACTATACCATATCTCAATTTCAGATCTTTGTACTTTGCATGTCTTCCCTTCACAACTGCATTGGCGCTCTTCTTCACTTCATGCATACATTCACATTTAATCATAATCAACCATGTTCATTCAAACTACAACAAGGAAAAACATTCCTTCCTTTATACCACACTCAAATAATTACAAATGAGTCAGCACACAATTACAAAATAAAAATTTCCACACACTACATCAAAATTACACAAAACTATCAGCTTCCAAATACAATAACTCTTCACTTGTGCAACCTCAAAGTTTGCATTGTCAACCATGTCACTATCAATGTGTCTCAAACTTCCCTTTAACTATGAAAAACTAGATTCCATCCTGATTAGGAGATATCATCTAATTTCCACAAACCGCTACTCAGGAACACTACCTGAATACTACTTCCACCAAAATACTTATAACTTTGATGAATAAATGAATTACTATATGCGCTCTTAACCATAGACATATAACATATCAAAGAATATAACCTCAACATCGCATATCTCCAACTGCAATATCCCATGTGCACTAATCAAAACATTGTCTGCTTCTCTGCGAGTCTCCGGAAGATCACTGTGTTGACATCAATGATAATCACAGTCATGAATGCAACAACAAATGCTACAGAATGACTGCCAAGCATTCAGTATTCATTCCTAACATAACATCTATAAGCTTTTCCTTTCAATGAATATCGAAGAAATATACCTTCATCACTTCTAGGATCAAACTTTCCAATGTCATCATCTCTCTTAATATAATATTTTCTTCCAAAAATTCTAAAATACTTAACTAATGGTGCATGTCCAAACTATAGTTCATAGGGTGTCTTGTCTGTGTCTGCTATGATTTGTACTCAGTTCATTGTATACACTAATGTTGTCACTGCTTCTCTCCAAAATATCTTCGCCAAGTCATTCTCAAATAACATAGCTCTTGTTTCTTCAGACACTGATCTATTTCTCCTTTCTACAATACCATTTTATTCAAGTGTCCTAGGGGCTGAAAATTGTCTCTTAATACCATTCACTTCACAAAAAATGTTAAATTCTTTTGAAGTAAATTCTCCACCTCTATCTGATCTCAAACATTTAATCTTCATTCCAGATTCATTCTCAACTTTATTCTTGATGATCTTAAACTTATCAAATGCCTCATATTTTTCTTTAAGAAATGCAATCTATATCATTCTTGTAAAGTCATCAACAAGAATCATAAAATACCTTTCTCCATAGAATCCTCTAGTCCTTGTAGGACCGCTCAAATCTATATCAACAATCTCTAACTTCTCTTCTGTTGTGAACTTTTTGTTGGGAAATGAGCTTCTCTTCTATTTAGCCATCACACATTCCTTGTAAATCATGTTAGTAGGATTCATAATTTTAGGAAAATCTCTTACTACAAGTGGAGTGCTCACTTTCACAATGTTATCAAAGTTTATATGAAAAAATCTTCTGTGTTATAACCAACTATCATCAATTTTAGTAATCAAACATGTCATCTCAATAGGATTCAACTGAAATACATTACCTCTAGTTCTAGATCTAGTGCCAATCAAATTACCATCCTTATCTTTTATTACACAATTTTTCTCAGTAAACCAAACTTGATATCCTTTGTTAACTAGTTGTCTAACACTCAAAAGATTATGTTTCAAACCATAAAAAAAGTAAACATCATCAATATTAGTCTTTCCATCAAGAGTAATAGATCCTATACCTTTAATCAAACAAGGTGCATTGTTTCAAACTCTAACAACTCCATCATAATTGTTAAACTTTATAAACTTTTTCATGTCTCTAGTCATATGATGTGAACAACTACTATCTATAATCCAATCAACTTTCTTTTCTACTTGAGAAACTGAAACCTTTTCTTCCTTAATTTTAGTTTCATGATTTTCTTCTTTTATTACTACAAATCCTATATCATCATGCTCAGTTTCACTTTCACTCAAAGATTTCTCCAAACTAGCTTCAAGTTCTTCATCATTTGTATAATAGCATTCTTTAGATCTTCTAGGATTAATGTTCTTCCTATACTTCGTAACTCTTTTAGGACATTTAGATACAAAATGACCATATTCTTGACAAGTCCAACATTTAAAAATTTTCTTACTGTCTGGTTCTCTTTTCACAAGAAAGGCAATATCTTCCTCAATCTTCTTGTCTTGTTCATTTCTAGATCTATTGTTGCTAGCGTAATCTCCACTCACACTTATGCTTCTTGACAAAGTAGGGCAAGCACTAAGAGCACTAAATGCTATCTCCATTCTAGGTAAGTCTCTTGATAGCCATAGGTTCATCTTTGCTACTTCCAATATTCCAAGAAGAGTTTCTTTGGTAATGTTTGTAGTACAAGGTCTAACTTGTTCAATCATCTATGTTGTCTTCTTAAATGTAGGAGTCAATGTCTTTAGAATTTTCCATATCACTTCATTCTCTGTCTTGGTTCCTCCACAAGATTTTATACCTACAACAATCTCTGACATTCTACCAATATAGCTTCTAACAAATTCATCTTCCATCATCCTTATATCTTCAAATGCACATATCCAATTATGTAATATGACTTTATTTTCATGTTTATCACCTTCAAAAGTAGACTGTAAAGCTAACCAAATTTCATGAGATGTTTTTAGATATTTTACTTGACTATACTCATTTTTCAGAAGGGCTGACAAAAGTGTTTCTCTGGCAAGTATGTTACACATGAATAGATCTCTTTCTTCATTTGTACAATCTTCAATTTTGTCCTCATCAATGATAGTCTGCTGATTCTTTGTAATTAACCAATAACCTGGTCCTAAACAAAGTAGGTGTGTCTTCATCTTTTCTTTCCACCTGTCAAAATTTATCCATCAAACTTAGGGCTTTCTTTCCTGAAATGATTCACCATGGATCTCCTTAAGCTATTAAAATTTTCCTTCAAGGACCTACTGCTCTGATACCAATTGTTAGAAAGTAAATTTCACCAAGATAACTGAGGGGATGAGGGGTGAATCATTTATCAAATAAATAAAACTTTAATCAACTTCAATATATTTTAACCATGTAAGTAATGTAACCAACAACCATAGAAAGATATTCATACACAATAACACAATGACACAAGATATGTTGACTAGGGAACCTCTTGATCAAAGAGTAAACCTCAGTGGGAATGATGCCAACAAAAATGCACTAATATGAAAGTTCATTTTGAGAAGATGAACTATGTTAGGAGTCTTATGAAATACATTTAGTACATATGAGTCCCTATTAGGAGACTTTGAATCCTTGTTAAAAGATTCTAACAATGTTAGGAGTTATTGAAGACAGAAGGACCCACTGCCCAAACATCTTTAGGGTAAGATCACTGAACTCACTGTCCAAATGATCTTCTTATTACTCAATAGAATAATACTAGAATATTACTAATCTCAATAATTCAATACTTCTTCTCTGACTGTGCCAAACTGCACCAACTACTTCTTCAAATCTCAATACCAGATCTCTATACTTCGCATATCCTCTTTCAACAATTTCGCTTTCACAATTACTTCATTTAATTTCTCATTACACATTACATATTACAACAAGGAAAACATTCCTTCCTTTATACCAAACTCAAGTAATTACAAATGAGTTAGAATATAAATTATAAAATAAAAGTTTCACATGCTACATAAAAATTACACAAAACTGTCAGCTTCCAATTAAGATAATTTTTCACTCGTGCGACCTCAGATCTTGTGCTCACGTTCACATCAATAACATCATGTCTTCTACTACCTCATAAATCTGCATAATCAGATTCAATCCCGATTAGGAGATATCATCCGATTTCTACAAACCGCTACTCAGGAACACTGCTTGAATACTACTTCCAATGATTTCCTCATAACTATCTTGAATAAATGAATTTATGTTTGTTCTCTTAACCACAATCTTATAGAAAATCATAGAGTAAGTCCTCAACTTTGCATAGCTTCATCTTTAATATCCCAAGTGCGCTAACTCAAACATTGTCTGCTTCTCTGCTAATCTTTGGTAGATCACTATGTTGACATCAATGACAATCATAGTCATGAATGCAACAATAATTGCTAAATCTAGATCATTACACTATTACTTTCTAACAATTGTTCTAGATAAAATCTCCTAACACAGTAGACTTAACCATCTTTTGTAAATCTCTTAACCAAGTGCACACTTAACAGTGTTGCTAAAATCCTCTAACAAGGTAGATCTTAACATGATGTAATCAATGTTGGAGAATCCAATGAAGGACTGTCTGACCTTGCATCCAAACCAATATGCAATGGAATTACATAACAAAAACAACTTATCTGATATAGAACAAAAATCTTTATTCATCAAATCACTAATTACATGCAATGTGCCGAGTTGTAAGACCTTCCTAGTTACGGCCAAATACAAAGCAAGTAACAATCTACAAGATCTTGCAGGATCCAAATCAATTCCATAACTTCATCAATTAGCTAGTCCATGTCTACAACACACATCACGCTAGTAGGCACCCAAGAAAGATCTAAACTTGTACTCAAACTTCCAAGAAATCTTCCTGCTCCAAGGCTACTAACTCTTCTCCTTGATCCCCCTCTTCTCTTCTAAACAACTACCCAAACATCCTATAAATATCGGTTCCCATCCACAAGTCAGCTTCACAAGGATATACAAATATTAAATGTAAAACATTTGTTGGCTCTCAAATAGCCTTACAAATAAATAAAATCTCCAAGATGGCCCCAAATAGTCATTAGATCTACATAGAAGAATGCAACACGCCAGATCTAAGTCTCCACACATCCAACGGTCAATCCATAACTCAAGGAGTGCGACCCAAAGTAAATGCACTAGTCGACCAAGCAAGAACACCAGTCAATAAGACCGATTACCAAGAGCAGAAAAATAACCAAGCACTAATGAACCGACCATGCCAAGAATCACTGAGTAACGTAGTTATCACTGAGTGCTAGGAACAACTGATGCCTTTAGTTACTGAGCATTCTTCAAAAACTGAGAAACCTGGTACACACTGAAACTGAGTACCCAAACTCCAAAACTAAGTAAAATACTTTACTAACCAAGATCAAATCAAACATATTATTCATTGATATAGGATTGCCAAGAATCCTAGGATGCTCCTGCATCATAAGAGGTCTTAAATGTTACTGATAATAGGGTAAGATCATCATAAGTGATCAAAATTGTATGCTCTAATAGGAAACTTTATTATTATAGTAGTGAAGTTTTGTGGGTTTCATCCCCACCATAGTTTTTACCTTCTAACAAGGGTTTTTGCGATACCAAAATCATTGTGTCAAGTTTACAAAGTTTCATGAATATTTATTTGATAGTTTAGATTGTATTTTAATTTCAGTTATTTACAAAAATGAATGGAAATGATGAATGTGATAGTTGGTTAATGAAGGATGTTATGTTAAGGATTGAGTAAAAAAAAATTAGGGTTACTGATTCACCGATCCCCTCTTAGTAACTCACATTTCCATAATCCCAATAATTTGTATCAGAGAAAGTTATCTTTTTAAAGAAGTTTAATCACTGAAGAGGAAAGATCCATAGATATGGAAATGTATAATCTTGACAAAATAATTGAAAATAAAAATTGGAGATGCAGATTATCCTAGAACAACTTAAGGATGTCAAGGAAAAATTGAGAGAGACATTGAACAAAAGGAAGTAATTAGCATTTTGGCAAAATGATACTTAGTATTAGGAAGAAGTGATTGAGAAATTATCTGAAGGATCTAGAAGTGTATCTGATGCATCTGAAGAAATAGTCTAAAATATATCTAAAAAGAGTTAACACCTCACTAAGAAACTGAAAGCACTACAAATTGAACAATGAACACAAATGGTGAGAATGATTAAAGTTATGAATAGTACAAGACAAGTTGAAAATGAGAGAAATATAGCTATTGAAGATAGAAGACAAACAACTAAAAAGATGGAAGAAAAAGAATCAAAAATATTAAGGCCAACCAAGCATTAGTACATTAAAATTACAAATCAGATGGTTATCATGAGTCAAGAAGTCAACCAACTAAACAATGAGTTTGCTAAGAAATTGGAAGACATTGGTGAATTAAGGGAAGAGAATGAAAGACTGAAAATGAATTGAAGATGCAACAACAATACAATGAAATGATAAAGAAAAGTAAGGAAAGCACAAAAAGGATGGATACATGTTTAATGAGTCAGAGGAGATTGGATAACACCACTGGTTTAGGTTATACCAAGCAAGGAGAGTGATCACAAAAAGAAGATCAAGGGAATGCATATGCAAATCCTTGCCAAATAATCTCTCATGTTATCATTATGGAAAACTAGGACATACAAAAAATGTTCACAGGAGCAAAGTAAGTAAAGATAAAGGTACTCCTAATACTATTCCTAAATTTGATGGTTATTGCTACAATTACAAGTATGGACAACAAGAATTTGTATGTAGATAAAAGATGAACAATTCCCCTAAGAGGAGCTACATAGAAAAACATTTTAGTATTTGCAACAAGCATGGTCATATATCACAAGAATGCAGGGCACAGCTGAAGAAAGTTTGGAAACCAAAGAGACAAAACAATACCTATCAATCGAGAAGATAAGGTAATTATTACACTTGGGTTAATTAAAAATCTTGTGGAAGATATGATCATATTGCTATAAATTGTATGAAACTACACTAGAGAGGAAGATCTAGAAACTAGAAAAAATATGGACTGACATGTCTACACTATCACAAGGTCAATCATTTAAGTAAAGATTACAAATACTTAGCAAAAGAAATGAATGAAGATACGAATGAGAATACCATTGATGGAATCAAAAGAAAGATGACTCAAATGTGGAGAAGATCAAAAAAAGACAATGGAGGAGAAAGAACAATAGCTGGTGACACCTCATCCTTTTGTTGGAATTAGGAGAGATAGGTACTGAGAGAGAAGGGGTGAATCAGTGCCTTCAAAAACTTTACTTGTAAACCTTTTAGATCTATAACTGTAAACAGTGATAACCTTACAAAATAACTTGTATACAATTGCATGAATCAATCATTCATTTAACTTTAGAAAAGTAAACAACATGAAATCAATATGACAATCACATAACATAGATATTTTGGTAACACAAACCCTTGTTAGAAGGTAAAAATTGTAGTGGGGATGACACCCACAAATTCTTCAATACTATAGATAGAAAAGGTTTTCCTGCTAAGGCTACAAGTTTTGATCACTTTTGGTGATCTTACCCTATTAGGAGTAACATATTAGATCAGCAAGATCTACCTAGTTATAAGATTTTAACAACACTATTGAAGTGTGTACTCGGTTAAGAGATTTACATAAGACTGTTAAGTCTACTTTGCTAAGAGATTTGTCCAAAACTCTATTACAATTGTTAGAAAGCAATAGGTAATTATATGCTAGTTGACAACTCAATTGTCTGAAACAGATCTATAAGTGCTCATAAAATATCACCTTAACTATGATGAATCTCTACTCTAAATCTACTCGGTAGCCTTCTCTAATTTTGCTAATCTGATAACCTTTGTACTCTATTCTTCTCTATTAACTGATTGAATTGAAGTTAGGAAATAGCTTCAAGTGCTCCATTATACATATATCAATTCACACCAAAAATGATGCGAACACACAAATATATAGTGTTCTCTTTTTACTGCTTTAACAAAAATTAGGTTACAAAACATGATCATAACCCTAAGATCTACGGTGTAAAATATCCTAGATCAACTATTACAATAAGATATACATTACATTTAATGAGCATCTTTACAATAAATGCTCCTTGATCTTGGTAAACCATTTTATGATCTTTTATAGCCATTTGCATAGAAGAATGTGCCATTTCTGATTACTATGCCATTTTCTGTTATCATCGGTAAACACTGTGTAAACTGCTCAATGTATACTGTGATGCTTGGTGTTTATTGTTTCTTTGTGTTGGTTGGTGTCGGTGTCGGTGATGTTGTTGCTTGGTAAACTATGTAGTGCTTGGTGTATAAGCTTTACCAACTAGTCTGTCTTGCTTTTTGTTACCAACTTGCTTAGTGTAAGTGTCTGACCGATCTCTTTGATAGCCTTTGATACTAATGACAACCTTGAATGCTCAATAGAGATTAACAATCTCCCCCTTTGGCATTAGTATCAAAACTCTTTAATGTATATAGACAAAACTTTCTTAATACCTAATATCTCCACAATATACATATACATATCAAAATTCATAATTACTTTACTCTACTCTCAGCTTAACTCCCCCTCAGTGCATGCTCCTAGTAGTATGTAGTATATGTAGCATCTATGTACATATTTGGCATAAAGAAATATACATTGCTTTCCCCCTTTTTGATAGTAATGCCAAATACAAAAAATAAAGTATACTTACATCTTGTCAAAAATGTGTTGGTGGGTTTTCTTCACTGACTCTAAGAGGTTTTCCCACTCCTCTTTCAAGTTGGTAAGAGCAATATGCTCAAGACCAACTCGTGCATGCATGTCAAAGATATTATCTAACACCAAAATCTCTGGTGTTGCAACAAGTTGCTCGTCTTTGACAATATGTGCTTCAAAAATTTTCAGGTATGGAATGAGTTCGGTTTGCAACTCTATGACCTGATCAGTGATGTGCTCTTCTTGGTGCCTTAAATCTTCTATCAACCGCCTAAGTTCCTGAACTCAATGAATATGCTTGAACAAAGCATTTGGCTCGGTTATAGTTGTTGTACTTAGCTTTATTTCAGATTCAAGCCCTTTTATCTTTTCACTGACTTCAATAGTGAAGGTATCTAAAGTACAAAGCTTTATCAAGAATTGACAAATTGTCTAGGTGATAGATTTCATTTCAATAATTACCTCAGATAATTTGACCTTCTGTAATCCCACGTCTAGGCTAATTTTCTCTACTAATTTGTTCTGAATCCTAGATTCTACTCTTTCTTTAATCCTTTTATCTGCTTCAATATCCGGGGCATTGATCTTCTCGACAAGTGTAGCAAGTTGATCTATGATGGGAGTATTCTCATCAATATTTACCTCAAGTACTACTTGTTGTAGAATATCCCTCACATTAGTTAATACTTCTTTGTGTTTGTGCTCTTGCTTCAACTTTTCTTGTGTCATCTTTCTTGAACATAACTCCCCATATTTACTCAATTCCTTGGGGCTTAGGGTCCTCAGGTCACACTCAAGTATAACTATCACTTCATCTATGGTGACCAGCCCTTTTCCTTTCTTCTTCTTTTTCTTCTATGGTGCTAGAGCTGATTTCTTATCAAATACAACAATAGTTTTTTCTCCACTCTTTGGAGTATCTTTCCTGATTGACACACTTTCCTCTTTCTTCTGCTCCTCGGTAGATGGTGTGGGAGTCTTGGTTGTGGTGTCAAGTGGGGTCACCTCAATTGACTTAGTTTCTTTTGTTACCTTGGTTTTTGTAGATTGTGCCTCTATTTTGTTAGGCTCATTTATATCTATAAGTTGCTTAGGTTCTTGTGTCCCTATTGTGTCCTTGTTTTGCTCAGGATGTGCATCATCAGGTTGTACTTGTGAAATTATTTCAGCTACTTCTGCAAGTACTAGAAGTTCACTCGATAAAGATGTGAATACACTATCAGTGTTTAGTGCTTCATCTTGATTTGGTACAATATTCACATCTGCATCATCCTTATCATCAAGATCACCATTTATGATGTCCTCAACAAGTACATCATCATCGGTTTTCTTTTGCAGTTGGATCTTGACTTGATCTGGTGCATCCTGTGAAACATTTATTTCTTCTTTTTTCTCGGTGATATCAATTACCTCAGTAATTGATATACCAGTGTCCGTAGACTTCTTTCCTTTGTCATCATTTGTACAAATATCTTTTCCTTTTGAATTTTGTCTCTTTTTAGACAAGTTTAGAAATGCTTCTTGGTCAGCTTTTTCTTTGGCTTTCAGAATTGATGTCCATAAGGAATCACTTATGATATCCATATCAGCCACATTTTCATCCATTATCATCATGGCTCAATTATTGATTATAAATCTTGCTTGGTATTTAGCCATGTATTCACTAACTTCTCCATAACTTAGGTGTGGGGCTGCCCGAACTAAAGATCTCTCTCTTTTCCTTTTCTCGGTATCTAATGCAATAGCCCATTTTTCATTTATTTTTTCATCCAACTCCTTTGGTAATGCACCTACAAATTCCATTGGTACCTTCTTAAATTTTATCATCATCTGGATGACTACCTCTTCTAGCTTGGTTTGGTCTTCATTTGACATCTTGTTAAATCTTTCTAATCCTAGATCAGTAAGATCTCCATGCTCAATGATGTCTTCAATAATGTCATCTATTGTTCGTTCCTTATTGCTAACCACTTTAAATTGGTTGATGTCATCTTCTTTGTCTATCTCCTCAATGTCTTCTTTATTTCTTATCAATTTCCTTCTTTTCTTTTGTACCTCAGCTATAGGTTTTGTAATCCTCTTTTTATATGTTCTTGTCAGTGTAGCTGCCCTTGGTTTTAAAATTTTCACTGGTCCTTTCTTTAGTGGTGATGAGGCTATAGTTGATGACCTTGTCTTCATACCTTTGTATTGGTGACTACTTTACTTGTTGAACATTGGTAGGAGGAACCGGTGTGGGATCTTTTTCATTTTCTGACTCGGTCTCCTCACTATCATAGGGCTTATCAGCCAACTATAACTGACCTTTGGTTGTAACTTTAACTAGTGACTCCTCAAATGAGTCTGATACATCTCCAAATTTTGTTGTTAGATCTTTCTTCATTCTCTTTTCCCTTCTAGACATTTTCTCAATCTCTATGTCTATAGTGATCCTTGATTTAGCCTCTTCATATGTGTCAAACCTAGTGGCAATGATGTCTATTGGTAATGCAAGTAGTGCATTAATAGATTTCAAAGAAAAATCATAGTTCATTTTATATCCCATCGGTGCTAGCTATGTTGTTCTAGGTTCAATAGGCTTTATCATTGAATGATCTATACTAACTACAAAACATATATCATTCTCAAATTTGTCCACTAATTACCTTGGAATTCTACTCCTTTGATGCATTTTGGTCTGAAATTCTTTGAAGTATGCATCAAATTCCACATTCAGATTATCTCCTAAATTGTTCATCATTTAGTAATTTGTGTAGTTATTGGTTTGTCTGTTTGCCAATTTACTTTACCGATACCAGGTACATACTTTTGTAGATAGAAAAATATGCAAGCAAGCAGTGATCCGTACTTACATGTATTAGACTTCTTTGTTCTAATTGTCTTCATATTTTCTTGTAATTGATGTAGTAGAATTTCAACAAGATCTACCTAGTGATCTTTCTTCACAATTTTGTGCACCATGTCTACTACGCTGCAGGGTATGTTGTTGAGTCTGCTTGATTGGAATATTTTATACCTGATTACATGTTCTATGAATTTGACCGTTGGGTCTTTGATTGTCAAAATTTTTAGTGCCCTTCCGTCCCATTGAGCTAAAGTATTATTTTCCACATCACGATGAGATGAACTACGGAATGATTTTGCCTTGTCGGTTGTAGGATACCCAGTAACCCTACTGATCATTTTCTTTGTGACCTCAATAGGTTTGTCTAGCCAAAATTTACCATCATGAAACCTGCTCAACACGATTCTTATCCAGTCTATCTTGAATGATTGTGGGTAGTATGTAATGCATAATAACCCTGATTCCTCAATCTTCTTGTGTTTAGGTTTTAATTTTCTGTCTAGCCCACAAACTTGTTGAAATGCAACGACAATCTCAAAATATCCTACTTCTTTGATTTTACAATGTACATATGCTCTTACGTCTTCTATCAATAAAACCCTATCTAGTATGCTTGAAAAAGTGCCCATTATATCCGTTCGTGCTGCAACCTTGGGGTGTGGTTTGAATTTAGCTTCAAGGGAATTTTCCCTAATGATTAGTTCTACTTCATCCTCAATATTTTACAATTTTCTTGCAGATGATGTTGATGCCATAAATTGATTCTAGGGTTTCGGTAAGCAGCTATTTAAATAAAGTATTTGGTAGAAAATGAAATTACTTGGAGTCATTGAAAAGTGATGTTAGTTCAAACTTATAGTTGCTTTAAATCTTTGTGAAAATGTTTTAGCTAGAACTTTTCTTTGTGAAATCTTCACTCTTCAAAATCGCAATGTAACAATGAACTCTATTTCCCTTGTATTTATAGACTTTTTGATATTCCCGCTCAAACTTTCATGCATTAAATGTTTGACCTTCCTCAGTTCATAACAGATGTCAACTAGGCGATGTCTATGATTTTATCCCCTCGGTTAACATAGGATTTCTTCATCAGTTTGCACTATTGTCTGGTTAACCTTATATAATGACTACCAACAGGTAACCAAATCTTGATCTCTCTTTTACCAACTATATAACATTGTTAGCTCATAACACATAAACCATAATGCATCTTTATTCATGCAGATTTAGTATTTGTACATCATATATAAGGAACTATATGTAAAATATGATCTTTTTGAAATGTCAGTTCCATACATACCTTTGTCACCATAAGTGGAGGTACCGATGTCACCTAGTCTAGTGGACGAGGTTTCACTGACAACATTACTTGACTTAGCATTCTCATTAGATGCCTTCTTCCACATAGTGTTCCTTAACTTCATGATATCTGCAATAGTATATCAACTCTCAAATATATGGTTTTCATCTGGTGCTCGGTCTCTACAGTTCTTGCTTAAATGACCGACCTTATGACAGTGCATACATGCCATTCCAATGCTTGTCCAACTTGTTGATTGTCTAATCCAACTCTTTCTATAACAATTTGCTGCAATGTGCCCATACCGACCACATACAACATAGTTAGTCCATGTATTATAATCCCAAACATAAGATTTACCTTATCTTTTCAGTTGATAAGGCTTGTGTTGTGGTTTCTCCTTAGGTGTCCACACTTGTTTCATTTTCGCCTTGCACTCCCTTGTAGTGTGTCCATGCTTATTACAAGTATAGCATATTTTCTCCATAGTATTATTGTTAGCAGGATCATTTTGTTTAGCTCTACACTCATAAGCTTGATGTCCATATTTTCCACAATAGTAACAATATCCATCAAATTTAGGAATAGCAGGAGGTTTACCTTGTGCTCAGCTTCTACAAACATTGGAGATGTGACCTGGTTTTCCACAGTGATAGCATGTCAACACCTTAGGTCTTTGGTTTTGATTGTAATTGACCTTTTCAGCTTGTTGTGATGATTCTCCTTCACCGATGTAGCCTATACTGGCTTTACTTCCAAATCTTCTTTGATTAGTCAAGAAGTCATCAATCTTTTTGGAACTATCCTTAGCTATCTTCATCATTTTATTATGTTGCTTTTGTATCTTTATTTCATTTTCATTTTTTCATTATCTTCTCTGAGTGTTGCAACATCTTCAAGTCTTCTAGATAGTTCTCCATTCACTCGGTTAATTTCTTGATTTATAGTCATCATTTGATTGGATACTTGGAAGTGACGATCCGCAAGTCTCTATATTTCACTTTCTTTAGCTTGAAGTTGTTCAATCATCAGTCTTCTGTCTTCAATAGCCAGATTTATGTCTTATTCAGTCTGTCTAGCATTGTTCATGATTTCCACCATTCTTACCATTTGAGATTCTTGTCTGATTTGAAGTGCTTTCACTTATTCAGATAGATGCTAATTCTTTTCAAATAAATTGGTGATTATGCTTTCAGATCCATCAAAGATGCTTCCAAAGCTAGATCCAATATGCTCAAATATATCTTCAATAGGTTCTTCATGATAACCAATTTCATTTTGCAGAATGGCAAGGTTCTTCCTTTCAACCAATAATTTCTTCAGTTCCTCCTTAGCTTGTTTATATTATTCCACAAACATCTGCATCTATATCTTCTGATTCTCAATAGTCTTGTCAAGCTTATATCTCTCCATGACTTAGATCTTTACCCTTCAATGGTTAAACTGTTCAACAAGAGAACTTAGCTCTAATACCAATTATTGGAATTAGGAGAGATAAGTACTGAGAGGGGAGGGGTGAATTAGTGCCTTCAAAAACTTTACTTGTAAACCTTTCATATCTATAACTGTAAACAGTGATAACCTTACAAAATAACTTGTATACAATTGCATGAATTAATCATTCATTTAACTTTAGAAAAGTAAACAACATGAAATCGATATGACAATCACATAACACAAGTATTTTGGTAACGCAGAAACCCTTGTTAGAAGGTAAAAACTGTGGTGGGGATGACACCCACAAATTCTTCACTACTATAGATAGAAAAGGTTTGTCTATTAAGGCTACAAGTTTTGATCACTTCTGGTGATATTACCCTATTAGGAGTAACATATTAGATTAGCTAGAGCTACCTAGCTATAGGATTTTAACAACACTATTGAAGTGTACGTGTACTCGGTTAAGAGATTTACATAATACTGTTAAGTCTACTCTGCTAAGAGCTGTATCCAAAACTCTATTACAAATTGTCAAAAAGTAATAGGTAATTATTTGCTAGTTGACAACTCAATTGTTTGAAATAGATCTATAAGTGCTCATAAAATATCACCTTAACTGTGATGAATCTCTGCTCCAAATCTGCTTAGTAGCCTTCTCTGATTCTACTTATCTTATAACCTTTGTACTTTGTTCTGCTCTGTTAACTGATTGACTTGAAGTTAGGAAATAGCTTCAAGTCCTCCATTATACATATATCAGTTCACACCAAAAATGATGTGAACACAAAAATATATAGTGTTCTCTTTTTGCCGCTTTAACAAAAATTAGGTTACAAAACATGATCATAACCCTAAGATCTACAATGTAAAATATCCTAGATCAACTATTATAATAAGATATACATTACATTTAATGAGTATCTTTACAATAAATGCTCCTTGATCTTGGTAAACTATTTTACAATATGTTATAACCGTTTGCATAGAAGAATGTGCCATTTCTGATTACTATGCCATTTTCTGTGATCATCGGTAAACAATGTGTAAACTACTCGGTGTATACTGCGACACTCGGTGTTTACTATCTCTCTATGTCAGTCGGTGTTGGTGTCAATGATGTTGTTGCTTGGTAAACTATGTAGTGTTCGGTGTATAAGCTTTACTGACTAGTCTGTATTGATTTTTCTTACCGACTTGATTAGTGTAAGTTCCCGACCGATCTCTTTGATAGCCTTTGATACTAATGACAACCTTGAATACTCAATAGAGATTAACACCTTTGGATTAGGTGATTTCACCACTTCTACTTAAGTAAATCTAGTAATTACGGGAATTGAATTTTAATTATCTTACAACAATTCTTTATATCTATTTCATGCATACCATATCAGTATGAATTAAGATACACTAGATTGTTATGTGTTATGAACTTGAAATGAGCATAGTTGGTAAAGCTAGACCAAGTAAGAAATTGTTAGTTGGTAAAAGTGGTAAAGGTAACTGAGTTGCATAGTCAACTAAGCATTGGTAGTTGTTGGTGTAATTAATTATTCCTAATTACACTTTACTTAATCTTACTTAGGTTAATGCATTACATAGTAGTTTGTGATTGAGACACCTAGGAGTGTGCACATCTATTAAGCACATGGTGTATGAGAAATTCCACTTTTGGTGTGATAGTTGTCATCACATACCTTGTTGTGTGTGAGATCCACCTTTTGTGCTCTTATCACATTATCATCCTAATCCATTGCACATACTTTATTGCATAATAGAGGATGATCCACATTTGGTGGACATGTGATTACACCTAGCATAGGTGATAGCTTATCAACTCCTTATCATTGTCTCTTATTGCCTTTCCTATATAAGGAGGCTTATTATGTAATCATAACAACATTCATCAATTCAATTAAGGTGAATTCATTAGATCTATTCAATCCATCTTTGCATTCATATTTTCTCTCTTGTGCTTTTCTTCAACCTCTAGATCCTTGGTTCAATATTTGCTATTTGCAAATTCTTACATGGTGTCAGAGCCATTGGAGCATTTTAGATCAACCGATTTGAAGAGATCTTGATGCAAGCTTTAAAGGTCCAAATCTTAGATCTGGCAACTAGCATGCGATAGAGGCATCTTGGAGTAGATCTAACCTCACCATTGTGTCTGGGAGGCTATTTTGGTTAAGATCAACTATAAATTCACCTATATTAGGTGAAAGTCAAAATCGAGGCAAAAAAATTTTGCAAATCAGACTGTACAACCCGATCTACACCTCTACGGTACGACTTTGTAAAAAAAAAAAAAAAATTATTCTACAATATTTTCAAAAAAAAATTTTAGTAAAATTTTGGTTTACGGGCAAGGTACGACCCTCTACATCTATAACAATAGGACCTGTCTGACTTCACATCAACTCACAAGCAACTAACGTCATAGCATGACCTGACAAATTTGGATAGCCAGCCCATGCCTAGCACTATCCCAACTCTTGTTTACAACTTATGCAAGGGCTTTGTTATTTAAATAACAAAGAGAGTCATTTACTAGCGCATGTGGGACTAAAGATTTAGTCCCACCGCTAGCCTCCGTCTGGCCTCCTCCAGTGACCGCCACTCTACGGTCACCCAGATCCACTACCACCTCAATGGCCCACCGTGCCACCAAAGCGGCTATACTCACCTAGCGGTGCCACGCAGGCTACCACATGAGAAGCACCCAATCTGTGGCACACCCAGTTAGCAGTGAGTGCCTAGTCAGCACCGGCCGCTCCTTGGCATCCACACCGACCACTACCAACCTGCCATGAGGACACCACCTCACAGGCCACCGCGGTAGCCACACGGCCTCCAGTCACCGCCTACAGACCAGTCCACACAGTAGGACAAGCTACCACATCAGGAACCCTATAGCCAAACACAACACGCCACGTGGCATAGAAACCATGTCACCCTCCAAGCCAACTGCATTCACCACATCATCATATACAGAGCTGTATGGTTGGCCACCTCACCTGACATGTCAACTAGTGGAGCGCATTTTTTGCCTACATCATCTTTCCCACTATCCTAAAGTTGACAACAGCAAGGTAACCTAGCAGTTTGCTGACATCAGCAAGGTTTGGAAATTGTCAGCCTTCACCATATGCATTTTTGATTTGACAGTCCAACTTTGAGAGACCATAACTTGGTCATCTAGGCTCCAAATTGGGTGCAATTTTTTTTGAAATTGGGTAGAATTTTTTGAACTTTTTAATGGTGGTGTTGATTTTGTATTTTGGTGGCCTGATTTGTTAGAAATTGCAGATCTTGTTGACTATTCATGTTTGTTCTTGATTTCTGCAACTTCTAAGGCTTCGTTTGGGCACATATGGTAACATTTTGAGGTGAAATTTTTTTTGAAAGTGCATGATTTTTCATCTACTTTCCAGATCTACAATCAAATTTCAATGATTTTGAGTAGACATCACTTTCAAAAATAGGTCATTTTGGGGTCATAATTGCACTTGGTTAATCCTTGGATTTCAGTTTTCTTATTTGCATTAGTCATTTGAAAGAGTTATCAGTAGTTATTAGTCATTATTTGGTTGCAATATGGATAATTCAAAGGTTAAAATCCTCACTCCATATAACTGCCATGAATGGAAAGTATCTTTAAGTGATCATTTGTTGAGTCTTGGATTGCTTAGAATGACTTTTGGGGAGGATCAAGAACCTCAAACAGGTGTTGCAGAAAGGCAAAAATAGTTTGATTGAAGGGATAAAGCACTTGGCTCTCTTAGATCATCCATCTCTCATTACTTGCACTTTCATATTGCATCTTGCACACATCCTCATGATGCTTGGGTCACATTGGAAGGACTCTTTGGTAAACCTGATAGAATGAGGAAATTCAGATTAGAGAATGATCTCATAGGTCTTAATCCTAGTGATTTTGACAATATTCAAGACTTTTTCTCTAAGTTCAATTCTATTAGATTAGGGCTTTCTTCATGTGGCATTGTTAAAGGGGATGAACAATTGATCTTTTCTATTCTTTCCAAGCTAGGTCCTGATTATTCTATCTTTGTTTCTACATTCTATGCTACTATGGATGCTCTTTGTAGTGCATACAAATTGCCCTCTCTTGATGAATTTGCAGCATAGCTCACAAAGGAACAAGCAAAGTTGGCACACATGGGTCAGTTCAAGTCTTTCACACATCAAGCATTGATTGCAAGTGAGTCTACATCAAAGGCTTCTAATGGCAAAGGAAAGAAACACAATAAGGATCCTAAGCCTCATGACAAAGGTAACAAATCTTCTTCACCAAAAAGTACTGAATCCAAGCCCTCTTCAAGAGAGGAATCATCTAGAAGAAAGAGAGATAAATGTGCATATTGTCAAAAGTTAGGACATGATGAGCATAAGTGTTTTCAAAAGAAGATTGATGAGCTAACTCACATTATTCAAAAACACAACATTAAGTTTCCCTCATCAGTGTCTACTCCTTCTATACATTTGGAAGCTTCTACATCTCAGTCATCATCATCCAAAGATAAAGGTAAAGGACAAGCACTCTTGGCTTCCACACATCCTAAGCAAGGTAAATGGCTTCTTGATTCAGGTGCATCACATCATATGGCATCTTCTGTGGATATGTTTTCTTCTATTGAGCCTTGTAATTCTCCTAATATTTTGATGGGTAACAACACATTCATGAGAGTTTGTGGGAAAGGTTCTATTCCTATGGGAGAGGGGACATTTAATGATGTTCTTTGTGTACCATTCTTGACCACTAATCTCCTTTCTATTTACCAAATTACACATGGGGCACAAGGTAAAATTATTGAGTTCACTCCTGATTTTGTCTACATTAGGGACATGGAGACTAGAGATGTAATAGCTATGGGAGTTTTTGATCATACATCACACTTGTATTCTTTTTCCACTTTTGTTGATAATGATGATGATATTCATGATGTACCCATCCCTTTGCCAAGGGATAATTATGAGGAGAACTTTGGGCACTTGAATCATTTTTTTTTTGAGACAAGTGTTGATCTTCCTACTCCTCCACCTCCTGCTTCTTCAGACATGGGCTCTACTATTCAGCAGGACAATCATAGTGTTTCAAATCTTGCAGAGTGTAATGACTACTTGGATGCATCTTCAGCATTTGTTGATTCTCATGATGCAGATTTGGAAGACATACATGAGGGAGTTTCTCTTTCCCTTGATGATAGTTTCATCATAGATGGGGATACTTCTTCACCTTCTTTGGAGATTGGTGTACTTGATTCTTCTCCTTCTTCACTTGATTTGTCACATGAAGTGATAGATTCCTTAAGCTTGGAGATTCCTAATTAGTCTTCAGAGATTCCTTCATGGAGACCCACATCTTCTTCCTCATTCCATTTGCACATGGATTGGCTTCTTCATCATTTGATGTATCTATTTCTTCCTAAGGGGAGACATGTTTCTTGTAAGCATTGGCTTATCTATTGTTTGCAAGTACTCTTCATCAACATGGGAGCTTCTACATTATGGGGGGGATATCATGTCTCCAACTAGCCTTCTTATGGGGGGATACTTCTTTGTATATACATGATGTATGTAGTTCTCGGGGGGTCTTGAGCACTCCATCCATCCATGCATCTTGTTTTCTTCTCTCTTATTGGGGGAGGGTTTTTCCCATGAGGTTTCCCCTCTTTCTCCACTTTATGAGAGTTATGCATTTCATGTATTACTTTTTGTACATGGTTACCTAACATGGCTTGGTAGCTGGGACTCATCTTCCATTGTGAGTTTAAGTACATTCCCCTAAGTTGCACTTAAGGGGGGGTGTTGGTGTAATTAATTCTTCCTAATTACACTTTACTTAATCTTACTTAGGTTAATGCATTACATAGTAGTTTGTGATTGAGACACCTAGGAGTGTGCACATCTATTAAGCACATGGTGTAGGAGAAATTTCACTTTTAGTGTGATAGTTGTCATCACATACCTCGTTGTGTGTGAGATCCACCTTTTGTGCTCTTATCACATTATCATCCTAATCCATTGCACATACTTTATTGCATAATGGAGGATGATCCACATTTGGTGGACATGTGATTACACCTAGCATAGGTGATAGCTTATTAGCTCCTTATCATTGTCTCTTATTGCCTTTCCTATATAAGGAGGCTTATTATGTAATCATAACAACATTCATCAATTCAATCAAGGTGAATTCATTGGATCTATTCAATCCATCTTTGCATTCATATTTTCTCTTTTGTGCTTTTCTTCAACCTCTAGATCCTTGGTTCAATATTTGTTATTTGCAAATTCTTACAGTAGTGTTAACCAAGCTAAAGTATCTAATGTGGATGACCAAATATTTAATCTTTAACTGAGTAGTGGTTGGTGAAGCATTTAATGTAATATATTTATGTCAAAAAGTATTTTTGGGTAAAAATACATGATGATCCAACTCATTATTTACATTGCATTTGAAGAGAAAACCAAAGCGAAAAAAGAGAGAACTTTGAGTAGTTCCAAATTCTAAGCTATTACAGTGATTTGTGATTTCTACAAAGTGAGTGGAAGTTATTTAGGAAAGTTTGAAGTGTAATTGAGTGACTTGAACAAAGTTTATCAAAGCCCTAATTTATCACCAAAAATGGCTTCTACTTCAAATCCATTCAATCTAAGGTTGATAAGAAAAAGAAAGTGACATTAATCAAGAGCTCATCTTATGAAGAACCAAATTACAAGTTACATCCAAAGATCACTGCATAGATCGGCGAAAAAGGTGCATTTTCATCTATATCGCCTAGGGTTTTACTGGTAAAGGATATTAGGTCTTATATACATTGAAAAATTAGTGAGATGGGTGATTTTGAGCTCCAATATACCTATCAAGAGTTATGTAAGGATGAAAAGTTGAAAGATGAGCACAAGCATTTGGAAGTAAAAAGGTTAAAAAATGCACTTCATTTTCAAAAGGATTTCAAGACTGATTGGATTACGATTGTTCTAAGAAGATTTTATAATGTAACAATGTGGTTAGATGAACCAGTCAAAATCACCAAGGATGTGATTCTTATGGTAACAAGGTATCTCATAGCTGATAAAGCTAAATCCTTAAGACACCCACCAAAGAATGAAATCAAAAAGTTAACTACAGCTGAGTGGGATGGCAAAGGAGTGAAGATTAACACCATTAATGACCCAGAGGCTAGATGCGGTCCATATGTAATTACATATAAGATATTTCAAACTAGTAGACCGAATACTATTTCATGCAGTGCTATTGATATTTCTTACAATATCATGAAGAAGGGTCTTCAACTTGACCTAGCTGAACTAATGTTGAGGCAACTGGAGGAGAACATGAGAACTATCCAAGTTGCGAAATCTAACACCTACAAGTTTGGATCTCTATTGGTATGTATATTTTTCTACTTCCAGAACTCATTTCCGTCAATTGGTAATGTAGTATGGAATGTGAACAAGTATATCATTATTCAAATCAATGAATTCATAAATAGTTTAGATAAGAACTTTGAGCTAGGAATGGATGATTATTTCAACAAATTTAAGGACAGAAGGCATAAGAGAAGTAGAATACTTGCACAACTTGTTGAGAAGTGCAAAGATGATATTTGTTTCTTAGTGGACACCAACACTACACTGACAAATGGATTTAAACTAAGAAATCCATGGCTTCCACCAATGAACTATGAATTAGACATTGACCGAGCTACTAGGTCGACAAAGGCATTACTAGCAGAGCCTAAGGACAAAGGAGCTACAAGGTTTGGAACTTATGAAGAGCCTAAGACAAGAATAAAAATGGATTTAGTTGGAGTAAAGATAGCAAGGAAAAAAAAGAAAATGATTGCACATTAGAAAAAATATTTGGAGATGTTGAGGAAGAAGCAGAGAAGACAATTAAAGAGGCAACTAAGGAGCAAAAATTGGTTGGTGAAGGTGAAGATGAAGAGGAAACTGAGTTAGAAAAAGAAGTACAGGTAGAGCCATCAAAGGAAATGAAGGGTAAGATAAAACAAGTTGAAACACTGACATGAGCAAGGACAAGGTATACTATAGGAAATACCCCACCTTAGAGAAGAGGATTTGCAAAGATCACAAGGCCTGTACTAACAAAAACTTATCAAAAGAAGAGAGGTACATAAGCTTCCACCAAGGTACCTGAACCTAAGAAGAGGAGAAGATTGATAAGAAATAAAGATGATGTTGACTCAGATGATGAAGACAATAGTCAATTCAAAGTTGTAATTAAAAAAAACACCACAGATAATTGATGAGATTGCTAATGGTATAAGAGAAAGACGAGGACTAAGTCATCCTAAAATAAAGAGATATCCTAACATGAGAAAAGAGGATCAAGACAAACTAGAAGATGCTATCATCAACATGATGATTAAATTTAAGAGAGTACTATTTGAATTTTCATAAAGTATATTTCCACAAGAATTATTTGATAAAGTTTCAATGAGGTGGACTTATGCACTAAACAAAGTGAAGAAGATGAGAGAAAGGTCCCTGATTTTAGCAATGCCAAATCTATTTATTCTAAAGATTGATACTGCAATGAAACAATATGAAAATAATTTTTTTATGAAAGGGAGAGCACTTAATAAATTCTATAAGGAAAATTACAATATGTTGATGAATAAAGTACATAGATATGGACTAGTATTCTTAGTTCAAAGGAGGAAATGGAGATAACTGCATCTACAGTTAATACCAAGAAAGTTGTACAAGTTAGAGGAAAAGGTGTGCAATTAGATGTTGATATTTATACAACACAAGAGCCTATTCACATCTCCAACATAGCCATAAGACCAAACTTATGCTGAAGACTTCATAACTGCTGCAGAAAATATAATGGAAGACATTCCAAAGATGTTGAAAATAACCAAGCAAGAAGTACTAATAGAAGATATTACTGAAGGAGACCCCGATGATGAATCAAAAGAAGATGAATATGTAATTGTTTCTACCAAGAACCAAGAAGAAGTCCAAACTATTGAGGTAGCTAGAGCACTTATATGAGGTGATTTACCTATTTTAGTTCAAGCAATTGATATAGCTATCAAGAAACAAATTGAGGATATACCACCTGAGAAAGAAATGGATACAATTGAAGACAAGGGTGAGGAAGAAGAAAAAGAGACCACTGCAACCACAAATACATAGGTAAATGATCAAGGAGCCCAAGATGAAAATAAATTAGATGATTATACTACAGGAAAAAGGCCACAAGCCCTAGGACCTTAGCCTGAGGGAATTGCTAAGGGGTAGGATAAAAAAGAAAGTGTATCTACCTAGAAACCAAAGCCAAATCTGGAGCAAAGGGCTCTAGTTTCGTATAGTCAACCATTGACATCAAGCAAGTAAGAAAAGAAGATATGAGGAAAAGGTCTAGTCACACTAGATGAAGTTATAGAAATACCTACTTGTGACCCAAGGAAATTGGACCTTGAAGCTCTAAGGATGTATGGAGAGTAATGCATGTGAAAAAGAAGCTCAGGATAAACTGAGGCAAGAAAGTAAAAACAAACAGGTGCTATAAGATGTTGAAGAAATTTTGATGCAAGTTGTCTCAGATGTCAATATTGATGAGAATACTCCTATCATTGACCAACTCGTTGTATTAACCGAGAACATCAATGCTCCTACTATTGATGCAGAGAAGAAGATAGAGGAAAGAGCTAAGAAGAAGATATAGTACAAAGTAACAAATAAGATCTGCCAAGTAGTGGAAATTCATAAGGTAAAACTTTCTGAAAGAGTAATTGAGATAGAAGGAACAATTCAAAAGATCCTTACTATTTTGTAGAAATTGTGTACATTAGATTCATTTACGACAAAAATAAATGATAAGTTGAAGAAATTAGATGAAGATTTTCATAAGAGGATAGAAACTTTAATAAATGAACCCCATACATTTAGATTGCATTATTCAAAGGTAAAACACATATAGAGGTTCAAACATGAGTTAAGGAGAGAAGAGGATAAAATATAGGATCAGATAACTAAGCTACAAGTGGAGTTATTACCCCACATAGAGGTGATGCAATGGCTTGTAAAGAAGGAAAAAGAGTTAGTTGTCACCCACGAGCTATCTATTATTGATCACATTTTTGACATGCATGCACAGGTAGGCCTAGAATAAATTTCTCTAGAGTCTGAAAGAGGAATGGGAAAACCTCTTCGCCAACCTTCAGAAAACCCACAAGAACATTTTTTACAAGCTATAAGTACATATTTTTTGGTATTATTATCACAAAAGGGGAAAAATAATGTATAGTATGCACTTTACACTGAGAGTATATTGACAAGGGGAGTCTACAAAATTTTTCAAGTTTACAAGTTTTGAGTTTTTGAAAAATATTTTGAATATTGCATACATATGTGTTTTTTCCACTAATGCCAAAGGGGGAGAATGTTACGCATAATTATATTAAGTGTTACCATTGGTGTCATATATATAGTCAGTAATGCAAAGAAAAGAGACAAATCAGTCCAAACAACAAGTATAGTAACCGAGCAGAGCACAAGGAGAAAGATAAGTTAACTGAGCACAGACTCAAGACTGAGCATAGACACAAAGACAAATTATTACCAATCACGCCGAGTACAGTTATAACTGAGCATACATGTTTACCAAACATCAATATTTTACTAAGATGGGAATACGGTACTTAACGAGTTAAACAGGACCAACATAGAAGTTTGGAATGACATTGAAAACAAGGCAAATGGTTTATACCGAGCTAGAAAATGGTTTACATAAATCTACGTAAAACTTTATTGAAGATATCAAATTGATTGGTGATGATCCCTATGCAGTTTTGGTTTAGGTCATTCATATGGATCATTGATCAAGTGTTTTCTAGATGTTTTCATAACCCTAATTAGATCAGAATTGTTATAATATAAGAATTCTTAAGAGGTCAAATCATAATGCACATGAGAAGTAGCCACCTACATGAGACATCTGAAGATCAAACAGGGTTATGATGCTAATTTTTTGATAGAGTATTTAAACATTATATCATAAGTAGACCAGAGGATACCAAGCAGTATTTAAAGGAGATATCTATCATAGAGAGGTGATATCAATTAAGGACTAAGAAGATTTGATATTCAACAAAGTAAGTTTCTACATCCAAATCATTACAATATTACTTTCTAACAATTGTGGTAGATAAAATCTCCTAACAAAGTAGAATTAATCATCTTTTATAAATCTCTTAATCGAGTGCACACTTAATAGTGTTGTTAAAATCCTCTAACAAGGTAGATCTTAACAAGTCTTAAATGTTACTCCTAACAGGGTAAGATCATTAGAAGTGATCAAAATTGTATGCCCTAATAGGAAACTTTATTATTTTAGTAGTGAAGCTTTGTGGGTTTCATCCCCACCACATCTTTTACCTTCTAACAAGGGTTTCTACGATACCAAAATCATTATGTCAAGCATGTATGAAGTTTCATGAATGTTTATTTGATATTTTAGATGTATTTACATTTCACTTATTTACATAAATAAATAGAAATGATAAATGTGATAGTCAGTTAATGAAGGATATTATCTTAAGAACTAAGCACAAAAGTTTTTGGGGTTACTCATTCACCCCTCCCCTCTCAGTAACTCACATTTCCATAATCCCAACACATACTTCCACATCTTCTGATGTATTTCCATTGAATCCTATGTTAACAAATTCTAATGAGTTTTTGTAGATGGAAGCTTGAATTTCCTTATGTTCAAAAGGTTATTTTTGTTGGTTAGTGATCTACATGTAGATTTTAGATATAAATCCATCATAAACTTACAATTTCTTTTATGTTATATGTGGATAAGGGAACTCATTGAATTAAAATTTTGAAAGGGGGGAGAGAAGGAGATAGAGGGGTCAGAGAGAGAGGTATAAGGGGGAAAGGGAGAGTGGGAATAGAGGGAAAGGGGGGAAGTGAGAGGCATACATATTTGGATATGTCCATTGAGCTTAGATCCAAAGAGTTATGATGTCAAGTGAATTTGACCTTTATAGAATCTCTTTTGAATAAATCTTTCAAAGAAATAGTTATTTAAAATATAAACTTTCTTGAAAATATCCTCTCATGTTTGAAGCTTGTGCTAATAGATGTCATTTGAAATAGACACCTCCTTTTTATTTTATTCTTCTAATAGTTTTTGATCTCTAGGATACTCCTATATTGAGAACAAAATGACTTCTAGATGAATGTGAACAAGCTGGTCCTTCACCCCTTCCACCTTCAAAGGATGTAAAGGGAGATTTATAACAATATTGGGAAGCTAGGGAAAGAAATATGGATATGGATACTTGGAGAGATAGAGAAAGAGAAAGAGATGCGAAGAGAGATAGGGGAGTGGGAGGATTTTGAGAGAGTTGAAGAAGCTAGTGTTAGGCCATTTTTCTGTCATAGCAAAAATCATTTGAAATGGCCCATTTTCTTGCAACTTTTCTTGAAGTGTCCTGCCCTGTGTTCTTCATGTTGTCACCTTGCTCTAGCCCAGATTGCACATGTTGAATCGCAAAATCCAAAAAGTTATTCGAGTTTCAAGGTCTGTAGGAAATATTTTTAAAATCTGCCACAGTGTCGAAAACCCACAGTGTTTTTGAAAATCCATGATGTTTTCAGTCTGTGTGAAAACCTTCGTTGTTTTCGACCTTGTGCCTTCCAACTTTTGTGCACTTGTCTTTTGGTGCCAGAAACTTTGTGTGTTTTTTATCCTTTTTCATCGAAAACCCTGTGTGTTTTCGAACTCACAGTTCCTGTTTGCTGGCCTTCCCTAAATGCGCAAGTGCGATGCATGGTGGGCCCGGGTCTTCAAAGGGTTTCAAATGATTGGTTGTCACATTATCGCATGTCAGGAATTTTTGACATGCGACCATGAGACTAGATGACACATGTCCCAGTGGGCCCATCGGCTAGGGTCTGATAGATGTTTAACAGGCGACAAAGATCGGTGGTTGTCGCTATACTGCAAGGAAAAGATGCAAGCCTTTTAATCTCTGCGCTTTAACGAGAGTCGTTGATGCGGTATGAAGGCCGTTCGATTTTCTTGTTTGGACGTGCAGTGGGACCTGTCTGCTCGATGACACTAATGTGTCAATTTTCTATTGGTTTCCTGCGATGAGTTGGATTTCATGTTAGCGGGGCCTGGTGTCAGAGATTCAAGATCTACGGTTGGCATGTGATCGCAAGGAATATTCTTTCCCCTTGTGATCATGTGACAACCATCTGATCTTGCATTGTTTAAAAGGGTTGACGGGCGGTGGGTCCTGTGTTAGGTGACTCGGCAGTTGCAGCAAATGGTGGTGTGACATGTGGCAAAAAGGGTGGGCCCATGTGTAGGTCTCAACGGTTTGGTGGTCCTGACAAATTTTCTTCTTGTTTGCTGGTTCACGTACTGTTTTGACAGTGCCCCAATTTATTTGGTGATTCAGTGAACAGTGGTCATGTGATCGCTAAGTTTTTTAGCGATGGTGGACAGTGTCTCGCGAACTGGCGGAAGTTCGTCGATCGCCAGTTCAACAGATAAAGTGGGGCCAGTGTTTTCAGTGACATGGTGCTGACGTGGAGGCTTGTCACATGTTCGCATAGCCCTTTTTCAGTCTATACGATCATGCGACAACTGTTTGGCATCACGGTTGCAGAGTTAGGGCATGTCCACTGTGAGAGTCTTGCCGGCGTGCTCGGTTTTGATTGGTCACTAACAGGTGGTGGGGCCGAGGACTTTACAAAGGGTTGGAGACTGACTGTCGACCGCGGCTAGGAGACCGCGGTCGCATGATCGCAAAGGTTAGTTTGGTGCCTTGCGATCATGCGACCAAGAACATATATAGCCAGAATTCCTATGGCAGTTAAGTTGGTGACCGCGCGATTGTGTGACTAGGGGCAAACAGTTAACGAACATAAAGCCTGCGAAATGCAAAGTAGCCGTTTGACTTCAAATTTGAATTTTCTGAGGGTTTCCAGCGATAGAAAGGACTGAATTTCAATGCAGAAGTGATTGGAACTGGTAAGAAGTAATTTGTTTGCTGTTGTAGTATGGTCTAGGGTGTGATGATCGTTTGCAGGGATCTGTACCATGTAAGGAATGAACAAGGAATGGCTCGAAGCGTGTTGCAGGGTGGTTGATTTGACTTGTTCTCTTGGCAGATTTGTGATCTTCTGTATACTAATCTAAGAATTATCATAATTGGAGATCATCTTTGATTTGTTTCTCTGAGATTGCTTCGTTACCTGCCCCTGCAATAAATTCTTGATTGGTTCTGATTGGTTGGGTAGTTGAAATCCTAACCCTGGTTACTCGTAGCTTGTTGCATCCTACTAGTTTAGGATTCAAAGGTAACCAGTGGTATAAATTGCAAGTTGTTTAATTTTGTAAAGGTTCCTTCTTCTGCAAATTTTTGAGGAGAATTGGTTCCAAGTGAAGGGTCCTTTTCCTGTAGATTTTTCTCTTCTCTCTGCATACAGACTGTTCCTCTTTCTCTTGTTGGTTCTGAGAACACAATACATATTGTAAGTGACTTGTCTTATGTATGAGAAGTTAATATACTCTTACTGTTGTCAAGCTATCTCCATTTGAATTCTGAACTCATTATTCATGCATCAAGGATGTCTGATTTTTCTACTTTGCATTGCCTGAGAGCTTGTGGGTGGAGTTGTCTTCACAAAGATAACTGGTTCAGGGTTAGTATTCATGTATGTATGAGCTAAAATATCAAGGATAGGTCATGCTTGTCTTCCAGTGAATGCTGGTTAATGTATTGTCTATTCATAGGTCTCTTCTAAGGGGAGGGTCAAAATCCTTTGATGGTTAATAACATATTTGAATGCACAGGTGGTGTTAAGTTGAGGTTTGGTCATGGTGTGTGATTGATGTAAGGCATCAACACATTGGGTATATTATTTTCTTGTTTCATAGCTGTCATTTGCAATAGGGTGTTTGACTCTGTGGCCCATTGGATAAGGCACTGATCTATGAGAGACTTAGAGTATCTCAGGGGTCCCTTCTATCCATTTAAAATCATTTCCATTCAGTTCCACCTTTTCCCTCTCTTGTTGATAGGTTAGGTATTTGGTTTTCATACTCACTCCATGCAAGTAGGGCTATTGCATGAGATATTGGTTTCATTTGAGGTACAGGATACCTATAAGGGTTTTAAAATCATTCCACAGTCAATTACCTGCAGGCCTGTAGTGTGACACAAATTGTATGAGTGTGCAGATGAGGTACACCCGCCTGAGTGATGTGGAGCTCAAAATGTAGAAGGATCTCTCTTTGATCCTTGTCAGTTGGCCCTTTTTCCTGTCAGATTTGAAGTGTTGAGTGATGTGACACTAGCCCTGTCAATCCTAATGCCAAGCTGACCTTTGGGGAAAAAGAACACCAACAAGATGGTGACTCTACTAGGGAGAGTCTAGAATAGAGTCAGAAATAAAAAACAAAGCGTTTGCTAAAATCTTCTCACCTAGTTGTGAGTGGCGGCTCTGATTTGTCTCTGTTTGATCAGTGCATGTTCTGATAAATAGTGCATGTTATCCTGGTGAGTTTTGGTTGGTTGGAAGAGATACACAAATCAGTGAAATACTTTCCTCTTCAAGGAGGTGGCGACTCTACACTGCAAAGAATCTGATGGAGCTGTAAGGTGAGCTCTAGATCTACCCTGCTTCCAACCAAAGGTCTTCTGCTGCAAAGCTCCCAGGTATTTCTCAAGAGTTGAAATGTATCCCTATCAAGTGTTAAGCACTATTGCAGAGGGATGAGTTGTAGTGGGCAGTTCCTTATGGAGGAATATAGCCCCTTTTATTTTGATGGCATTAAAGGTGCCCCTAATGAGTTCTCTGCTGAGGATGGGAAGTGCTTGCCAAGATTCATGGCTGGTGGATCTGTTTCTGCAAGCCAACATGTTGATGTTGTCATGGGTATTTTTGGAGGTATGGATGTTGAACATGAAGATATTTCCATGAGGTTATTTGTGCACACATTTTCTGATGGTGCAAGGAAGTGGTTCTTGTCCTTGCCCTCATGTTCAATCCCTTCTTGGGATGTGTTGAGAGCTAAGTTTGTTGAGCATTTTGATAAAGTTGCTGCTCTCAAGAAGGAATTAGCGAAGTTGAAAATGGTGAACTGACAGTTAGCAGAGGACATAAGATTGCTAAGACTGGTGGCTCCTGATGATGTTCACGAGGAGGCCTATGTTTCTGATGTTGTTTCTCACTATGCAGAGAGTGTTGACTATCAAGCTAATTCTGAGATCAGTGCATATGAGGATGTTGAAGATGAATCTGAGGATGGCAATATTTATTTTTTGTCTGCAAATTTTTCTTCTTGTCAACATGAGAAGGCAATCTTCTTGTCCCAGTTTGATGATGTTTTGTGTGAGAGGCAAGAATATGATTATGATGCAGATGATGATTCATGCATTGATTTCTTCACATAAGATAATCTAAGGCCAAAAATGTGTATCCTTATTCCTCACAAGGATGATATTTGCAGCACTAGGGGTGAGGCTAAGGAAAATGATATCAAGGCCCAAAGTCCATTGAGCAGTGAAAGGATTTCAACACTCTTGGCTGAAAAATTTCAGAGGTATGCCCCTGCTTTGGATTTTGATTTGCAGCTCCCCTATGATGTATCCTTTGACACTGATAATGAGGCCAGTATTCAAAATGACCATGAAGACCCATGTATACAAGATCTCCCCTCTTGTAATGATTCTGTAGAAGAAGAGGTACAAGGACATGATAGTGTGTTGTCCTATCATCAAGATTATAGTGATGAACAAGTTTCCTGTTCATATCATTTTCCTTCTTTTGCCAAGTATGATACTGATTATGACAGTGTTGAAGACTTTGCTTTCAGCAGTTGGGACAAAACTTCTTTTGATGGAAATAGTGATGAAGATCAGTTGTTCCCCTATCACAAAAATTTGAAAGAGGACCTTCACTTGGTTCATGATGCAGTCAGTGAAGACATCATGGAGGAACCAAATTGCTCAGTGGCTGAAGCAATGTGTGAAGGTAAATCAAAGGATTCAAGTCCTTCTCAGCCAAGTACTTTTATGATGATGCATGACAGTCAATATGTTCCATTCTCTGATGCATTACTAGATCAAATTTTTATTTCTAGTCATCAAGGAGAAGTATATGATGTTCCCTACTTCTTTGAATTTGAATATGAATATGGTGGTTGTGACTGGAAAGACGTGGGTGGTGATCAATGCAAGTTTATTCTTCAACCCATGAATGTTCACATATGGTGGCAGCAAGGATATCAAGGTTTTTTCAGGTGGCTGGTTGCATATGTGGATGAAAATCAGACCTTTGATTCAAGGGGGTCATTGATTTCATTTTGGTGGCCTAGAGCCATCAAGTAAAGTTGTAAATCTTATAAATTCTATAAATATATTTCCCTTTCCTGTTGTGTGTTTCTTTCCTGGCCTATTCTCTGTGTTTTTTGAGTTCCCTATTTTTGTCCAGTGGGTGGTCTGCTCTCCCAGTGATTCTGAATCCTTGCCATGCCTGCAAGAGCCATGTATCCCCAACTAGAGCCACTGTTAGGCCATTTTTCTGTCATAGAAAAAAAAATTTGAAATGGCCCATTTCCTTGCAAGTTTTCTTGAAGTGTCCCGCCCTGTATTCTTCATGTTATCACCTTGCTCTAGCCCAGATTGCACGTGCTGAATCGCAAAATCTAGAAAGTTATTCAAGTTTCAATGTCTACAGGAAATATTTTTAAAATCTGCCACAGTGTCAAAAACCCACAGTGTTTTTGAAAATCCATGATGTTTTCAGTCTGTGTGAAAACCTTCATTGTTTTCGACCTTGTGCCTTCTACCTTTTGTGCACTTGTCATTTGGTGCCAGAAACTTTGTGTGTTTTCTATCCTCTTTCATCGAAAACCCTGTGTGTTTTCGACCTCACAGTTTCCTATTTGCTGGCCTTCCCTAACTGCACAAGTGTGATGGATGGTGGGCCCGGGTCTTCAAAGAGTTTCAAATGATTGGTTGTCGCATGATCGCATGTCAAGAATTTTTGACATGCGACCATGCGACCGAATGACACATGTCCCAGCGGGCCTGTCGGCTAGGGTCTGATAGATGTTTAACGGGTGACAAAGATCGATGGTTGTCGCTATACCGCGAGGAAAAGATGCAAGCCTTTTAATCTCCACGCTTTAATGAGAGTCGTTGATGCGGTATGAAGGCTGTTGGATTTTCTTGTTTGGGCGTGCAATGGGATCTGTCTACTCCGTGGCACTGATGTGTCAATTTTCTATTGGTTGCCTGCGCTGAGTTGGATTTCATGTCGGCAGGGCTCGGTGTCAGAGATTCAAGATCTACGATTGGCATGTGATCGCAAGGAATATTCTTTCCCCTTGCGATCATGCGACAACCGTCTGATCTTGCATTGTTTAAAAGGGTTAACAGGTAGTGGGTCCTATGTCAAGTGACTCGGCAGTTACAGCAAATGGTGGTGTGACATGTGGCAAAAAGGGTGGGCCCGTGTGTAGGTCTAAGCAGTTTGGTGGTCCTGACAAATTTTCTTCCTGTTCGCGTAATGTTTTGGCGGTGCCCCAATTTATTTGGCGATTCAACGAACAGTGGTCGTGTGATCGCTAAGTTTTTTAGCGATGGTGGACAATGTCTCACAAACTGGCGGAAGTTCTTCAGTTGCTAGTTCGCTAGATAAAGTGGGGCCGGTGTTTTCGGTGACATGGTGCTGATGTGGAGGCTTGTCGCATGTTTGCGTAGCCCTTTTCTGATCTATGTGATAATGCAACAACTATTTGGCATCATGGTTGCGAAGTTAGGGCGTGCCCACTCTGCAGGTCTTGCTAGCGCACTCGGTTTTGATTGGTCGCTGACAGGTGGTGGGGCTGAGGACTTTGCAAAGGGTTGGAGACTGACTGTCGACTGCGGCTAGGAGACCGCGATCGCATGATCGCAAAGGTTAGTTTGGTGCCTTGAGATCATGTGACCAAGCACATATATAGTCAGAATTCCTATGGCGGTTAAGTTGGTGACCGCGCGATTGCGTGACTAGGGGCAAACAGTTAAGGAACATAAAACCCGCGAAATGCAAAGTAGCCATTTGACTTCAAATTTGAATTTTCTGAGGGTTTCCAGTGATAGAAAGGACTGAATTTCAATGCAGAAGTGATTGGAACTGGTAAGAAGTAATTTGTTTGCCGTTGTAGTATGGTCCAGGGTGTGATGATCGTTTGCAGGGATCTGTACCATGTAAGGAATGAACAAGGAATGGCTCGAGGCGTGTTGCAGGGTGGTTGATTTGACTTGTTCTCTTAGCGGATTTGTGATCTTCTATATACTAATCTGAGAATTATCATAATTGGAGATCATCTTTGATCCGTTTCTCTGAGATTGCTTGGTTTCTTGCCCCCGCAATAAATTCTTGATTGGTTCTGATTAGTTGGGTAGTTGAAATCCTAACCCTCGTTACCTGTAGCTTGTTGCATCCTACTGGTTCAGGATTCCAAGGTAACCAATGGTATAAATTGCAGGTTGCTCAATTTTGTAAAGGTTCCTTCTTCTGCAAATTTTTGAGGAGAATTGGTTCCAAATGAAGGGTCCTTTTCCTGTAGATTTTTTTCTTCTCTCTACATATAGAGTGTTCCTCTTTCTCTTGTTGGTTCTGAGAACACAATACATATTGTAAGTGACTTGTCTTATGTATGAGAAGTTAATATACTCTTACTGTTGTCAAGCTATCTCCATTTGAATTCTGAACTCATTAGTCATGCATCAAGGATGTCTGATTTTTCTACTTTGCATTGCCTGAGAGCTTGTGGGTGGAGTTGTCTTCGCAGAGATAACTGGTTCAGGGTTAGTATTCATGTATGTATGAGCTGAAATATCAAGGATAGGTCATGCTTGTCTTCCAGTGAATGCTGGTTAATATATTGTCTATTCATAGGTCTCTTCTAAGGGGAGGGTCAAAATCCTTTGATGGGTAATAACATATTTGAATGCACAGGTGGTGTTAAGTTGAGGTTTGGTCATGGTGTGTGATTGATGTAAGGCATCGACACATTGGGTATATTATTTTCTTGTTTCATAGCTGTCATTTGCAATAGGGTGTTTGACTATGTGGCCCATTAGATAAGGCACTGGTCTATGAGAGACTTAGGGTATCTCAGGGGTCCCTTCTATCCATTTAAAATCATTTCCATTCAGTTCCACCTTTTCCCTTTCTTGTTGATAGGTTAGGTATTTGATTTTTATACTCACTCCATGCAAGTAGGGCTATTGCATGAGATATTGGTTTCATTTGAGGTACAGGATAGCTATAAGGGTTTGAAAATCATTCCACAGTTAGTTACCTACAGGCCTGTAGTGTGACACAAATTGTATGAGTGTGTAGATGAGGTACACTTGCCTGAGTGATGTGGAGCTCAAAGTGTAGAAGGATCTCTCTTTGATGCTTGTCAGTTGGCCCTTTTTCCTGTCAGATTTGAAGTGTTGAGTGAATGTGACACTAGCCCTGTCAATCCTAATGCCAAGCTGACCTTTGGGGAAAAAGAACACCAACAGCTAGATCACCAATAGTAATGGTGAAAAGAATTGAAATGACTTTGAAATCCGCATCAAGGGATTTTAGCTTGTGAATGTCCATTACTCCAAGTGCAATACACAAAAAAAATCAAGTCCACTTGCATTTTCTTTATTGTTAGTAGCTGATAGTGTAGCACTCCCTTATGAATCCCATGGTTTGTCTTCTACTACCTTGCACAACTTTCCCATAGAAGGTAAAATTTTGGCTTTTCATTTTATCAGTAGTGATCCCAAATTACTAACAATAGGAAATTAATTGGGCAAAATATTGAGAGAATGTAGTCAAGTATCCCTTCATTCCACTTGTCATCCCATGGAATAATTTACCTTGAGAACACAAATAGATAGAGATGAAATGATTCACCTACCTCATTCTTCATGTTGTTAAATGTATTTGTTAGGATATAGAGACTACATTTCTTTGGACATATATAGATACATAAATATAGACTATAAATATATACATTCTTATATTTACATAATCTCTCTCTCTCTCTCTCTCTCTCTCTCTCTCTGAGGCCTCACCCCAAGCCTGTCATAGCCATTCAGTTCTTCATTTGAGATAGACATATTTGATGATTATATTTTGATGTTCTATGGATTTACTGATATTTTATGTTATGGTTTTATCACCTGAGAGTTTAGTTCCACATTCAATTATGTTATTTTGATGGAACTATTATATCTATTTGGAACCTTTATGTGAGATTTAGTGGATTGTATGGATGATTCTGATGTCATGATGATGTTTAATTGCAATTGAATTATATATGCAATGATTATGTTATAAGTTTAATTTAGTGATGAATTATGTATTTCATGTTGAGTTACATGTATGTTATAGATGAATTACTATTATCATGTGATTATAAAACATTAGATGAATTATCTTGATTGTTAATGTTATGAATTTACATGTTTTTATATCCTTGAACTATTGATATTGGACTTTAGTGTGCAGGGAATTAGACCATGGTAAATTCGGTGAACCAGAGCATAGAATTTTGTGTAAATCAGTTTGAGCCAAGGTTGCTTCTAGTGAGAAGCCAAAAATCTCGTTGTATTGTATTTAATTTGTAAGAGTATGGTGCATGAATGTATTTGATTTATATGTAATTGTAAATGTGAGTTATGTGAGAATGCCCAAGTGGATATGCCACATGGCTTGTGATGTGTCTTTTTTGTTGTGTCACTTGACACATGTGTGTACTTGAGGCCATGACATGTCCACTTGGGGATTGGATGCCCATCCACCTAGGATAGTACCCCTTTAGGATCCCCATGAGAATCCTTGGTTAGGGAGCTTAAGGTTATGTCTCATCTTTGAATTTTGAATTTGAGCTTCACATAGGTTTTGGGGGGGGGGCTTAAAAAGTGCCTAGTGGTGTGTTTAAGCCATTTTTAGTAAGCCCACTTGATATACCTATGGGTAAGGGGCATTTTTAACCATAGAACAACCCCATGTTGACCACAAGACCCCTCCAAAAGTTAGATTTTTAAAATGGACGAAAATCCACTTTTGAAGCAAGGTCTTGGTTAGAGTTTCATCTAATTAAGTTGTTAGTCTTTGGTCCACTTTTTTGGAATACCTTTTTAGGAATCTATATTTGGAAACCATGTAAGAAACTTGGTAAAACCATCCAATTAGAGGAGAATCCTATCCCTAGAAGAGTGTGTGGAGGACTTTTTAGAGGGGACTCTTCTTTTGGAAGAGTTTGACACCCACTCTCTAGATTTGGAGACTTAGCTATTTTGGAGAGGACTTTGGAAAGTGGAAAAGCTCTTCATCAACTTTCTTTCATAAGCTTGGATCTAGGCTAGTGGTATTCTTTATTTTGCTTGTTTTTGTTTTCATGTTGAGACAAAGAGTTCTCATGTATGTTATTTTTTGTATGCAAAAATTTAGTTATTGTGTTCTTGTAGTGTTTGTGTTTGAGATCTTGTTATTTTGTGATAGTGGATGTTATTGTGAATCTTAAGTTTATTGTAGTGTTTTTTCCCTTTGTGTTGTGAAAGTGAATTTTTTATGGAGTTCTTGAGTTTCTTGATTTGCATTGTATTATGGGAGTGTTCTCAAGGAAAAACTCACCCTTGGGAGGGAAGAGTAGCCTTGGGGGTGAAGGGAATGTTGGGATAATTCAAGAGTGTAGAGTCTCTCCTTGGATAGGAGAGGGATGAAAAATGGATGCATGGGCTCCATGTAGCCATCTCTATTATTTGTTTTGTACATTGGGGTCATAAGGAGTTTGTGAGATTGTGTTTGTGGTGAAAGATACATGATGAGAAAGCCAAGTGATGGCTTATCTCTTATCATGAGATGTGTTTTCTCCCCTTGAGTATGGTTCCACCTTCACCCCTATTTTTGATTCATTTTGGGACTCTTTGTTTTAGCCTTGGAAGGAATTTTTCATTGTGTTTTTTTTATGTTATGTTGTTATTATGGGTTTTCTTGATCATCTCTTTGTCTTTGTGATGGTTCCCCTAGCTCAGGGGTGGCTTCACAAAAGCCTGGGTTGGGAGGTGAGCAATCCATGGCCTATATTTGTTAATTACAAGATTGGAAGCCATTGAAGATTTAATGTTGAAGTTATACTCTTGAAGAAAATTTGATGATGCTTTCAGATTTCAGTTGTATCACTCTTGCTTTAGGTTTATTGTTATTGTATGGGAGTCTTGAGGATCCCTTGAGTTCAATGTATTATGTAATGGAGTTATCACTCCAAGTCTTATATTTGTAACAAGTGATGTTGTATCAAGTTGTGAAGAATTTGTATGGAAGATTTGTTGGTAGTTTTATTTTTTAAAATATAGTATATTGTTCAAGGGAAATTTTTGTGTACTCATGTTTTATACAATAAGAAATATACAATGTATTTGTTTCATAAAAGGAATGTAAAGATTGTTTTGGATTAGTTTATGTAAGAGCATTGCTTGTTTACTCATTGAGATATCTTTATGTATCCATGTTGATATATTATGAAGAGGAAAATTTATTGTAGTTTCATTATAGTTCATTGGAAATATTTCTTTGAATAGAAATGTAGAGCAAGGAAGAAATTTCTTAAATATAAACTCTCCTTCTCTCTCTCATGCGATGCAAGTCTATTTGTTATTAAGAGACTAGTATCTTGTTTAAAATATATATATACCTGAGAAAAGGATTCAATTCATCTTATCTCTCAGTCCATGCTATTGTTTTGATATGTCTTTAGTAGTAGTTCTTATGTTGAATACAATAAACTCAAGAAAAGAAATAAATGGTTAAATGATAGGCAAATCTCCTTGATCTTTTAATCTATTAATCCCTCTTGTTAGTTATATAAAAGTAGCCTTGAAAATAAAAAGAAAGAAGAAATCAAAGAGATAACATAACTTGTGCAAATGAAAGAAAAATGAGAAAAAAGAGACCTATAGGTCTCTAGAAAATATATGGAAAAATTTTCCATACATTTTCCAACACACAGTCATTAAAATAATATATCTACTCACCCATTTGTAAGTATAAGAGGAAAGTAAAAATATATTCTAATTTCTATGTATTGTATTATATATATATATATATATATATATATATATATATATATATATATATATATATATATATATATATATATATATATATATATATATATATATGTCAACAAGCCATCATCAAATGAGTTTGCTTGGGTGGGACCCATCTAGGTTGCCACCCAAGAAGCCAAAAAAAAAACCTTTTTGAAGACCCTTTTAAAAAAAAGGTGTATAAAAGTTATTTTAATAAAAAATGACTATTGAGAATAACTTAAGCAAATATATATATATATATATATATATATATATATATATATATATATATATATATATATATATATATATATAAGTAAAAAAAATAAGTTATAACATTCATGTTTTAAAAGAAATTTTTTTAAAAAAATTTGGGCGGGACCCGTGGGCCCCACCCCACTCAAACTTCCCTCCATGGTAGGGTACTGTCGCCTTACGGCAGCAGGCCTGCCCTTCGGCAGACTGCTACCGCATGGCAGCAGACTTATTGCGGCAGTCTACTGCCGCATGGCGGTAGGCCCCCACGCAGTCCCTTAGGGACTTTAAAAAGTTGCCAAAACAAATTATTTATGTTTCAATTTTTTTTAATATTTAAAAAAATTATTAAGTTTATTAATTAATAAATGATTTATATTTATTAATTTGTTAACATATTTAATAAATAATATCTTTATATATATTCTTTTTAAATATGCGTTTATTTAATTATTAAATTAATATTTAATATATATTTAGTTAATATTTATTATAAATTAATATATATTAAATAATTTATTTATTTATTAATAATTATTTTATTACTCTGTTTTATTAATGAGTAAATTGATGATATATATATATATATAATGAATGGATGTTATCAATTAATATATATTTAATATTTAATATATTTATGAATCTATATTTTGTTAGTTGTTTCTATAAATAAATATATTAGTAATTAATATGTATTAATGGTTAATATATATTAATTAGTTAATATATTTTAATAATTAACCTTTTGTATTTATTATTATATTGATCGTGGATTGTCCAATTTTACCCATCAATGTAGTTGGATTGTATAAGTTATGTGTTAATCCACTACTGGTTGGTAATGAAATTTACTATGTATTTAATGTGCGTAGATTAGGTGATCAATTAAGCTAAGAACCCATATACTTAACTAAGTTAGCATACCATGAATACATGACTAGTTTTTTTGAGAAACTATTTACTTGACCTAGTAGATTAAATTGACTAATGTTTAAAATTGATTCTTCTTAACACTTTACTCCTCTTACCTTAGATATTTGTACTAGGCCTACTAGTATTCCGATGCATTTTTGAATCCACAATAAGGCCTAGTTAACACCACCTTAGAATGAATGTATATTTGATCTGTTTAAAATTTAGTCAGCTGTTATCTCTAAACACAAACTTATATAACCCTTCCAAAAAAAAATTGGTGTATTTTTGAGTGAAAATTATGGGCATGACACTTGGTATCAGAGCTAGGTTTCAACATTGGAACCTAACCCATTACGTTTCTTAGCTAACCTTTAACTCTTTTGAAATTGTTAGGATGCCTCCCCTTACGCATCAAGCTCAAAGACATATTAGAGTATGAGGGGCTAGGTGAGCTCCCTCGGGTCACAAGCAAGTTGAACAAAGGGCCAAGGTATCGGTCATTAATCATCCACCACCACCACCACCAAATCCTAACCAGGAGGTCTTGCTAGCCTTACAGAACCTAATCGGGGTCATATAGGAAAGATTACCACTAGTTATCTCATAGTCAGAGCACCAGATGTCTGGAGGACATAGATCTGAGGCCAGAGAAAGAACTAGGATCCCTCCATGAGATCATGAGGAAGGGAAAGGGGCACATCAGGTGGAGTCAATTCACATGCTAGAACCACCACCGCCCAGTTTAGTTTAGAGGGTACCCCGTGATGTTGGGGACCACATTAGAGATCTCCTACGGTTACAACCACCTTTGTACTATAGTTCTACAGAGGGTATAGATGTCGAGGCATGGCTTTTGAGCTTAGACAAGTGCTTTGGGTTGCATCAGTATGATAGCAATGTCAAGGCCCGTTTTGCAATACTCCTTTTGAGAGGAGGTGCTTCCACATGGTGGAAATGAGAAGAATATAAGAACAACACTACTATGGACACCATGACTTGGGAGATATTCCTAGAGAGGTTCTGGGACAGGTACCTTTCAGAGCACTATAGACAGAGACATATTGATGAGTTCCACGAGCTCCAATAGAGGGGACTTATAGTGCTACAGTATGAGACCCGATTTCTTGAGTTGTTACCTTATGTAGACTACATGAAGGATGAAAAGCTACGAGTCAACCAATTTGTTAAGGGACTCAATGATTGGATATCAGGACAGGTTTACATGACCTCTCTAGGAACCCTTCGTGAGGTAGTTGAGATGGATTTGGTTGTAGAAGAGATTCGGGGTAAGTCTAGAGATGCTTGTGATAGGTCTCAGAACTATAACTCCGCATCACAGTCACAGGGCACCATAAGAGTCACTAGAAGAATAACAACAAGTATTACTCATGGAATTTTAATAAGAAACCACAACAGGAAACCCAACAAAACCAGAAACAGAAGCCACCATAGGGATAGTAGGGCTCCAAGCCCAAACAGTGGTAGGCACAGGGATAGAGGAAGGATCAGCGACAACAATTTATAGATGCACCCCTAGCACGGACTCAACAATCCTCTCAAGGTGGTTTTAGTGGTTCTAGTAGGAATGGAGGACAACAGTTCACCAGGCCACAGGGAGTTTAGACTCACACTCGTGGTCCTTTCTATGCATGTGGTGCCATGGGGCACTTAGCTTGTGATTTTCCATAGGGTCAGATGACAGGAAGTTAGTGCATGGTAGCTTCAAAGCCTATAGTAGGATACTTTGGAAAGTCTCACAGGGTTTTTACAGTGGTTGATAATTGCCAGGCCAGGCACCAGGCCATAGTGATAGAGGCTGCAGGTATGATCAGCGGTATTAGTGTTACTATATTGTTTGATTCTGGTGCTACTGATTCTTTTATATCTCCATTTGTTTTGGAGTGTTACAGGCTTGTGCAACAAGACAGGAAGTTAGTTAAGAAGTTGAGTTAGCATCAGGGTCTAGAGTGTCAATCAACTCTTTAGTGAAGGATAGCTAGGTGCAGATTGGTGATTTCATCACAACCATGGATCTTTGTATCACACCTCTTGGTTCCTATGACATAGTACTTGTCATGGATTTGCTTTATGCTCATAGAGCTAAGTTAGATTTCTGACATAAGAGGATATAGTGCCTTGATGATAATGGTACACCTATTGTGATTTGCGGGATTCAGAGAGGCTTCTCCCTTCATATGATCTCAACCATGTAGCTTAAGCGGAGCATGCAGAAGGGATGTTATCTTTTTTCTATAACTATCAGTGGTAGAGAGGATGAGGAGGAAAGGGGACCATCTCTTGATGATTATCCTATACTTCAGGAGTTTGCATATGTGTTTCCTACTAAGATTCTGGGCATGCCTCCTCATAAAGCAGTAGATTTCCATATAGATCTTGTTCCAGGAGTTGCTCCAGTTTCGAGGGCACCTTATAGGATGACCACTAATGAGCTTAATGAGCTCAAGATTTAGTTAGAGGAACTTTTGGCAAAGGGTCACATTCATCCTAGTGTTTCACCTTGGGGCGCACCTATTATCTTTGTTTAGAAGAAGGATGGATCCTTGCGGTTATGTATGGATTACCGATAGCTTAATAAGCTTACCATCAAGAATTGGTATCTGCTCCCTAGGATTGATGATTTGTTTGATCAGCTTAAGGGTGCTAAAGTGTTTTCCAAGATTGATCTTAAGTCAGGTTACCACTAGTTATGGATTGTTGACAACGATGTCCCTAAGACTGCATTTTATACTAGATATGGGTATTATGAATTCATAGTTATACCTTTCAGACTCACCAATGCTCTAGTGGTTTTCATGAGCCTTACGAATGGGGTATTCTGCACTTTCCTAGATAAGTTTGTAATTGTGTTCCTTGATGATATCCCAATTTATTCACGAGATGAAGAGGAGCACAGAGAGCACTTGAGACAAGTATTGCAGTGTCTTAGAGACAATCAATTGTATGGCAGTTTGTCCAAATGCGCTTTCTATAGGACAGAGATTCATTACCTTGGGCATGTTATTTTAGGAGATGGAATCTCAGTAGATCCATCTAAAATTAGAGCCATCATGGATTTTCCTACACCTACTTTAGTGGCCGAGGTCAAGAGCTTTATGGGATTGGGAGGTTATTACAAACGTTTTGTAGAGGGTTTTTCTAGAGTGGCACATCCCATCACTTCTCTTCAGCGAAAGGGAAAGAAATTTGAGTGGGCTAAGAAGTGTGAGAGGGCCTTTCAAGAACTCAAGAAGGCTCTCACTAGCGCACCTATTCTAGCAGTGCATGATCCTTCAGCAAATTTTGTTGTATGCATAGATGCTTCCTTAGATGGTTTGGGAGTAGTTCTTATGCAAAATGGGTGAGCCATTACATATGAGTCCAGGAAACTTAAGACTCATGAACTCAATTACCCCACTCATGACTTAGAGTTAGCTGCAGTGGTTCATGCTTTAATGAGATGGCAGCATTTCCTTTTGGCTCATCGGTTTGAGCTCCATTCATATCATCAGAGCTTACAGTATATCTTCTCTTAGCCAAACCTGAACACACGTCAGCGTAGGTGGATGGAATTCCTATGTGAGTATGATTTTGATGTCCACTACATCAAAGGGAAAGAGAATGTGGTTGTCGATGCTTTGAGTAGGAGACACCATGGAGCCTACTCTATGACTTCATGTATAGAATTGAGGGACTAGATACTACATCACTTGCATGAGGATGTTTGGTATGCAGAGGTTAGTCAGATTATTCAGTCTTAGAGTACTCTTGAGGGTAATTATTTAGGATATTCCCTAGATTTTGATGGGCTTTTACGCCATATAGGACCCATCTATGTCCCATCCTCCAGAGACTTGTAAGTTTTCATCATGCTAGAGGCTCATAGGGCCCCTTATGTAGCACATCCCAGAGTCAAGAAGATGCATGCAGGTTTGAGGCAGTTATATCATTGGCCAAGGATGAGACAGAACATAGCTAAGATAGTGCCATGATGCCTTGAGTGTTAGAGGGTTAAGGCAGAGCATCATCACCCTAGTGGGTTGCTTTAGCCTCATGAGATACCAGAGTGGAAGTGGGATGTTATTTCCATGGACTTCATCATTGGTCTCCCTATGTCATCTTGATGCCATGTTGCCATCATGGTGACAGTTGACAAAATGACCAAAGTAACCCACTTTTCACCCATTCAGACCACTTTTATAGCCCTAGTAGTAGATCAGGTTTTCTTGCGAGATATTGTCAGACTTCATGGCATACCCCATAAGATTGTATCTGATCTAGATTCTCTTTTCACATCATCTTTCTGGAGAGGATTGTAGTTAGCTTTGGGCACTAAGCTCAATTTTAGCATCGCTTATCACCTAGAGACCGATGGGCAGATAAAGAGGGTAAATCAGGTGTTGGAGGATATGCTTCGCATGTATGTCATGGATCATTAGACTAGGTGGGAGGAGTACCTTCATTTGGTGGAGTTTGCCTATAATAATGGACATCACACTTCTCTAGGTATGCCTCCCTACCAGGCATTATATGGCAAACCATGCAGGACACCATTGAGTTGGGACCACATTGAGGATAGAGTTGCTTTAGGTCCTGAGTTAGTCTGAGAGTTAGAGCAGCAGGTGACTTTGATTAGACAATGTTTGGAGGTACAAGATAGGCAGAAGAAGTATGTAGATGCCAAGAGGGAAGATCGTAGTTATTAGGTGGGAGATAGAGTCTTTCTGAGAGTGTGACCTCATAAGAGCCCAATCCATTTTGGAAAGGGCTCTAAGCTTGCACGCAGATTTGTTGGTCCTTTTGAGATACTTGAGTGGATAGGTCATGTCACCTATCATCTTTCTTTGCCACCAAACCTGTCTCACATCCACGATGTTTTTCATGTGTCAATGTTGAGGAAGTATATTTTTTATGAGACTCATATCATAGATTGGGATACCTTGCAAGTGGAGTCAGATGGTCAGTTGGCTTTGGAGCCCATCCACATTTTGGCTCATCGAATGCTAGCACTTCGAGGCCAAGAGCTAGACCAGGTTAGGTTCCAGTGGGATTGATATGATGAGGTTACGACATCATGAGAGGATACAACACAGATGAGATCACAATATCCCCATCTTTTTTATGAACTCCAGAGGAAGTTCATGCCTAGGGGGGGAGGATGTGAGGCCTCACCCCGAGCCTGTCATAGCCATTCAATTCTACATTTGAGATAGACATATTTGATGATTATATTTTGATGTTCTATGGATTTAATGATACTTTATGTTATGGTTTTATCACCTAAGAGTTTAGTTGCACATTCAATTATGTTATTTTGATGAAATTGTTATATCTATTTCGAACCTTTATGTGAGATTTAGTGGATTCTATGGATGATTATGATGTCATGATGATGTTTAATTCTAATTGAATTATATATGCAATGATTATGTTATAAGTTTAATTTAGTGATGAATTATTCCATGTTGAGTTGCATGTATGTTATATATTAATGATTATTGTCATGTGATTATGAAATGTTAGATGAATTATCTTGATTATTAATGTTATGAATTTACATGTTTTTATTTCATTGGACTATTGATATTGGACTTTAGTGTGCAAAGAATTAGACCATAGTAAATTCGGGGAACCAGAGCATAGACTTTTGTGTAAATCAGTTCGAGCCAAGGTTGCTTCTAGTGAGAAGCCAAAAACCTCGTTGTATTGTATTTAATTCGTAAAAGTATGGTGCATGAATGTATTTGATTTATATGTACTTGTAAATGTGATTTATGTAAGAATTCCCAAGTGGATATGTCACATGGCTTGTGATGTATATTTTTTGTTGTCTCACTTGACACATAAGTGTGTACTTGTGGCCATGACATGTCCACTTGGGGATTGGATGCCCATCAACCTAGGATAGTACCCCTTTAGGATCCCATGAGAATCCTTGGTTAGGGAGCTTCAGGTTATGTCTCATCTTTCAATTTCGAATTTGTGCTTCACATGGGTTTTGGGGGGGCTTAAAAGGTGCCTAAGGGTGTGTTTAGGACACTTTTAGTAAGTCCACTTGATATACCTATGGGTAAGGGGCATTTTTAACCATAGAACAATCCTATGTTGACCAAAAGACCCGTCTAAAAGTTAGATTTTCAAAATGGACGAAAATCCACTTTTGAAGCAAGGTCTTGGTTAGAGTTCCATCCAATTAAGTTGTTAGTCTTTGGTCCACTTTTTTGGACTACCTTTTTAAGAAACTATATTTGGAAACCATGTAAGAAACTTGGGAAAACCATCCAATTAGAATGAGATCCTATCCCTAGGAGAGTGTGTCGAGGCCTTTTTAGAGGGGACTCTTCTTTTGAAAGAGTTTGACACCCACTCTCTAGATTTGGAGACTTAGCTATTTTGGAAAGGACTTTAGAAAGCGGAAAATTTCTTCATCAACTTTCTTCCATAAATTTGGATCTAGGTTGGTGGTATTCTTCATTTTGCATGTTTTTGTTTTCATGTTGAGACAAAGAGTCCTCATGTATGTTATTTTTTGTATGCAAAAATTTAGTTATTGTGTTCTTGTAGTGTTTATGTTTGAAATCTTATTATTTTGTGATAGTGGATGTTATGTGAATCTTAAGTTTATTGTAGTGTTTTTTCCCTTTGTGTTGTGAAAGTGAAGTTTTTATGGAGTTCTTGAGTTTCTTGATTTGCATTGTATTATGGGAGTGTTCTTAAGGCAAAACTCACCCTTGGGAGGGAAGAGTAGCCCTAGGGGTGAAGGGAATGTTGGGAGAATTCAAGGGTGTAGAGTCTCTCCTTGGATAGAGAGGGATGAAACATGGATGTATGGGCTCCATGTAGCTATCTCTATTGTTTGTTTTGTATATTGGGGGTCATAAGGAGTTTGTGAGATTGTGTTTGTGGTGAAAGATACATGATAAGGAAGCCAAGTGATGGCTTATCTCTTATCATGAGATGTTCTTTCTCCCCTTGAGTATGGTTCCACCTTCACCTATATTTTTGAGTCATTTTGAGACTCTTTGTTTTAGCCTTGGAAGGGAGTTTTCATTGTGTTTTTCTTATGTTATGTTGTTGTTATAGTGTGTTTGTTTGATTGTCTCTTTGTCTTTGTAATGGTTCCCCTAGCTCAAGGGTGGCTTCATAGAAGCCTAGGTTGGGAGAGCACTACATGGCCTATATTTATTAATTACAGGAGTGGAAGCCGTTGAAGATTTAATGTTGAAGTTGTACTCTTGAAGAAAATTTGATGATGCTTCTAGATTTGAGTTGTATCACGCTTGCTTTAGGTTTATTGTTATTGTATGGGAGTCTTGAGGATCCCTTGAGTTCAATGTATTATGTAATGGAGTTATCACTCCAAGTCTTATATTTGTAACAAGTGATGTTGTATCAAGTTGTGAAGAATTTGTATGGAAGATTTGTTGGTAGTTTTATTTTTGAAAATATAGTATATTGTTCAAGGGAAATTTTTGTGTATTCATGTTTTATACAAGAAGAAATATACAATGTATTTGTTTCATAAAAGGAATGTAAAGATTGTTTTTGGATTAGTTTATGTAAGAGCATTGCTTGTTTACTCATTGAGATATCTTTATGTATCCATGTTGATATATTATGAAGAGGAAAATTTATTGTAGTTTCATTATAGTTCATTGAAAATATTTATTTGAATAGAAATGTAGAGAAAGGAAGAAATTTCTTAAATATAAACTCTCCTCTCTCTCATGCGATGCAAGTCTATTTGTTATTAAGAGACTAGTATCTTGTTTAAAATAAAATATACCTAAGAAAAGGATTCAATTCCTCTTATCTCTTTGTCCATGCACCTTAAATGATAGGCAAATCTCCTTGATCTTTTAATCTACTAATCCCTCTTGTTACTTATATAAAAGTAGCCTTGAAAATAGAAAGAAAGAAGAAATCAAAGAGATAATGTTAACTTTCGCAAATGAAAGAAAAATGAGAAAAAAGAGATCTATAGGTCTCTGAAAAATGTATGAAAAATTTTCCCATACATTTTCCAACACACAGTTATTAAAATAATATATCTACCAACCCACTTGTAAGTATAAGATGAAAGTAAAAATATATTCTAATTTTTGTGTATAAAAAATATATATATAATAATATGCAAGTCAACAAGCCAGCATCAAATGATTTGCTTGGGTGGGACCCATCTCGGTCACCACCCAAGAAGCCAAAAAAAAATCCTTTTTGAAGACCCTTTAAAAAAAAAGGTATATAAAAGTTATTTTTAAAAAAATGACTATTGAAAATAACTTAAGCAAATATATATATATATATATATATATATATATATATATATATATATATATAAAGAAGTAAAAAAAATAAGTTATAACGTTCATATTTTAAAAGAAATTTAAAAAACAAAATTTGGGTGCGACCTGCGGGCCCCACCCCACCCCTCGAACTTCCCTCCACGGCAGGGTACTATCGCCTTACGGCAATAGGCCTGCCCTTCGGCAGACTGCTGCCACACGGTAGCAGGCCTGCTGCGGCAGTCTGTTGTCGTGTGGCTGTAGGCCCCCACACAATCCCTTAGGGACTTTAAAAAGTTGCCAAAAAAAAAATTTATGTTTTGTTTTTTTTAATATTGTTAAAAATTATTAAGTTTATTGATTAATAATTGACTTATATTTTTTAATTTGTTAACATATTTAATAAATAATATTTTTATATATATTCTTTTTAAATATGCTTTTATTTAATTATTAAATAAAAAATTAAATTAATATTTAATATATATTTAGTTAATATTTATTATAAATTCATATATATTAAATAATTTATTTATTTATTAATCATTATTTTATTACTCTATTTTATTAATGAGTAAATTGATGATATATATATATATATATATATATATATATATATATATATATATATATATATATATATATATATATATATATATATATATATATATATTGATTGATAACATCCATTCATTAGACACACACACACACATATATATATATGTGTGTGTGTGTGTGTGTGTGTGTGTGTGTGTGTGTGTGTGTGTATGTATGTATGTATGTATGTATGTATGTCTAATGAATGGATGTTATCAATTAATATATATTTAATATTTAATATATTTATGAGTCTATATTTTGGTAGTTATTTCTATAAATAAATATATTAGTAATTAATATGTATTAATGGTTAATATATATTAATTAGTTAATATATTTTAATAATTAACCTTTTGTATTTATTATTATATTGATCGTGGATTATCCAATTTTACCCATCAGTGTAGTTGGATTGTACAAGTTATGCGTTAATCCACTACTGGTTGGTAATGAAATTTACTAAGTATTTAATGTGCATAGATTAGGTGATCAATTAAGCTAATGAACCCATTATACTTAACTAAGTTAGCATACCATGAATACATGACTAGTTTTTTTGGGAAACTATTTACTTGACCAAGTAGATTAAATTGACTAATGTTTAAAATTTATTCTTCTTAACCATTTACTCCTCTTACCTTAGATATTCGTACTAGGCCTACTAGTATTCCAATGCATTTTCGATTCCTCAGTAAGGCCTAGTTAACACCACTTTAGAATGAATGTATATTTGATCCGTTTAAACTTTAGTCAGTTGTTACCTCTAAACATAAACTTATATAACCCTTCAAAAAAAAAATTGGTGTGTTTTTGAGTGAAAATTATCTGCATGACTTTGTGTGTGTGTGCGCGCGCGCACGCGTGTTTGTGTCAAAGAAATGCATATGGATTTAAACTTGAACACAATTTTAAAGTCTCTGTGTGTGTATCAAACAAATGTATATGGATTAAAACTTAATCATGTTTTTAAAAATAAAATCGTGTAGACATTTTTGTGTACATGTTTAGGCTTGTACTTAGGAACTAGGTGACAAACTTTGGCTTGGGAGCTTCATTTCCCTCTTTTCGCATTTTTTTCCTTCCAATTTGGGTTCTCAACTTCATCGTTGTCAAGTTTACACACTATCAAGTGGGTATTTGTAAAATTACCACCATAATTTGAATGTCTCTTAAGCTTTGCAACCTAATTTGAATAACATAAACATATTGATCTTTAATTTCTTTTAACAGTGTCTTTGGGCTTCTCAAAGACATATGTGTACCATTATTTTAAATAACTTTTACCTACTTGTCCAAATCTGTAATAAATTATATATTATTGTCCTACACTCCATTCTTTATGGTTTTATAAAAAATCATTTTTTGATTAGTTAAGTCTAGTTCTTTTGAGACACGTGAAATAATACCTAGTTTTGAGGATGTGTCCACTTTGAAAGTTCATAACAAACTACTCAACAAAAAATTACAAAAAAATACACAACTTCTTTACTCACTCATAACTATCTTTCTACCATAGGGTTTTTAAAAATACTAAATGAAACTATATATTTGTTAAGGCACATGTTAGACACTATGTTATGATTTGTTAAAAAAAAACATGAATAATTTTTTTTGTGCAAAGAATTTGACCCTCTTAATCTTGTGTATTTTCTTTTAAAACATTAGTGGTTTAGAAACTAGATTCAGACTACTACAATTCATGTTTTTTTTATCTTCAAATTTTAAGTGCACGAGTCTCAAATCGCTCCTCCAAGTTGAAGATTAGTTTATTTTACAAAAATATGACCACTTATACCCCTCTTTTTGTTCACTATCTTGGTGCACAATCCCAAGAGTTGACTCATATTCACAAGAATCAAACATAGGAATTAGTCACTAGACCTACATGAAATAATGTCATTGGAACTAAATGGGTGTTTTGGAACAATTTTAATGAAGAAGGATAAGTAACAAGGTACATGGAAAGGTTGGTCAACAAAGAATATTCACATATTTAATGTAGTGACTCTAAAGAAACATTTTCCTTAGTAGCTATAATGGATGAAATCATGATGTTTTTCACCTTTTCTACTCACAATAACTTCAAGGTTTATCAAATGAATGTCAAATCAACATTCTTGAATGATGATCTAGAAGAAGAGGTATGCATTGGGAAACATAATGGATTTTAGTTGTTAGAAGATCCAAACATGATTTATGGACTTAAAAAGGCTGTGTGTGGCCTTAAATAAGCCCCTAGAGCTTGGTATGAAAGATTGGATAAGTACTTACTTCAAAAAGGATTCAAGAAAGGTATTTTGAATAGAAATGTTTACATTAAAGTTGAGGAAGAAAAACTTTTGATAGTTATTGTGTATGTTGACTACAACATCTTTGATGGAGATGATGTTGTTTGTAAGAGTTTTGCAGAGGAGATGCCAAAAGAGATTGATATGTCTATGATTGGTGAGTTGTCTTTATTCCTTGGACTTCAAGTTTCTCAGCTACACAACAGTATCTTTATTTTCCAACATAAGTACATTAAGAAGATGTAGAAAATGTTGAAAATGTTTGGCATAGAGGATTTAAAACCAGTGAGTACTCCCATGATTACTCATGTAAACACCCAAAAATGGCCTAGTAAAACTTCATCTCCACTCTAACATTAAAATTTAAAATATTAGACATTATATTATGCTTAATAAATCTTGTGTATTAATTTAATCTCTTATTTCTTGATCAAATCATCACTTTATTATATTATTTGATGATATCCTAAGTTTGACCACTTTATCCTGAGCTTTATTTGACTAAATGAATATGTCCCCTTTTAATTAAACAAAATCCTCTTTATCCTATATGTGCACATGAAAAATGAATTTCCTAATTTAAAAAGAAAAAGAAAAGACTTTTTGTAATGCCCCACCAAGGAACCCAAGAGAACTTAACCTAAACATGGGACTAAGTTTACAGAATAAATTTTTTTCTAAAGTGTTAACAAACAACAACATCAAAATTTTACAATGCGGAAGCAATACAATGAATATACAACTCACATAGATTACAACTCTCCAAGATTCCTGATGAAGATTACGTAAACATTAATTAATTAATTTAGATAAGATATAATTACAAAACTCATGTAAAAAAATGAACGATAAATGCAACATTGCATAAAGGATAACATAGGAACAACTAGTACCACAACGTATCCATAATAACCTACATCCATTGCACATGTCACGGGGTATGTAATACAATAACCAAAATTAAGTACAACATGATATCTCTAAAAAACTGATACAATGATACAAGATCACATAGAAGAACAAGAATAAGAACACAACTCCAAAAATGAAGATCAAGAAGGAACAACTGCTATAGGGATCATCCAGCATTGGTACACGAATGTCAGAATCTTAAATGGTAAAAGAATCACTACTACCTGACCTCGTGAACCTAAATTGTCCACTATCACCGTGGTGAGGAGATAACAACAGATCCCACTCAGATAACAAACATCAATAGAACAAGCTAAGGAAGAGGTATTGAAAGCTCTCTAGCATAAAGTGTACAAAAGATAACAAAAGTTAAGACTCACTAATCCAGAGGCAACTGACACATGTAGAATAACTAGACTATGCATAGGAAGGTGTCATCATGTACATCTAACCCTTGAGTCTCATCTTGGTAATCACTCTGGATCCTGACACTCAAGTGACCATACATGGTATCAATGACTTTTGTACAGACGAAGCTATTAACTATGCTAGACACACCTCTCAAGGCATCAAGCATCATCTCAATTCCCATCTTAGTTTGTACTAGTACTCAAGCATGGGTGAAAAAATATATCTTATTAAATTTATTTAAATAGCCCTTAATTATATTAGGTTATCACTTGATTATAGATATTTACAATAAATGATCCTAGTAGCCACTTGTGGGCCCCGACGCTTATTGCAAGCCACCCCCTACTAAATATCTAGGTAAACTACCCTAGGCTCAAAGATGCCACTATTACCCCATTTTCTTGTCAATGCCAAAAATCCAAAGAAAATGGTCTATCCTTGCAAAACCCTAAGAAAATTGTCATATCCTATTGCAACATGTTTTTAATCAGTAAAGAAAATTTATGATGTTTCATGGCCTGCAAACTTAACCAGGGTTATTTCATGGTGTGTTCAAGATTCAGTTCAAATCACATGAATTTTGGTGTAAAAACCAGTGAGATATAGTCATTTCAAGTTGATGAGGAACTAGGGTTTATCCATGCAAAGGGTTTTGAAATTTTTCCTAAGTCCAAGAAACCCTACCCTAAGTCTATTTTTTCATACCTTTTTGGGCCACATAAGTCTCCTTTCTACACATGTTCTATTTCCTTTCCCATGCAGTTAAGTATTTTATTTGGTGGCTTGGCGACTGAGTATTCACATGTTTTCCTAATCTTGGCCGCTAAGTTCCTAACATCCAACAACTTGGAAAATGGTTATGTTTTCCTTCAGTCACGTATTCTCTAGATATCTGGTCGAGTCTTCAAAGGCTCAAAGATATAACAAGGACCGTTGATGCATATTTGATCAGGCAGTTGGCGTTGATTCTCAAGATGAGACCCCGATTAAGTGATACATTCAACAAACTAGATAAGGCTTTGTTCATGTGATCACTAGATGACATGAGTTAAGTTGATGAGTTATATGATTTTCAGAGATCAATGTGTACCACTAGATGAAATATTGATCAACGGATGGCGTGTGTTCATGAGGTCAAACCCATGGTTCATAAAGTATTTAGCAATTTAGAGATAGCCTTCAATCACACATTCTCTAGATACGACATGAGATAAGTCAAACCTTCAGCGAGTGGGAGATTTCTTCAATCATTGAATAGCTAGATAAAGTTAACTTAAGATAAAGAGCACTCTGAGATTGAATCTGGGCCATTGATGTTAAATCGATCTATGGTGGTTGAGTATTCTGCAAATGCAACATAACGTCAAGGAAAGATTATGAGATTATGTGAATGCTTTGTTCGCATGATCTCAATAGCAGACCACAATTAAGAAAATTATTCAGTGACTGGGAGAATGCCTTCAGTCATGTGTTCTCCAAATGAATTAGGGTTAATGGGTTGCCATGGTTAAAAGATAAAGATAGTGCAAGTCCAAGATAGATCTACAGTGGTCGTGATGCCACAAAGGAAATATGCTCAAACAATAACGATTGTGGCATTGCGACAATTGTCTGATCCTCCAATAGATAAAGACTAATAAGAAGGTGGGTTCTTAGTCCCAAGTTGATCTGAGGTGCCTATTTTTTATTGGTTGTCAGGGGTGGTGACGTGGAGGTTGTCAATGGGGCTTAGGCTTTCAGTGTGTCAAAGGGATGCCAGATATTTCTTGATCTAATGGTTGTCACATTGCCACAAAGAGAAGATGCACGAGGTTTTAGATATTATGGCATTGCGACAGCCATTGATTCTCTCTTAAGTGATGATCAACGGTCCTAATTTAAAGGCTGAAGAAAATAATGATGTGATTGGTCAATTTCAAAAGCTCAGTTGACTTTCATAATGATTTATGAGAACCGTTCTATGTGCCAGGAACAAATAGAATCAACGGCCATGTTTTAAACCATATAAATTAACTATTTTTGGTCTATATTTGAATTTTCTAAGCTAGGGTTTGCAAGAAAGAAGTGTCGGTGTGCTAGAGGAACAAAAAAATAAATCTGATTTCTTCTTGGGCTATAAAGACAATTTTTCAGTTTGTAAATTGAATGAAATCTGTGGTGGTTGGGCCAAATATGATTTGATTTTGTTTACCACCCCGAGCTGGATATTTTATAGATGGTTTCTTCTAGATGCAACAGTTATGATCTAAGCCAAGTTGTCAAAGATTTCAAGTCCTGATTGAAGGGTGGTAGATGAGATATTTTTTTTGAGATGCTTGTTGCAGGAATAAGGAGAATTGTGCCCTAATTTGCAATTTGACTGATAGGGTTTCCATAATGTAAAAGATATCAGGTTTGTCTCTGATATTTTCTAATTAACTTAGGGTTTCTTCCTTGTCACTTCGGTAATAAATTGTTTCCTGATTTCATGTTGTTGAAGTGACATTGTTGCCCTAATTGTACCCTAAATGACCCTAATCTTGTAGCAATCCTTGTTTATATAAAAGGATTCCTAAGGTCATTTAGGAGGGTTCAGAATTCTCTAAAAATTTCGTCAAAGTTGGTCCCAAAAGGGTTCTTTTCGGGGTTGAGAAAAATAATCATTTGCAAGAGACCAAAGATAGACTCGGTTTTATAGGCTTGCATCCAAGGATTGGTAGAAAAGGCCTACAACCTCTCTATTTTACAAAGATCTTAATGAATCTATATTTTTCTTGTTTATTTTTTGGAATATTCTATGCTCAATAACTCACTCCTGTATCAGTTTGGTAACTAATTTTAGGATTTCCATAATAGCTTTGAATCTTGTCTCCTATTTTATGGTTTGTTATTTCCTATTATCTTGTTAGTTGATGACCTCAAGCTCAATAGCTGCAGATATAGTTTGTATGTTTTGATATGTTTTGCTGTTAACTTGAACAGTTAAGTAAATGCTTAATATAACCTAACAGAATAATAGGTTATTAAGAAGGATATTTGTAAGTAGTGAAATTCTCATTTGATTTTCATTTGCAAGGTGAATGATAAGAATCACCAACACAATGAGGAGTAGTTCTGAATATGCCAATGGATAAGGGACTAGTCACAGACATTTTGTCAAAATAGATGTTCTTTCTTGTCTAATAGTTCTACCCTAAGACAAACAAATCAAATTCTAAATCTTTAAGTTAGTAGTTGTGGACTTAATAGCAATAGCCCCTTCTTTATTAGTGAGTAACTTGATAGTGTTCTTAGCTTCAAATCTTATCCCTTTATGTCATAGATAACAAGAAGTGTTATGGGCACATATCTGCTTTGTGAGGATTAGTGGAAAAGGATGAGATTAAGTGATCCTAATCCTAGGTGCACTCGCCTGAATTCTGCAGAGTTCAAAGTGTAGAAAGCCTTTGTGCTTTGTTCATTGGTCATTGTTCTTGTATGAATGTATTTATTGTAGGAAGTAAGCTACCCCATAGGTATATCTCTGCATTAACAAAGGTAGTTAAAATCTTGCTAAACCAAGAGCCCACAAAATAGCGGCTCTTCTTGGGAATAGAGATGCAATAGTCATGCTAGATCCAGTTGATATCTCTAGTGTTATAAATTTTTCATAAATAATGTAGGTACGAGTAGAGATAGAATCCTGGCCTTCTTATTTATCATATCTAGTAGTTACCATTGAAAGTATAGAGTCAGATTCAAAAAAAAATTATATTATCTCACCAAGTTGTGAGTGGTGACTCTAAGTTCTCTGTTTGATCAGTCTATGAAATGATGTGTTTATAGTCCTTATAAATAGTTTTTAAGATTCTGGTGAAGTTTTTGTTATATGAAAAAGGATACAAAAGGAGTTTTTAGTGATTAGCATATTTCTCCTCTTCAAGGAGATGGTGACTCCACAAAGATTTCAATGAGGCAAGATTCAAATCTATCAGTCTTTCCAGTCAGCAGGTTGAGTTTCAACCACAACACTTCCAAGTATTTTTGGTCTTTATGTGTATTTCCATAAGATCACTTGTAAAGTATTTTGTCCCCTATCAAGTGTTTCAGAACTAATAATAAGGGAAGAGTGACATAGGATAGTTTCATGTTTCCATGTTGAATATCATGTTGTTGTCAAGAAACATTGAATATTGTTAGAGGTATGAATGTTTTGATATATCTCTTGTAAAGGAAAGATAAGAGAAGTGGTTCTCATCCTCTTACAAATCAGATGGATAATTGTGGGAAGAGCCAACCTAGATGGATGTGTTTTATTAAGTCGAATAGAGCTTTAAATTATGCTCATGTCCCAGGATTCCCTAATTCCTTTTCAAGTAAGCTCATTGAATTAATCCCATTTTTTGATGATTAGTCTAAATCAACACTTGAGCATGTTCTAGTGCTCTTTAGATTTATTATAAAATATGAGATTTATGAAGATGTTAGTATGATGCTTTTTGGGAGATCCTTCAAAGGGGTTGTAGCTGATTGGTATTTAAGTTTACCCCCAAATGTGTTTCTTCATTGACTGATTTTAAATGGTTGTTCCTAAAATAATTTGTTGATGATGGTGAATGGAGTAAACTAGTAAAGGATCATTGGCAAGAAAAGAATACAAATAGTATTCTTGAACAGCCAATGTTTGATGTTGAGAATATTTTTCAGAATGATAAAGTTATATCGAACGAAAGCATTAAGAAGACTAAGAGGTGGACTAATTCAATAGAACATTTTAAGGTTGTAAATGATGATAATATTAACTCTATTTGTGTTGAGGATGTTGATTATGGTGCTCACAATGACATCAATGGATATCAAGATGTTGGCGAAGAGTCTACAGTTAATAGAGTTTCCATCAAGTTTCTAGATCTCCCCTTTTATCAACATAAGAGGGCAACATCCTTGTCTCAGTATAAGAGTGTTTTGTGTAAGCAACAAAAAGATGAATATGATGCAGATCAAAGTTTTTGCAATGATTGCTTTGCACAAGACAATGTGGGGAATTTCAGTGGTTGTTCTAGATAAGGAAGATGTTTTTAGCAGCAGTAGTGATACAAACAAAAATGAAGATGAGGTTCAAGGTCCATTAAGCACTAAGAAGATCTTAGCTTTCTTGGCTGTGGATTTTCAAAGGCATGCCCCTAATGTGGACTCTATTTTCTAGTACCCAATTGATGTATGCTTTGACACTAATAATGAAGCAAGTGCCCAAAGTGACAAAGAAAGTGATCCATGTTTTCTTGAGTTCCCCTCATGTAGTAAGTCTATAGAAGAAGAGGATGAAGGGAATAAAAATGTGTTAGTCTATCATGAGGATTCCAGTGATGAACATGTTTCTCTTTCATTCCCTTTTCCTTCTTTTTATAAGTATGATAGTGATTGTGACTGTGTTGAGGACAATGTTTTTAGTGATTGGGACAAAAAAATTCTTGGCAATAATGATGCGGAATAGTTGTCCTTGTGTCATAGTATTTGTGAAAGAAACCTTCACTTGGTTCATGATCCATTTCTTGAAGATATCATGGAGGAACCAATTTTCTCAATGGATGAAGTAGTATCTCATAAAGATTAAACTAAGGATCCAGTTCCTTCTCAGCCAAGTGAGTCTATAGTGATGCATGTTGATCATTGTATTTTATGTTTTGATGTATTACTAGATAAATCTTATATTTCCAGTCATTAAGAAGAGATAAATGATACTCCATACTTATTGGATTATGAAGATGATGGATATGACTGGAAAAATATGGGCAGTGACAAATGTAGTTTTATGCTTTAGCCCATGAATGTTCACATATATTCACAGCAAGGTTGTCATGATATTTTCAAATGGCAAGTTTCATATGTGGATGAGAATCAGACTTTTGATTCAGGAGGGTTTTGATTTTCCTTCAATGGCCTGGGGCCACCATGTCAATTTTCAAATCTTGTAAATTTGTAAATATTTTCCCTTTCAATTGTGTGTTTCTTCTTGCTTTCCTATTTTTAGCCTGCTAGATTTTTGAAGAGGTTCATTGCTAGTTTTGTCTAGTAAGTGGTCTAGACTCCAAAAGATTCTGATTTCTTGCTATGCTTGCAAGAGGCATACATCCCCAAGCAGAGCCACTATTAGCCCATTTTCTTGTCAATGCCAAAAATCCAAAGAAAATGGTTTATCCTTGCAAAACCTTAAGAAAATTGCCATATCCTATTGTAACACATTTTTAATCAGCAAAGCAAATTTATGATGTTTCATGGCCTATGAACTTAACTAGGGATAGTTCATGTTATATTCAAGCTTCAGTTCACATCGCATGAATTTTGGTGTAAAAACCATTAAGATCCAGTCATTTCAAGTTGATGAGGAATTAGGGTTTATCCATGCAAAGGGTTTTGAAAATTTTCCCAAGTCCAAGAAACCCTACCCTAAGTCTATTTTCTCATTACAATTTTGGGCGACTTAAGTCCCCTTTCTGCACATGTTCTATTTCCTTTCTCGGGCAGTTAAGTATTTTATTTGGTGACTTGTCGACTGAGTGTTCATGTGTCCTCCTGATCTTGGCCACTAAGTTCCTAACATCCAGCGACTCAGCGAATGGTTATGTTTCCTTCAATCACATATTCTCCAAATATATAGTCAAATCTTCAAAGGCTCAGAGATATAACAGGGACCATTGATGCATATTTGATCGAGTGGTTGGCATTGATTCTCTAGATGAGACCCTAGTTAAGTGATACATTCAGCAAACTAGAGAAGGCTTTGTTCATGTGATCACTAGATGACATGACTTAAGTTGATGAGTTATATGATTTTTAAATATCAACATGGACCACAGGATGAAAGATTAATTGATGACTAGTGTGTGTTCACGAGATCAAATCCAAACTTAATAAAGTATTCAGCGATTCAGAGATAGTCCTGAGTTGTGTATTCTCTAGATACAACATGGGTTAAGTCAAACCTTCACTGAATGGGAGATTTCTTTAGTTGTTGAATCACTAGATAAAGTTGACTTAAGATAAAGAGCATTCTTAGACTGAATCTGGGATGTTGATGTTAAATCGATCTATGGTGGTCGCGTATTCTTTGAATGCAACCTCATGTCAAGGAAAGGTTGTGATATTACATGAATGCTTTGTTCACGTGATCTCTAGACCAGACCATGGTTAAGAAAATTATTCAGTGACTGGGAGAATGCCATCAGTCGCGTATTTGTTGAATGAATTAGGTTCTAGGGCTTGTTGTGGTTGAAAGATAAAGATAGTGCATGCCCAAGATAGATCTATGGTGGTCATGATTCTACAAAGGAAATATTCTCAAAGGATAATGATTGCAACATTGTGACAGTCGTCTAATCCTCTAACAAATAAAGACTAATAAGAAGGTGGATTCTTAGTGCCAAGTTGACCTAAGGTGCCTATTTATGATCGGTTGCCAAGGATGGTGATGTGGAGGTTGTCAGTGAGGTCAAGGGTTTTAGCATGTTAAAGGGATGCCAAATCTTTTTTGATCTAACAGTTGTTGCATTTCCTTAAAGAGAATATGCATGAGGTTTTAGAAATTGCGGCATTGTGATAGTCATTGATTCTATCTTAAGTGATGATTGAAGGTCTTGATTTAAAGGCCGAGGAAAATGATGATTTGTCCAATCAATTTCAAAAGCTCAGTTGACTATTATAATAATTTATGAGAAGTGTTTGATATGTCGGGAAGGAACGGGATCAACAACAATATTTTAAACTTGATAAATTAACCATTGTTGGTCCATATTTGAATTTTCTAAGCTAGGATTTGCAGGAAAGAAGTGTCGGAGTGCCAGAGGGAAAAAAAATCAAATATGATTTCTTCTTGGGCTATAAACACAATTTTATAGTTGGGCAATTGAATGAACTCTGTGGTGTTTGGGCCAAATATGATTTGATTTTATTTACCATCTTGAGCTTGATATTTTGTAGGTGGTTACTTCTAGATGAAGTAGTTATGATCTAATTCGAGTTGTCAAAGATTTTAAGTCTCGGATGTAGGGTGGCAAATCAGATATTTGTTTTGAGATGCTTGTTGCAAGAATAAGGAGAATCATGCCCTAATTTGCATTTTGACTGCTACGGTTTCCATAATGTAAAAGATATCAGATTTGCCTCTGATATTTTTTGATTAACTTAGGGTTTCTTCCTTGTCACTTCAGTAATAAATTATTTCTTGATTTCATGTTGTTGAAGTGACATTATTTCCCTAATTGTGCCCTAACTGACCCTAAGCTTGTAGCAATCATTTTTTATATAAAAGGATTCCCAAGGTCATTTAGGAGGGTTCAGAATTCTCTGAAAATTTCTTTAGAGTTGGTCCCAAAAGATTTCTTTCTGTGGTTGAGAAAAGAATCATTTGCAAGAGACCAAAGATAGACTCAGTTCTATAGGCTTGCATCCTAGGATTGGTAGAAGAGGTCTGCAACCTCTCTATTTTACAAAGATCTTAATTTATCTACAGTTTTCTTATTTATTTTGTGGAATATTCTATGCTCAATAACTCACTCCTATATCAGTTTGGCAACTAATATTAGGATTTCCAGAATATCTTTAAATATTGTCTCATGTTTGATGGTTTGTTATTTCTTATTATCTTGAGATTTGATGACCTCACGATCAATAGTTGCAAATATAGTCTATATGTTTTGATATGTTTTGTTGTTAACTTACAAAGTTAAGTAAATTCTTAATATAACCTAATAGAATAATAGGGTATTAAGAAGGATATTTGTAAGTAGTGATATTCTCATTTGATTTTCATTTGCAAGGTGAATGATAAGAATCAACAACACAGTGAGGAGTTGTTCTGAATATGCCCAATGGATAAGGGACTAGTCACAGACATTTTGTCAAAATAGATGTTCTTCTTGTCTAACAACTCTACCCTAAGACAAACAAATCTAAATCTAAATCTTTAAGTTGGTAGTTGTGGACTTAATAGCAATAGCCCCTCTTTATTAGTGAGTAACTTGATAGTGTACTTTGCTTCACATCCCATCCCTTTATGTCACAGATAAAAAGAAGTGTTATGGGCACATATATGCTTTGTGAGGATTAGTGGAAAAGGTTGAGATTAATTGATCCTAATCATGGGTGCACCAGCCTAAATTCTCCAAAGTTCAAAGTGTAGAAAGCCTTTATGCTTTGTTCATTGATCATTGTTCTTGTATGAATGTACTGATTGTGGGAAGTAAGCTACCCCATAGGTATATCTCTACATTAATAAAGGTAGTTAAAATCTTGCTAAACCAAGAGCCAATAAAATTCTAACTATGCTGGGGAATAGAAATGAAATACTCATGCTAAATCCAGTTGATATCTCTGGTGTTATAAATTTATTATAAATAATTCAGGTACAAGTAGAGCTAGACTTCTGGACTTTGTATTTATCACATCCAGTAGTTACCATTGAAAGTATAGAGTTAGATTAAAATATGTATATATTATCTCACCAAGTTGTGAGTGGCAACTCTAAGTTCTATGTTTGATTAGTGTATGAAATGATGTGTTTATAGTCTTGATAAACAACTTTTAAGATTCTGGTGAAGTTTTTGTTTTATGGAAAAGAATACAGAAGGATTTTTCAGTGATTAGAATATTTTTCCTCTTCAAGGAGGTGGTGACTCCACAAAGATTTTAGTGAGGCAAGCTTCAGATCTATCAGTCTTTCTAGTCAGCAGGTTGAGTTTCAACCACAACACTTCCAGGTATTTTTGGTCTTTATGTGTATTTCCATAAGATCACTTGTGAAGAATTTTGCCCCCTATCAAGTGTTTCAACACTAATAAGAAGGGAAGAGTGATATAGGACAGTTTCATGTTTCCATGTTGAATATCATGTTGTTGTCAAGAAACATTGTGATGGAGGAGCATCCAGGGTGTAAGAGCAATCTTGCATCACCCAAAAATATTTTTATTTTTGTATTCAATAAGGGCTATCTTGTGTAGAGTTGTTATTTATGGAAACTTGTTATTTTTAGTAAGTTGGTCATAAATCTCGGAATGTTCTGATTTTACATGTGGAGGTTCATCTCAGTCATATCAGCCTACCAGTAAAGTTTCATGGCTAGATCAGGTCTAGTTTTGAAGATATTGAAGATTTTCAGTATTGGCAGCAGGGTACAGGAACTTTGAACTCAGTTTTGAAGGCTTTAGAGGCCCTGGATGAGGTCAAAAATTTGAGTGACAAGTGTTTGCGCTAGTCAAGCCTATAGAGTGCTTCATGGCCTTTCCAAAATGTGGTTATAATAGTCAATCGGGTCAACTGGTGATGACTTATGGTCTCCGGAAGTCAAGTCACCTGAAATGGCGGAAAATAATTTTCCTTCAAAATTTTTGTTTGGGTTTCAAAAGTTATTTTGAGCTGATTTTGATGTAATAAATTGAAAAATAAAATAATTCTAAGTTTGGTCGGCCCTAAGGCCTAAATTTTTGGAACCTTCTCAGGCGGTGGAAAATGCCTATATAAAGAAGGCCTGTACTGTTGTCTAGGGCAGTTCTGGGTAGTATATCTGAGTATTGATTCGAGGCTTTGTCCTATAGAATATTGTAAGGGAATGCCCATGTGGCTTTGCATATTGTAATTCTGAAAGTTTGTAATTCCACATTTGTGGAGATAATAAGAAGCCAATTTTCTGTTCTTGCATATTGTTGTTGTTTCTCTGTTTCTATTATGTGTTTGTGGAATTAAGGGGAGAACCCTTCATCACATTGAATATTGTCAAAGGTATGAATGTTTTGATATACCTCTTGTAAAGGCAAGATAAGATGAGTGGTTCTCATCTTGTTTCAAATTAGATGGATAACCGTGGGAAGAGCCAACCTAGATGGTTGTGTTTTATTAAATCAGATAAAGCTTTAAATTGTGCTCATGTTTCAGATTCCCTAATTCCTTTTTAAGTAAGCTCATTAAATTAATCCTAGTTTTTGATGATCAGCCTAAATCAACACTTGAGAATGTTCTAGTGTTCTTTAGATTCGTTGTAAAATATGAGATTCATGAAGATGTTAGCATGATTCTTTTTGGGAGATCCTTTAAAGGGGTTGTAGCTGATTGGTATTTAAGTTCACCCCCAAAATGTTTTTCTTCATTGAGTGATTTTAAATGGTTGTTCCTAAAAGAATTTTTGGATGATGGTGAATAGAGTAAACTACTAAAGGATCATTAGCAAGAAAAGAATACAAATAGAATTCCTGAACAGCCCATGTTTGATGTGGAGAATGTTTCTTAGAATGACAAAGTTATATCAAAAGAAGGCATTAAGTAGACTGAGAGGTGGACTATTTCAATACAAAATTTTAAGTTTGAAAATGATGATGATGTTAACTCTATTTGTGCTAAGGATGTTGATTATGATGCTGACAGTGAAGTCAGTGGATATCAAATTGTTGGCGAAGAGTCTACAATTAACAATGTTTCCATCAAGTTTGTAGATCTCCCCTTTTATCAGCATAAGAGGGAAACATCCTTGTCTCAGTATAAGAGTGTTTTGTGTAAGCAACAAAAAGATGAATATGATGCAGATCAAAGTTGATGCAGTGATTTCTTTGCACAAGAAAATGTGAATTAGGGAATTTCAGTGCTTCTTCCAGATAAGGAAGATGTTTTTAGCATCAGTAGGGATACCAACAAAAATGAAGATGAGGTTCAAGGTCCATTAAGCACTGAATAAATCTCAGCTTCTTGGCTATGGATTTTCAAAGGTATGCCCCTAATGTGGACTCTATTTTCTAGTACCAAATTGATGTATGCTTTGACACTGATGAGGTAGGTGTCCAAAGTGATGAAGAAAGTGATCCATGTTTGCTTGAGTTCCCCTCATGTAGTAAGTTTGCAAAAGAAAGGATGAAGTCCATTAAAATGTGTTATTATGTCATGAGGATTCCAGTGAAGGCTTTGTTCATGTGATCACTACATGAAACGAGTTAAGTTCATGAGTTATATGATTTTCAGATATCAACATGGACTATAGGATGAAAGATTGATCTATGGTTGGCATGTGTTTGCAAGATCATACCCAGGGTTAGTAATGTATTTAGAGATTCAGAGATAGTCTTCAGTCATGCATTCTCCTGATACAACATGAGTTAAGTCAAACCTTCCGTGAATGGGAGATTTCTTCAGTCGTTGAATTGCTGGATAAAGTTGAGTTAAGATAAAGAGCATCCTGAGACTAAATCTGGGTCGTTGATATTAAATCGATCTACAGTGGTCATGTATTCTCTGAATGCAACCTGAGGTCAAGGAAAGATTATGAGATTACATGAATGTTTTGTTTGCATGATCTCATGAACAAACCATGGTTAAGAAAATTATTCATCAACTGGGAGAATGCCTTCAGTCGCGTGTTTGCTCAATGACTTAGGATTAAGGGCTTACTGTGGTTAAAAAATAAAGATAGTGAAGGTCCAAGATAGATCTATAATGGTTGTGATGCCACAAAGGATAATGATTGTGGCACTGCGACAGTTGTCTGATCCTCCAACAGATAAAGACTAAGAAGGTGGGTCCTCAGTGCCAAGTTGATTTGAGGTGCCTATTTCTAATTGGTTACTAGGGATGGTGATGTGTAGGTTGTTAGTGGGGCCGAGGGTTTCAGTGTGTTAAAGGGATGCCAGATCTTTCTTGATCTAACAGTTGTCGCATTGCCTCAAAGAGAAGATGCATGAGGTTTTAGACATTACAGCATTGTGATAGCCATTGATTCTCTCTTAAGTAATGATGGAAGGTCCTCATTTAAAGGCTGAGGAAAATGATGATGTGTTCGATTAATTTCTAAAGCTCAGTTGACTATTATAATGATTTACGAGACCGTTCGATGTGTCAGGAAGGAACAAGATCAATGGCCATGTTTTAAACCTAATAAATTAACCGTTGTCGGTCCATACTTGAATTTTCTAAGCTAGGGTGTGTAGGAAAGAAGTGTCGGCATGCCAGAGGAACAAAAAATTAAATCAGATTTCTTCTTGGGCTATAAAGACAATTTTACAGTTGGGAAATTCAATGAACTCTTTGGTGGTTGGGCTAAATATGATTTGATTTTGTTTACCACCTTGAGCTTGATATTTTGTAGGTGGTTGCTTCTAGATGCATTAGTTATGATCTGAGTTGAGTTGTCAAACATTTCAAGTCCTAGATGTAGGGTGGGAGATGAGATATTATTTTGAGATGCTTGTTAGTGGAATAAGGAGAATTGTGCCCTAATTTGCAGTTTGACTACTAGGATTTCCATAATGTAAAAGATATCATATTTGTCTCTGATATTTTCTAATTAACTTAGGGTTTCTTCCTTGTCACTTCAGTAATAAATTATTTCCTTATTTCATGTTGTTGAAGTGACATTGTTTCCATAATTTTTCTGTAAATGACCCTAAGCTTGTAGCAATCCTTGTTCATATAAAAGGATTCCCAAGGTCATTTAGGAGGGTTCAGAATTCTTTGAAATTTCTTCAGACTTGGTCCCAAAAGAGTTATTTCCAGGGTTGAGAAAAAGAATCATTTGCAAGAGACCAAAGATAGACTCAGTGCTATAGGCTTGCATCCAAGGATTGGTAGAAGAGGCCTACAACCTCTCTGTTTTACAAAGATCTTAATGAATCTACAATTTTCTTGTTTATTTTGTGGAATATTCTATGCTCAATAACTCACTCTTGTATTAGTTTGGCAACTAATATTAGGATTTCTAGAATAGCTTTGAATCTTGTCTCATGTTTGATGGTTTGTTATTTCCTATTATCTTGTGATTTGATGACCTCAAGATCAATAGCTATATATATAGTCTGTATGTTTTGATATGTTCTGTTGTTACCTTGAAAAGTTAAGTAAATGCTTAATATAACCTAATAGAATAACAAGGTATTAAGAAGGATATTTGTAAGTAGTGAGATTCTCATTTAATGATCATTTGCAAGGTGAATGATAAGAATCAACAACACAGTGAGGATTTGTTATGAATATTCCTAATGGATAAAGGATTGGTCACAGACATTTTGTCAAAACAGATGTTCTTTCTTGTCTAACAGTTCTACCCTAAGACAAACAAATCTAATTCTAAATCTTTATGTCAGTAGTTGTGGACTTAATAACAATAGCCCCTACTTTATTAGTGAGTAACTTGATAGTGTGCTTAGCTTCACATCCTATCCCTTTATGTCATAAATAACAAGAAGTCTTATGGGCACATATCTTCTTTGTGAGGATTAGTGGAAAAGGCTAAGATTAAGTGGTCCTAATCCTAGGTGCACCCGCCTGAATTTTGTAGAGTTCAAAGTGTAGAAAGCCTTTGTGCTTTGTTCATTGGTCGTTGTTCTTGTATGAATGTACTGATACAGGGAAGTAAGCTACTCCATAGGTATATCTTTGCATTAATAAAGGTAGTTAAAATCTTTCTAAACCAAGAGCCAACAACCACAGAACATCACAAGATAATAATAATATCCCTCAGGACTGTTCCACAAAACAACAGGAACATTCAACAGGACTCCAATCATAACATCACAAAACACTCTCCAAGTGTTCACAAAAAAATACTCATGATCTCATGGATAGGACATAAAAAGTCAACACCATATTCCCCTATATAGAATATGAAGCAGAACACAATACAACATGAGCCCAAATGGTCAAATCAGGGTGATGATCGGAACACATACACACACACCAAAATATAGCATTGAAATCATAATCAACTAACACTTACCCTAGCCTCTGTCTTTCCCCTTGGTCATCTAGTGCCCATTAACACATTAAACAAGAGAAGACACTCAAGGATGAAGATAATACATTCACATCAAGTATACTAGAAAATAATCATTACACAAATAGGTTGAATATTGAATCGTATTCAAGAACCAAGTATAGAGATAATACAAAATACTAAAAGAAACATATCCATAAAACATCAGATACAATGTCAAAATCAAAATATTACCTAAAGTCTCCTAGTAGTTCTGACAGGATAAAACGCCCAATTACAATTAAAACATAACCACTTAATGTTTCCAATATGAACACAATTAAACCTATTTCATTCAACTTAGATATATACCAAATTAAGATACATAAAAATTGCATTTAAATAAAGAAATATGTTGAGTTTAATCAAATTCCACTTGATCAAATGCAAATAAATTATATAATTTAATATATTATAAAATTAAATCTAATAAACAATAATATATTATAACAACAATTCTTAAACAAACATGAGATACTAAATGAGATACATAACTATTTATTTAAATAGCAAATATTTAAATAAATTTTAATCAATAAAATAAAATAAAGCTTAAATTTAATACTCTTAAATTTAGATTACATTTGATTAATTCAATAAACAAATCTCAATTTAATTAAATAAACAAATTTCAGTTTATTTAAATTAATAGTAAAATTTCAATTTAATTAATTTAATAAATAAATTTTTAAAAAATTTATAATAATAAACAAAATAAACATTTTTTTTTTAAATAACAAAAGTGTGCGGGGTGGTACCTCTCCCCACATTCGATGGTACACTGGTACTACTAACGTGCAGTCCCCAAGGGACTACCCACAATAGTACCTAGGGGCTGTCGTGTCAGTCTCCTCATGGGTTACCACACATAGTGACCCCTTTGGGGCCCATACGATAGTCCCTTTATGGGGCTGCACATGGCCCAAGGGCCATAAAATGAATTTTTTTATAAAGATTTAATATATGTTATTTTTTTTTAAACCTCTTTTTTTACAACAACAATAAAGGGAATATATATATATATATATATATATATATATATACATCCAAAAATAAGGTAATTATATTTGACTTTTCCTCCTTTTTGACTGTGTATTTAATTTTTTTTCTTGACTGTACATTATTCCAGCAAGTATATTTTATACCAAAATTGGGTTTTTGGTAACAATTGATTTTCTTCACACAATGAAATTTATTAAACCAAACAGAATAGTCTAACTATAGTCTATGTTTAATTTTATTTTTTCTAGGAGATTTGTAGAGAATTTTATAATGAAATTTTTGCCAGCATAACCTTGTTGTGCCAAATTCCCATATAACTAAAAATCAACAAAACTAGGGTTTTCTAAATACCCAACAAAGTAGAAACACCAAATCTAACTATTGAGATAAATTAAAGTTGTACAAACAAGAAAAACTAAATAAATGCAAAATAGAAATTAACAGGCAACAATTCAAAGCCTACCTTAGATCCAAAGAAAAATTGAAATTGAAAACTTTTGAAGATCTGAAGACTAGAATTCCTTCCAAAATGAATCCAACCTACAGATCTGAATCTACATAGAAAGCACGCACAAGATCTAAATGCACAAACAAGCCTTCAACAAAATTCAAGCAAAACCCAAATCACCCAAAAATCTCAAGATGCCAAAATCCAAGCTCTCTCCCCAAAATTTGCTCCAAAACCTGTCTAATCTCTAAAAAATGAAATGTCATTTCTCTAATAGAGATTCAATTCCCTCTTTCATGCAACCTTAAAAATAACTCACCAGTTAACTCCAAAATCAACTCCAATCAGAAATTGAAAGCAATTCCTAATTTAATTATTTAAATAACTTTATATGCACAACTCAACTCGACTTTTTAAAACAAGTTGTTATCTTTTGAAAATAAATTCACTTTTCAATAATGTTAATGCACATGTAATAATTAAAATTTATATTAAATAGATTAAATATTTAAAGCATCCTAAAACCATGTAATTAAACATTTAATTATTTAATAAAGCACACACAAGCATAAATTAAATCTAATTTCCAAATAAATAATCAATTAAATCTAAATATTCAAATATTTGACTTTTTAATTAATTTTCTCAAATAAACGTAGGAATATGATTACTACTAAATTTCAACTATAATTATTAATCAATAAATCATAGAAAATCACTCAAGAAATAAATCAACCGAGACCAAACAACATAAAATCAATCAAACTCAAGAAAGGGATCCACGAATCTATGTCAACTAGACAAATCCAGGTAGGTTAGTCAAACTGATACTTGTTCAATCCTAGGACAATTTGGCTTAGGTTAGGGTTTTGGACCTGTGTTATCTCCCCTCTCTTACCATTTGAGATATTGTGATAGGGCACGCTCATCTTGACAATTCAATGAAATCAATGCCCAGTACCTACAAACCTACATACAAAACCTGCATGTACATACATATAAAAATATATAATAGACAATGGTGGGGATCGATCGATTGTGTGGATCTTGCAAGCAAGTAACTACGACTTTGTTCCTCAACCACATCAGGCATGTCAAACGGAAATATAAAAAAAACACATCAACCATACACATGCAAGTATGGGGTCAGTAAAATCATAAGCATCAATGATTTCCTAACATATAATCTATCATCCTAAAATAACTATAACATATAAAAAATCAGACTATGGGAGGGGTACTACACTTTTTGTCTACACATTGATTACACATTCTTCTAGGTGAGTGGATTCTCCTTTTTCCTCTTAATCCCTTCCACACATCTTGTTGCCTCTTAACCATATCCTTTAATTTTACCTCTTGAGAATCTTGTGCACCAAAGTCAAAATAAGGATTATTCTTCACACTTGGATTTTGCCTCTTAATCTCTCACCATCCATTTCTCTTTAAAAGGAGACTCTCTCCTCACTTTTTCATTCCCAACCTAGAGATCTTAGACTTATACTATCATTTTTTTCATGCAAATGTTCTTAAAATATTCTTGAGCATTCTATTTCATCTTGCATTCTAGCTCACTTGCATTCTTAACATAGCATTTCTTTATTGCATTTAGCTTAAATCACATAGCTTAATAAGAGGTATTGTAATCTTGTCAGATTAACTTTTCTTTCTTGTTCTTGCATTTTCATTTTCATTTAGATATCTAATTCTTGCATTATCATTTTGAATCTTCCATTCTATAGTGCACCTTGAAAGGGTTTCTTATTGAGGATCATTTGACAGTCACTATGCATGATAATTAAATTCTTGCATGTCATAGATAGGAAGGTATAAGATGCTTCTTGAGATATCCTCTTCCATGGATTCTCTCAAGTACAATGCATTATAGAAGTGTGTCACAATTTTGATCACACATTTTTGGCAACCACCTTGGGGATAAACTCTTGCATTTAGCTCAATTTCTTGTATTTTTTATTCTTTGTTGTTGCAGGTTCATTATTTTGTTTTTGCAGACCAAAAAATCATACAACATTCCACCATAAACTAGGACGATATTTCTTAACGCTACCAGACAAAATTTATTAGTTTCTAGAATATTATTCTGCATCTCAAAGAGATATCATTTCCTTACCAGAGAAATATCATACTGCTTCTTTGTATTATATTGTACTTGTTGGTAGTGGGCCAACCTTCCTCACAAGGTTCGCGACATGGCTTAACTGCCTCGTGTGTCTTCTATAAGTCTAGTGGTTGTATTGGCCATTAACAGGTTGATCTTTTGGTGCAATGACAATCCTAGCTTTTAAAAAGTGGTATCAGAGCTTGGTCACAAGTTCAAATCCATGCAGGCCATGACGAGTGACACTAGGAGGGGGATTGTTAACAATGGGCCAGCCTCCCTCGTAGGGTTGATGATATGGATTAACTGCCTCATGTATATTCTATAAGTCTAGTGGTTGTATCAAGCATTAACGGGTCGATCTTTTGGTGCAACGGCAACCCTAGCTTGTAACTGTACTATTTTGGAATATCACCTGCTTCCCAGAAGTATATTATACAATTTTCTTGGAAGACTATGAAGTGTCACCCAAATTCATTTGTTGTCATAGTCCAAGTTTTAGCCTAGTTTTCTTCCATTTTCTTGTATTTTAGGGTTTTCTGGTTTTCTAACAGAACTAACAAGTTTTGTTGCAGTGCTATTGCTTTCATTTTCATATCTTGTGTTCTCTAACTTATGGTTTTGTGCTATATAAGTTTTTGGATAAGATTGTGTAGAGTTTTTTTAGTCATCAATGTTTTAGATCATACTAAATGATCCATCATCAGAAATGTTGATGATTAAAAAAACTCTACACAATCAAATCTAGAAACTCATATAGCATTTACATGGATTATGGAAATATGATAGATTTGATTGTGGTTTTTTATAAATCACTTGTCAAAGAAGTTGCATTTATAAGACTACTTGTAGTTTTGTAGGTTTCCTTGGAGATACAAATGAACAATTTTCTTGCTTACATTTGATTTTCTAGGTGCCTAGCTTAATTATTTATCTTTTGGCAAATGAACATGTGCTTGATGTCTTTGGGAGACACTATGAAGTAGGAGAGTATGCTATTTTCCTTTTGAAAAATTAGAAATATAGACCTCCACTAGCTATCCATTTGCTTTCTTTCATTTACCTTTAGAGGGCCTGCCAAGAGAAAAATCTTTTGGGAAAGACCTAAGTGGGAAATAAGAGAATCTTGATAACTCCACCCCACTATAATCAAAAGCTTCATTCAATCTAAAGAGATGGAAGATGTTGCTATTTTCTATTCCCAATGATTCTTCATGTGTAGGGCCTAGTTGCCTCAACACTTGTAGTGCCTTCTTAGTCTAAATTTTATTTACAAGACTACAAGGGAAGTACATTTACTTTTTGTAGGGCTGAGAGGTCTAAATCTTTCTTGTAAGACTATGCATTTTGGGTGCTTGTAGGGTTATAGGCCTTAATTTTATTTGTGAAACTACAAGGGGTAGTCATGAACAAAGATCCTTACTAAACACCTTAGGACTTAGAGGCTATCCTTTTGGCCATGTGACTTCCTTTGTGCAAGGATTGATCCAAGTGGAATTTACCCGAATCACCCCAAGATACTTACCATATGTGTTCCCTTGGATGCTAAAGCTTGAATATGGCAATATGGAAAGACATGTGATTCAAGCATTGTTCTCTTCCAATTGATCCATAACTTGCATAGTCCTAGGAAAGGCCATTCAACCACTTAATTGTGGGGCTAAGAACATCAAGTTGTGGGAAAAAGTTGAAGCACTACCTGTTAGGAATGGGAACACTGAGAGGGGGGGTCAGTTAGTGTTCTACAACATTAATTTATGATATCTTGAAACTTAACTCTATTACTTAAATGTTGAGCTGAATAACAATGCAAGTAAAGTAAACAACCATAACACATAACACCATATATGATTATGGGGAAACCTTAGCCAAAGGAAAAACCCTGGTGGGAATTAATACCCACTAATAATTGTACTTGTGTATTATGAACCTGTTAATGTTCCTTAGCCTTGTTAGGAGCTAGCATTACAATGCTTAAGTACAATGACCTTGTCAAGGGTCGGACCCTATTAGGAGTCTTTAGTAATAAACCCTGTTAGGGGTGGTTGGCTCACTACCAAGGCTCACTTCCAGAGCTCACTACTCAATAGAGAAGGTTGCAACCTCCTCGATATCAGATACACACTATATCTGCAAGGTGAACTACTTCTATGACAATGCTTGTCTAATTGGTTCCTTTTATGCATTGATGCTTTAACCTCTTGTAAAGCTCTAAAAAATTATTAATTCTCTTCACATGCTTCTTCTCTTCTTCTATCAACTCTATATCTCATGCATGCTCAAATACAAAGTCACATGTCTTATTTATAGGCACAAAAAAACTATTCACTAGGTCGGCCTATAACATATTACATACAACACTTCCAAATGAATTGCCTCAAGCATGTTTACATACAATTATATTGACATGTTTATAACATAAATACAATAGGCAGATAGCCTTTACAAGACAATATTATACACGCTAACCAAACTAACAATTAGCTCCATACTCTGTTCTATTTTTCTACTCACTGTCTATGTCACTTCAACTCATTGTAACTTCTTCATACTAACTCATCTAATCATGCATTCTTGATGTAGGAGCATCTCGGGTCCTTGGCAATCCCATGTCACCAAAAATAATTTGGAGTTTCTCTATGTTGCTCGGTTCCTGCTTTGATCAATTTAGTCAGTAGTTGGTCAATTTCCTTTTGTTACCAAGGATGGTTGGTCATTTCCTGGGCGGTCAGTTGTTTCTCTGGTGCTTGTCGATGCTTGTCTATTGCTCGGTCATCCTTGCTTATCAAATAGTTTATTTTGATTTCTGTTGAGGCTGACTAGTGCATTTATTTTGGGTCGCAGATTTAATGTTGGAATCCATCATTGGGAAGTGTGTGTTCCTAGATCTGACTGTTCCTTCTATTGATTATGGATCTGATTACTGACTCGGTTCAGTAGACTCTTGTATAAATGTAGTTGTTTGGTTAGAGTTTAGAGGGTCAGTTTTGGATAGAAGATAGTAGAGATTAGAATTATGATTTCTTACAGATCCTTGCATGTTTGAGGACTTTTGTAATTCATTGTAATATCAGGCTATAACTGAGAAGGCCTTACAACCCGACATGTATGATTCTCTTTGATGAAAATATATGAAAGTTTCTGCATTCTCTCCCTCACTTGTTGTTTTGGCTTCTGCATGTGTTGAGCAGGCTTGGATTTTGGTTAGAGTTTAGAGGGTCAGTTTTGGATAGAGGATAGTAGAGATTAGAATTATCATTTCTTACAGATCCTTGCATGTTTGAGAACTTTTGTAATTCATTGTAATATCAGGCTATAACCGAGAAGGCCTTACAACCCGACATGTATGATTCTCTTTGATGAAAATATATGAAAGTTTCTGCATTCTCTCCCTCACTTGTTGTTTTGGCTTCTGCATGTGTTGAGCAAGCTTGGATTATTACGGTGCACCATCCCTTGGCCATTCTTGACCCCTGCCTTGCATTAGGTGGTATCAGAGCAAGGTGAGATCTTGATCTAGGTTTGGGGATCTAGGTTTGTAGGTTCCTCTTGAAGCCCTAGTTGATTGGTGTGCGGTAGCAGATTGCGATCTAACCTACAATTGCAGAGGGTTGTCAAGATGGTTTGTGAGAGGCGAGATGTAGATCCAGGATTGGAAAATATGCTAAGGTAGATTTATGCTAGTTTAGAAGCAGTTGAAACAACCCAAAGAAGAGGCAGACATCTTGAAGATGTTAGTGATGATGAAATTGAAGAAGAATAGGTGAATGCAGAACCTACACCTATTATGGACCAAGCTGAAGAAATATTTTTGAAGGCTTTGACAAGTTTGAAGTCAACACCACATTTCAATCCTCTTGAGTATGGTGGAAAGCTAGATTCTAATGAATTGGTGGACTGGATCACCGAGATGAAAAAATATTTTGAATATGAGAACATTTCTAAAGATAAGAAGGTGAAGATTGCAAGCACAAAGTCGAAAAGCCATGCATCCTTATGGTGGGAACTTGCAGCTAGATAGGAAAAAGAAAGGAAAAGACAAAATCAAGGTATGGAATAAGATGGTAAATAAATTGAAAGGAAAGTTTTTACCTTGTGATTATAGGATTAACCTAGTTTGGCAAATGCAAAGTCTAAGGCAGAAAGATAGCTCAATAAAGGAGTATACTAAGGAATTCTGTAGATTGGATATCAGATCTGGATATGATGAAGATGATGTGGAAAGGATTGGTAGATACTTGAATGGTTTGAGAATTTCCATCGAAGAGAAAATTAGTATGGTCAAGTTGGAGAACATTGAAGAGGCTTATCAATTTGCATTAAAAGCTAAGGAGAAATTGAACAAGAGACATGAGCAGAGACAGAGAGGAAGAGGTGGTAGATTCCCTAGAGGAAGAGGTAGATCTAATGGTGAAAATGGTAGATCTGAACTTGAAAATATAAATTTGGACAAAGGAAAGACCGAGTGGAAAGATGTAAGTTCATTTAGAGGTAGAGGCAGTAACTACCGAGGTGGTTATAGAAAAGGAAGTTTCTAAGGAACTTGTTATAATTGTGGAGAAGAAGAACATAGGTCATTTGACTATACACATGCAAGTAAGAAGGCTAGTAGCAGTAGAAATGCCTTGGTGCAAGAAGAGTCATTGAATGAACTTGAGAAAGAAAATAACTTGATGGTAAGAAGAGCACTGTGGAATGATAGCAAAAAGGAAGATTCAGTAAGGAAAAGTTTGTTCAAGACCAGATGTAGAGTTTCTAATAAAGTTTGGAAGGTAATCATTGACAGTGGTAGCTCGGAGAATCTGTCATTTGAGGAGATGGTCACAAAATTGCAGTTGGAAAGATTGGAACATCCGAAACCCTATCAGATTTCTTGGATCAAAGATGAGCATACACTCCTGGTAAGTGAACAATGTTATGTAAATTTGAAGATTGGAAAGTACTATGATAAGGTGTTGTGCGATATCATTCCTATGGATTGTTGTCATATTTTGTCGGGTAGACCTTGGCAATATGATAGACATGCTATATATGATAGAAGATTGCATATGTATACTATTGTGGTTGATGGAAAGAAACAAATCTTGTTACCATTGATGGAAGAACCTGCTAGTAATGTTTGCACATCTGTGAAAGTTTGGTTGATGGAAGGAAGTTTGTTAAAGATTTGAAAAGGAATGATGTGTATTTTTCTGTGATTCCTAACAAACCGAGTAAGAAAATAGAAGATAATGTTCTTGAGGAGATCGATAAGTTCCTCACCGAGTATAGTGAAATCATTTATGATAATGTACCTGATAGTTTGCCACTGAAAATAAGTATTGATCATTGTATGGATCTAATCCCTAGAGCTAGTTTACCGAATAAGACACCTCATCGGTTAACACCTACTGAGAATCAAGAATTGAACCGACAAATTCAAGAGTTGCTGGAGAAAGGTTTGATTAGAGAAGGTTTGAGTCCTTGTGCAGTACTTGTTGTATTAGCACCTGAGAATAATGAAGAATGGAGAAAGTGTACTAATTCTAGAGAAATCAATAAGATAACAGTGAAGTATAGGTTTCCTATACCGAGAATGGATGATATAATGGACAGTTTGACTAGAGCAAAGTATTTCGCCAAAATTGATTTGAAAAGTGGATATCATCATATCAGAATCAAAGAAGGTGATGAATGGAAGACTGCTTTCAAAACAAAAGAAGGTTTGTATGAGTGGTTGGCTATGCCTTTTGGTTTGACTAATTCACCGAGTACTTTTATGAGGCTGATGAATGAAGTTTTGAAGAAATTCTTGGGTAAATTTGTGATTCTGTATCTTGATGATATTCTGATATTCAGTAAGACCAGAGAAGAACATTTTTTGCATGTTAGACAAGTTTTGTAAAGATTGAAAGAGGAGAAGTTGTAGATAAATCTAAAAAAAGTGTTCATTCATGAAAGAGGAGATTGTGTATTTGGAATTTGTAATTTTAGCTGATGGTTTGAAGATGGATCCTAAAAAGGTTGAAGCTATTCTGAATTGGCCTACACCTGTGAATGCTAGTGAGGTAAGATCATTTCATGATTTGGAAAGTTTTTACCAAAAGTTCATAAGAAATTTCAGTTCAATTTGTAATGCTATGACTGAGACTATGAGAGGAGACAAAAGAGAATTCAAGTGGACACATGGAGCTGATAAAAGTTTTGAGAATCTGAAGCAAAAGGTTGTTGAATTACCTATTTTTGCTTCACCTGATTTCAATAAAGTATTTCAAGTGGAATGTGATGCAAGTGGAAGTGCAATTGGAGCTATGTTGAGTCAAGAAGGTAAACCTATTGCTTTCTTTAGTAAAAATTTGAATGATGCTAGAAGGATATATTTTGTGTATGATCAAGAATTCTATGCTATTGTTCAAGCACTGAAGAAATGGAGACATTATTTGATACCTAGTGAATTTGTGTTGTATACCGTTCATAAGGCTTTATAGTATTTGGGTAGTCAAAATAAGTTGAATTAGAGACATATGAAATGGGTTGAGTATTTGCAAAGTTATACATTTGTTATAAAGAATAAGAGTGGAGTCACTAACCGAGTTGATAATGCATTGAGTAGAAGAAGATCTTTGATGACCAAGATGAAAATTGAACAAGATACTAAATGGGATGAATATTTTATTTAAGAAGGTATGTTGTTCAAAGGTATTCAGTTGTGTATACCAAGAGGAGCAATGAGAGCTAATTTGATAAAAGAGAAGCATAGTAGTGGTTTGCTTGGACATTTTGGTATCGACAAAACATGGAATTTTCTTAAGGAGAAGTACTTTTGGCCATAGTTGTATAAAGATGTTTAGAAATTTGTGAAAAGTTATGAAATTTGTCAAGTTGCAAAAGGAGTAAGTCATAATACTAGACTATATGTAGCGATTGTTGTTCCTGAGAAACCTTGGATTGACATCAGTATGGACTTTGTTCTTGGCTTACCAAAGATAGTAAGAGGTAATGATTCTATATTTGTTGTTGTGGATAGATTTTTTAAGATGGGACATTTTATACCTTGTAGAAAGACATTAGATATAGTACATGTAGCAAATCTTTTCTTTAAGGAAATTGTTAGATTGCATGGATTAGCAAAGAGTATTATCTCTGACTAAGATAGTAAATTTGTTGGATACTTTTGGAAGACCCTTTGGAAGAAATTTGGCACTGAGTTGAAATATAGTTCTACATTTCACCCAAAAATCGATGGATAGACAGAAGTTGTGAATAGAAGTTTGGGAAATCTTTTGAGATGTCTAGTTGAAGACACACCAAGTAATTGGGATTCTGTGTTGGCACAAGAAAAATTTGTATACAATAATTCAGTGAACAAGAGTACTAGAAAAGCACCATTTAAGATTGTGAATGGCATACAATTGATAGGTATATCTAATTTGAGAGACATTGTTGATGAAATTAAGAGAAGTGTCGAAGGAGTAAAATCTGCTGAGTACATGAAGACATTACATGGAGATGTGAAGCTGAAGCTGGAAGACAGTAATCAAAAATACAAAGATAGAGCTGATAGATCAATAATACATAAAACTTTTGATGTTGGTGATGAAGTGATGGTTCATTTGAAGAAAGGTCAATTTCCTTTTGGAACATATGGAAAGTTGAAGATGAAGTTTGGACCTTGCAAAATTTTGAGAAAATTTGATAGTGGAAATGCATATAAGATTGAATTACCTAATAACATGGATATATCACCTATTTTCAACATTGTTGATTTCTATGAGTATTGTGAACCTGATGAAGAAATGACAGTACAAACAAAATATCCTAAGAAGCAGAATGAAGAAATTGAGCAGATTATGAATCAAAGATTTGGCAAGAGTATAAGAGGAAAATAGTATATGGAATATCTATTAAAATGGAAGAATAGACCAATGGAAGATAGTTCATGGATTTCACAGCCTGAGTTGGATGTAGCTTGGATCATACTTACCAAATGATTTAGAGAATCATTTCAAAATAACCCCAAGTGTCTGATGCAGGAGCATCTCGGGTCCTTGGAAATCCTGTGTCACCAAAAAGAATTTGGAGTTTGTCTATGTTGCTTAGTTCCTATTGTTAGTGATTTTTCTTGATAAATCCTATTACAAGCCTTAAATGCTTCAATTGAACTCTTTGATTCCTAAACTCATGACTCAAGCAAGAAAAGACTAATTGACAAGGAGAAACTCCTACACATTGGGCTCCACAGACCCAGGTGGGTATACCTAAAATATACTAAATCTGTATACACAACACTCTCTCACTAAAACACTTTATGCAAACATGAAAATCAGTGGATAATAACAAGGAAATTCACCCTTCTTCTCTTTGAACCAGGAGGCTTAGGTAGGCTAACCTATCAGATTCACTTCTACAAGTAATCACCAATAATGTTTGTACTATTCAATACAGATTTTGAACATTCATGCTTTCAAACAGGAAATGTAAAATAATTTGAATTAATGCTTGATGAACAAAACTATCAGTCAAGCCAAGACCAGTGCCTTATCCATTGGGCAACAGAGTCAAACAAATATACAATCCCAAAAAATCCTAACTCCAATTCAAGAACCCGAATGAAATGTCTTGCAAACCATTCCTCTCATTTCAACATTTGGACATCAAATTCATATATAAACCTTAAATTCTCAGAACTTGTATTCAAGATTAACTCTCTCCTTGAAAGAAACTATAAAAACAAGATCACAACTACCTTATAGCCAGTGCATCAAAATGCCTTACAAACTGACACACAAGAACTAAGACCAGAAACACAAAGACATCAACAAGAACTGAATAGGGATTCCATTGTTTTCATTAAAATTCACTTGAAATTGTACATTGTAAGATCACGAACACAAAAATAAGACTCAAAAGCCTAAAAGCTATCACAGTAGCCTAAATTTTCAACCTCTTTCACAAAATGAGAGAAAAACAAAGATATAGCAAATGTGAGTCAGTTGAAAAACTAACTGACAACTCTCCATCTTTGGCATGAAAATATCTTCAGGTTTTCCAACACTTTTCTCTGCAACTGATTCTCCAAACTGATCCACTATGTGCAATCATTTCTCAAACAAACTAATTCTGATTCTGATCCTCAGATTTCAAACCCAAACTGCTCCTTCCCACTTCACTAAAACTAAAAATAATCACTTCCATTGGATTCCTTGTCTTTTCCCATTTCCGAAAACATATAACACATGTATATTTCAAAAAAAAAATGAATCTCTGGGACATTTTTCTGTGAGCAGCTCTGTCTTTTAAATTTTTTATTTTTTCTCTATAGTTCAGACTATGTCATTTTTTAAATTCTTTGAAATTTTCAATTTTTAATCATATTCTGCACTTTTCCACAGGAAGGACTAGGAAGCACCACATGTCAACATTTGATAGGGTGCTCAAACAAACTCAAGTTTAAGCATCTCATTGGGAGAACTGGCGAATGGATTGTAATCTCTGAATCTCTGAATCATCCAACTAACCATGGTTAAGCTCTAAAATCTCGCGAAATAGCTATTCTCCAAATCTACAAATTTTCCTTAACCTTGGGTTAACATTTGGAGAATGGGCAACTTGAGCCCATTCTCCCAATCTCAGAATGACTTGTCTTAACTAGAAGAGATCTAGCGACCTGGCGACTAGCGGCTACCTCTGCATCTCCAGATGCTAGTGGCTTAACCACTAGCATCTGGCAACTTGGCGTCTGGCGGTTAACTAACTGCCACCTCCAGATCTCCAGATTCTCAACTAACGGCAAGCTCCATTCCGCGAATCAGCGAGCATCTGCCACATGCCATCTTTGTCCACCTCATCATGCCACCTATTCTACAAAATTCCTTACCTATTGGCCCTCCGGTATAGAAATCGAGGCACTAATCACCTGTGCGTGTGGACAAAGCCTCCACTTCTTTGACTTACTTCATTAGTGAGTGGACTTGCATATAAACATAGAAACCTCCCCATTCCGAATGAATGTGGGACTAAACTGCTGAGAGTTTTTAAACTTTCTTTGCACTTTGTCTCAAAATAATGGGGCCCACTGCCACACCAAATCCTCCAGCCAAGGGGCCTGCAAAGAGCCTCTTGGCTTCTTACTTATTTCACATTGTAAGTGTCAGAGTATTTAAATACTTCAAACTCCCCAATCCCAGTGAATGTGGGATAAATGCTCTTTGTGAATGTTAAGGGCAGTTTAGATAGTGCCACACTCAGTAACCTGTATCTCGCGAACCAGGATGAATTTGGAAAATTGCTCCAGTGAGAATATAGAGAACTTGATTTTCGACAACATATCCAAAAATGATCCTGATCCAATAGTTGAATTGAAAGTTATCCCCCCGCAATATGACTATTTTTCTATCTCTGCAAATCCATGTTTGTAAAATCCATTGTGGGCTATTTCTTATATCATTGCGTAGGATTCTCTTTGCATTTGTTTAATTTTATTGAACTCCTTCGTTGCTTGCTCAATACACATCACATTAGTTTATTTAAAACCAAATATGTCCCATACAAATGCAGAGCCGTTGTAGCTTCTTCAGCTTGTAAGTATAAATTTCTTTTGCAATGTGCTTGGGATGTCTTGAAAATCCTCCATATGGCTTTGTACTAGCTTCACTATTTTCTCCCTCTTGTGTTTAAGTCTACAAGTCAATGTCCTCTTCAAATAAATTTGATGGTGGCCAATCTTTTAGCTTCAACATCTTAGGCCAACCATTGGTTATTTATAACAAATTCAAAATACTTTAAAACCATGAGATGTATTTAGCACTACCTTTTAGAAAATAAGTCCAAGACTCTAAAAACATAGAAACCTCAGCATTTCACAAAATATTGCACACTCGATATGACTGAAATAATGTTCCCAACATAGCTGACCAGTAACACTAACTGGCATCCAAGGATGGCATTGAAAAATGACTAAAGAACTCTTCAAAAATACGCCATCAGAAACACTCGTTCACTTCCACAACATATCACAATGGTCAAAGGAAATTTCTCAGAATGATTTGAGCCTAAAGTTATTAACAATCAAATATGGCCACTTAGAAAACACTGATTGTCCACACTGCCAGAATCACATAAGTTGGCTCCGGAACCGGCTTTTAAAATTGACCAACTAAAACTTTCAGGAACTGGCACCTTAGGCTCTGATTTACCCTCATACAGGGAATATGAATCCATAACCAACTTGCCAAAAAGATCAAATTTCCAGTTACAATTAATCACAAAATTGAGCTTACTAGATATGTTCAGTACTTAAAACAGTGAAAAACATAAAAGTTGGGTTTAGAATTGGCCTAGGAAAGTGGTCAAACGAATACATGGGGGGCCAAAAATTTGTAGGATGACTCACTTCCATGCCTAAAATATGATGCAATAACCGGCATGTCATGAACAATAACAGGACAAAAGATATTCAAACACAAATAGGGTCTGCTACAACAAATTGACACTCAGGCAAAAATGCAAATTTAGACAAGTGCTCAAAACAAGACATCACTGAATGACTCAAAACTCAAAATTAATGATTTAGGATGTCTTCAAATGTCAGAACAAAGGTGATAATCACTTGACATGTATGGAGAATCTCATAATTTCATTTGGGCAAATAGGCACATAAGCACTTCAAAGAGGTCAAAACGCAAAACTTTAACAAGGTGTTCAAAAACCCATGTTGTATTTTTTAGTACCAACAATGGCTCTAACTGTGGATGTGTGCCCCATGTGGGCATGCAGAGAATTTCAGAATCTCATGGTAGAAGCAGACCACCCAAAGAGAATCAGCATGACACTTCACTTCAATTTCACAAAACTTTGAATTAGGAACCCCTTTACTTAAAGCAAACACACAACTGAAAGGGAAAACGATTGTACATGAACTTACAATATTACAAAAAAAAAGCTCAAATCCCCAAAACTATAATAAGTTTTTACCTCTATCAAATAAATGATTCTCATCTCCATACAACGGAGGCAAATTGAGATTATATGTTTCATCCAACCGGTTAGAAATAATATGATTCATCTTCAGCATATCATAGAAAAACTTATCATTAAACTCACCATTATCCGACAATATTAGGCCCTCAGGCTGCCATAAACATTGATCACAGTGTGACATTAAAACATCACAATCTTCATTGCCAAGATCATGTTGAAAAAATATGCACTCCAACTCAACATCATGGCTGGAAACATCATCACTCTGATCATTAGTTTGCAAGAAAGAATAAAACACTTCCATCTCATCACTTTGCAAACTAATATAGAACTTATCAAAACAAAAGTCTAATTGCACAAGACCGGAAACATCTTGCTGATCACAAATTACATCAGCATCATTTGGAAGGGAACAAGCTCTGTCAGTGAGTGACTCATTAGTCATTGGCAAATCTGAGAATACACATTTAGATTTATCATATTCTTCAGCATCAAAATGTAAACCAGAACTACAGTCAACAAACTCTTGCAAATCTGAATACTCACTAGTGCATTCATCATTGTACTCATCAAAAATAACATTATCAAAATCATAACAATGAAATGCACTTCCACACTGCTGATTTAAGATAGGGAAAGAGATGTCAAAATGTGTTTCACTCATCATGCCATCATCCTAATCACTTTCATCAAAACTTATTTTTATAGGGCATGGAATTCTGGAAACAAACTTGGGAGTATACCTTTGAAAATCAGCATCCAAGAGATTTGAAATATGCTCACAACTTAGCAAGCACTGAGCATCACATTCCATCTCTTCACTCTTACTGTTGATGCTGCAAGTCTCTTCCACATCTAAAATTGGGACTGAATTTATTTGTCTCACATTACCTTGTGTGAAGTAACTACTACAGGAACTATCATCTACATTATATCCATGTTCTTCATGTTCACACAAAACATCACTAAACTAAAACAAATAACCATTATTATCATGCTAAGAGAAAGACAAATCTACAAGCTCAGGGAAATCATTATTAACTGAAAATTCATCTTCCACTCCTTGACACTCATAAGTTTCATCATCAGCACAATAACTAGCACTACAACCATCACAGGACTCAGCATCCTCAAATGAACTAGACTCAGCATGATTGAGTTCATCATTTATAAAAGAGCCTATCAATTCCTTAACATTTTCTAGTGCTTCATCTTTTAATGATGTATTCCAACTAACTGATTCAGGCATTGTAAGTTCTAGAAACATCTTAGCATACTGGGATTCTTGAAAATCTAAACCCACAGGAAGTTCACCACATGCAACAAGAAATCTCTTATTATAAGACAATGTAGACTCTTCATTTCTTTCTCCTATTGCACATCTTAACATCAGTATGCAATTATGCTAAATTTTCTGATTTATCAAATGAAGTTCATCATTATAACTCTCTAAATCTGACTGAAAACTTTCAGATCTAGAAACATCTTGACTTATCAAAGCTGGGAACTCCATTTAATTTACTGACAAAACAATAAAGCTTATTCTCATGAGAATATTTTTATCCGAACTCATGCAACCACTAACTTCAATAAACATCAACATATTTTTGATACTCTTTAGCAACTAAATCTTCTATCCATAAATATGCAATGAACTTTCAAACTAATTTCCCTTTTCTTAGTGACTAATTCACCTATTTAGGGACTATTTTTTACTTTGATAAAAGATTACCTGGAAGTGTTGTTGCTGGTGTGAAATACTGATCTGAAGCCTTCCTCAAATCACCTTTCAAATCTTTGTAGAGTTGCCACCTCTTTGCAGAGGACCAATCTTGAACCAACTAGGAACCTTTATCTCACACCTGGACCTTCTTTATTAGCAAACATAAAACAACTTCACAGGATGCACTATTTGTCAAGATCACAAAATATATTACAATTTCATCTTACAAAACACTGATCAAACAGAGATTCAAAGTCGTCACTCACATTTAGTGAGATAATATAACAATTTGAAAAGAATTGACTCTATAACCAAATTGGGCTAGAACCTGGGCTGATTCAGTAAAGCAAGGAATTGGGCATCTTAAACTTGTCATTTATTTCTTCCCCAGCAGAGTGGTCAATCTGTTAGTGATTTTTCTTGCCGAATCCTATTACAAGTCTTAAATGCTTCAATTGAACTCTGTGATTTCTAAACTCATGACTCAAGCAAGAAAAGACTAATTGACAAGGAGAAACTTCTTCTACACTTTAGGCTCTACATACCCAGAAGAGTATACCTAAAACATACTAAATCTACATACACAACACTCTCTCACTAAAAAACATTATGCAGACATGAAAATCAATGCATAATAACAAGGATATTCACCCTTCTTCTCTTTGAACCAGGAGGCTCAAGTAGGCTAACCTATTAGCTTCACTTCTAAAAGGAATCACCAATAATGTATGTACTATTCAATGTAGATTCTGAACATTCATGCTTTCAAATAGGAAATGTAAAATGATTTGAATTAATGCTTGATGAAGAAAACTACCAGTCAAGCCAAGACCAGTGCCTTATCTATCGAGCAACATAGTCAAACAAATATGCAATCCCAGAAAATACTAACTCCAATTCAAAAACCCAAATGAAATGCCTTGCAAACCATTCCTCTCATTTCAACACCTAGACATCAAATTCGTATATAAACCTTAAATTCTCAGAACTTGTATTCAAGATTGACTCTCTCCTTGAAAGAAACTTAAAAAACAAGATCACAACTACCTTATAGCCAGTGCATCAAAATTTCTTACAAACTCACACACAAGAACTAAGACCAGATACACAAAGACATCAACAAGAACTGAAAAGAGATTCCATTGTTTTCATTAAAATTCACCTAAAATTGTACATTATAAGATCATGAACACAAAAATAAGACTCAAAAGCCTGAAAGTTATCCAAGCAGCCTAAATTTTCAACCTCTTTCACAAAATGAGAGAAAAACAAAGATATAGAAAATGTGAGTCAGTTGAAAAACTAACTGATAGCACTCCATCTTTGGCATGAAAATATCTCCAGCTTTTCCCACACTTTGCTCTACAACTGATTCTCCAAACTAATCCACTATGTGCAATCATTTCTCAAACAAACTGATTCAGATTCTAATCCTTGGATTTCAAACCCAAAATGCTCCTTCCCACTTCACTAAAACTGAAACTAATCACTTCCATTGGATTCCTTGTCTTTTCCCATTTTTGAAAACATATAACACTTGTATATTTAGACAAAAAATGAATCTCCAAGACATTTTTCTGTGAGCAGCTCTGTCTTCTAAATTTTTTATTTTTTCTCTATAGTCTAGACTATGTCATTTTTTAAATTCTTTGAAATTTTCAATTTTTAATCATATTCTACACTTTGCCACAGGAAGGACCAGGAAGCACCACGTGTCAACATTTGATTGGGTGCTCGGACAAACTCAAGTTTAACCATCTCATTGGGAGAACTGGTGAATGGCTTGTAATCTTTGAATCTCTGAATCATTTAACTAACCATGGTTAAGCTCTGCAATCTCGTGAAATAGCCATTCTTCAAATCTCCAAATTTTCCTTGACCTTGGGTTAACACTTGGAGAATGGGCAATTGAGCCCATTCTCCAAATCTCGAAATGACTTGTCTTGACTGAAAGAGATCTAGCGACCTGGCGACTAGCGGCTACCTTTGAATCTCCAGATGCTAGCAACTTAACTGTTAGCATTTGGCGACTTGGTGATTAGCGGTTAGCTAACTGCTACCTCTAGATCTCCAAATTCTTAACTAACAGCAGGCTCCATTTTGTGAATCAGTGAGCGTCTGCCGCGTGTCATCTTTGTCCACCTCATTGCACCACCTATTCTGTAAAATTCCTTACCTACTAGCCCGCCAACACAGAAATTGAGGCACCAATCACCTGTGCACGTGGACAAAACCTCCACTTCTTTGACTTACTTCCTTAGTGAGTGGACTTGCATATAAACATAGAAACCTCCCAATTCCGAATGAATGTGGGACTAAATTGCTAAGAGTTTTTAAACTTTCTTTGCACTTTGTCTCAAAATAATGGGGCCCACCACCACACCAAATCCTCTAGCCAAGGGGCCCGCCAAGAGCCTCTTGGCTTCTTACTTATTTCACATTGTAAGTGTCAAAGTATTTAAATACTTCAAACTCCCCAATCCCAATGAATGTGGGATAAATGCTCTTTGTGAATGTTAAGGTCAGTTTAGACAATGTCGCACTCAGACACATGTATCTCGTGAACTAGGAGGAATTTGGAAAATCGCTCCAGTGAGAATCTAGAGAACTAGATTTTTGACAACATATCTGAAAATGAGCCCGATCCAATAGTTCAATTGAAAGTTATGTCCCCCACAATATGACTATTTTTTATCTCTGCAAATCCGTGTTTGCAAAATCCATTGCGGACTATTTCTTATATCATTGTGTAGGATTCTCTTTGCATTTGTTTAATTTTATTGAACTCCTTCATTTCTTTCTCAATACAAATCACATTAGTTTATTTAAAACCAAATATGTCCCATACAAATGCAAAGCCTTTCTATCTTCTTTAACTTGTAACTATAAATTTCTTTTGCAATGTGCTTGGGATGTCTTGAAAATCCTCCATATGGCTTTGTACTAGCTTCACTATTTGCTCCCTCTTGTGTTTTAAGTCTGCAAGTCAATGTCCTCTTCAAATAAATTTGATGGTGGCTAATCTTTTAGCTTCAACATCTCAAGCCAACCATTGGTTTTTAATAACAAATTCAAAATACTTTAAAACCATGAAGTGTATTTAGCTCCACCTTTTAGAAAATAAGTCCAAGACTCTAAAAACATAGCAACCTCAGCATTTCACAAAATATTGCACACTCGATATGACTAAAATAATGTGCCCAACATAGCTGACCAGTAACACTAACTGGCATTTAAGGATGGCATTGAAAACTGACTAAAGAACTCTTCAAAAATATGCCATCAGAAACACCAGTTCACTTCCACAACATAGCACGATGGTCAAAGGAAATTGCTCAGAACGATTTGATCCCAAAGTTATTAACAATCAAACATGGCCACTTAGAAAACATTGATTGTCCGCACTACCAGAATCACATAAGTTGGCTCTGGAACCGGCTTTTAAAATTGACCAATTGAAACTTTTAGGAACTGGCACCTTAGGCTCTGATTTACCCTCATACAGGGAATATGAATCCATAACCAACTTGCCAAAAAGATCAAATGTTCGGTTATAATTAATCACCAAAGTTAGCTTACTAGATATGTTAAGTACTTAAAACGGTGAAAAATATAGAAGTTGGGTTTATAATTGGCCTAGGAAAGTGGTCAAACAGATACATGGGGGGCTGAAAATTGGCAGGATGACTCACTTCCATGCCTACAATATGATGAAATAATTGGCATGTCATAAACAATCATAAGACAAAATATATTGAAATGCAAACAGGGCCTACTACAGCAAATCGACACTTAAGCAAAAATGTAGATTTAGACAAGTGCTCAAAACAAGACATCACCGAATGACTCAAAACTCAAAATTAATGACTTAGGATGTCTTCAAATGTTAGAGAAAAGGTGATAAGCACTTGACATGTATGGAGAATCTCAGAATCTCATCCAGGCAAATAAGCACATAAGCACTTCAAAGGGGTCAGAATGCAAAATTTTAACAAGGTGCTCAAAAACCCATGTTGTATTTTTGAGTACCAACGCCTGGTTTGACCAAGTTGGTCAGTGGTTTGTCAGTTTCCTTTGGTTACCGAGGATGGTTGGTCATTTTCTAGGTGGTCGGTTGTTTCTCTGTCGCTCGGTGATGCTTGTCTGTTGCTCAGTCATCCTTGCTTACCGAGTAGTTTATTTTGATTTTTGTTGAGGCTAACTGGTGCATTTATTTTGGGTCATGGATTTAATGTTGGAATCCATCATTGGAAAGCATGTGGTCCTAGATCTAACCATTCCTTCCATTGATTATGGATCTAAAAGTCAACTTTGTTCGGTAGACTCTTGTATAAATGTAGTTGTTTGGTTAGAGTTTAGAGGGTCAGTTTTGGATAGAAGATAGTAGAGATTAGAATTATGATTTCTGATAGATCCTCATATGTTTGAGGACTTTTGTAATTCATTGTAATATCGAGCCATAATCGGGAAGGCCTTATAGCCCGACATGTATTATTATATTTTGATGAAAATATATGAAAGTTTCTACATTATGTCCCTCACTTTTTGTTGTTTTGGCTTCTACATGTGTTGAGCAGGCTTGGATCATTAGGGTGCGCCATCCCTTGGCCCCTCTTGACCCTTGCCTTGCATCAGTGCTTAACCATAACTTAATAACATATCCAAAATATTATCTTCAAGGGCACATGCAATAACTCGGTCATACGCACATGCGTTGATGCTTTGTTCCTTGGGTGCTTCACTAACTGTCATGTCTTCCATACTTAGCCATTTTTCTGATCTTCTAAGTAATGTGCTAACTTTGAAATTCTATATGACTTTGTTGTCATAATGACAACACTAGATCTTATTCATATACACCAATATAGTCAACTTGCCAACAATCTCCCCCTTTGTCATTAATGGCAACAAAGGAATATGGCGAAGTTACTAAATTGTATCTTCCACAAAAACTTTTTGACATATATCCTTATCTTTTTATGTGCATTATATTGTCTATCTTATATCTCCCTTCTACTATATACTCTACTCCCCATTACATCATATAAACTACTCCATATTTCTCTACTCCCGCTTTGACATTAATGAAAAAGGTGCTCAAAAATAAAACTTCGAGTACTTATACATTTAGTACATCTAGGTATGCAATCTTCATTTTTTGGATCTCTTACTATGAGAATGCTTTGAGTGCATTTACTGTCTGTAGATGGGCGCATAGTGCATAAGTTAGCTTCTCCATCTTCTCCAATTTCGTATAGGGACCTTGACCATATGTTACAATGGTACCATCAATATCCTTGATATTATGATTGAGTACATCCAATGAGGGCGCAAGTGTATGCCTTAACTATGCTTGCCTAGACCTTATCTAAGCCATTTCTTGCTCTACTTTCTTAATCTTATCCAATTGTCCTTGGTAGAGACTATTGCACATATTTATATCTATGGAGGGATCTTCCACTGATTTCCTTACTGCTTCTATCATAAATTCTACTTCCTAAATCTTCTTGGAAAGTTCTGCAGTCAGTTTGTCTTTGTTCATGCACTCAACAATTATTGTTCTTCCTTTGGCTGCTATCTCCTTTAGAAATGCTTGACCAACTCTGAGAGAATTGAGATCAAGTGCAAAGTTACCTGTCAATTCATTCAGTCTCTTCTTAAGATATTTCTCCTCTTTAATTTTGGATGTTGATTCCTCAAGACTTGAGAAATTTTCTTTAAAGCATGTCAAGATGGAGATGACATTATCCACTGAATGTACATTTGATATTTTCTTGTCTACAAGCAATAGAGTGTTCAATGTTTATAGTTGAATGTGGACCTCTAATCCAGCCATAGACACAACATAGTCATTTATCAATCATTGAATTATGACAATAAATATGAGTTATTTATTTCGCAATATCAATTGAATCAACCTGTTGCCTCCTATTTAGACGGGGTGTTTGAAATACTCTCAGAATGAGAGCCAACAACCATTAGACCAATTCTAAAATGGACGATTTGAAAGCTTTAAATTACAATTAATCTAAAATGAAGATGCAATTGTAATCTAAGAATGAAAGTGCAGATTTAATCTATGAAGCTTAAAAGAAAGGTGAGAATTAATCTAGAACATAATAAGCAAACTAATTAGTATGAAAGTGCAATTAAACTAGAATGAGAATTAATCTAATTATGTAAATAAAAAGCTTTAAAAGTATGAAAATTGAGACAAAAATCCACTATAGTTTTGGTACTCTCACAATTGCCTCCCCAAAATAAAGGAAAGAAGGTTCATAATATAGAAGAGTCTGGGAGAGGATGAAGAGTTTCTTGAAAAGAAACGGTTGACTCTTCATCTCCATGGAGGAAGGTGAGACAAATTGATGAATTATTTAATTAAATGAATGAATATTATCACATGGGTGGCTTTTTGAGTTATTTTGAATAATTAAATCCAAATAAAGATGTCCATTCAAATAACCAAATATAATGTAATTCCTTTGATGTGTATTAGCTAAAGGGGGCAGAATTAATTTAATTTAAAAGAACTGGGACTTAAGAATTAAATTAATTAATCATAGGGATTTTTAGCCAATAAATGTAAAAAATTTAGGAATTAAATATAGAGTATGATTAACGCAAATTTAGGGTTTTTTGCATTTGACACCAAGTCAAATAAAGTCAATTAGGAGACAGAATTGCCAAGTACAATAGGACTTTAATGATGTAGAAATTGAAGAAATGCACCAAAATTGATTAGAATTGTAAGGTGCCAATTTTGGGGTATTACATTTTCCCCCTCTTTGAATTGATGTGCGAGTAGCATGTTGATTCAAGTAATAGTCTAATGTGACGATTGATGAAGTTTCAGGATTATCCCAGAACAAAGCTTAACCCTCAGAAGTTGAGGTTAGGATGCCAAGATACCGATTAGTTGGAGTTGTAGAACCTGTTAGAATAACTGAGAGGGGAGGGATGAATCAGTTATCCAATATCCCAATACAAAATGTATAATTCAAAACAAAATCTTCAATTTCTGCTCCTCCGTAAACAAAAATACATTCACTGTCTATGCTTTTACCGATTATTAGTCTAACACTTATAACTGTTACCAATCAAATCTAATATGTAATATGAAAAGTATGATAACAAACAAATATCACAATAAACACATAACACAAGAGATTTAACATGGAAACCCTGTAAAGGGAAAAACCACCTGGGACCGGCAACGCAAAAAAATGTTCACTCTTTTGAAGTGAGGTCGGTGAAGACCCAACCCTGTTAAAGGTTACAAACACACTATCAGGTGTGACCTTGTTAGAGGATTTTAAACTAGAAGTTATTGCCCAACCAGCATTCACTATGGGGTTGACAGGATAACAAATGTGTACTCTATGAGCAACATCCAATAAGACTTTCAGAGTCTACTCAGTTAAGAGATTTTGACTGTTTACAATGGTTAAATATGTAACAGTAAATGATTTGCCTTAACACAACTTCAATTGCAAGTTATAGACCAATATTTAGCTCATTCAAATCCTTCTGATCAATATTGCACTTCAGATTCAATACTATATTAACTTACTGTCCATCGGTAATAATTCTCTATAGATGAGTAACTGTTCTGCAGCTTGGTTCTTACTAACCAGTATGATCAGAATTGCATGAAAACTTCTTTACACAAAATTCCTGCAGCATCTACTTCTTCCGACATTTTTCATAATGAAACCCTAGTCTCTTATATAGACAAGTAAATCATTTTCTTTCTATCCATCAGATTTTGCCGCTTAATCATCTTCATTGATTTTGCCATTTCAAGCTTTCTCGGCTGATGTGTCAATAACTAATTTCAATCTGCTTCATCAGATCTTCCTTCAATTATGTTAGCCATCGATCTTCATAACAAACTTTGTCTGTTACCTTGTGATCATACACTTTCTAGCTCATCAATCTTATCAGCTAAACTAATCATTTAATGCATTCCATTTTGCTCGGTTAACAAAAAAATGCGTCGGCGAACACATGCTCGGTTAATACTATGATCGGTATACACTACACTCCCTCGGTGTATACTGCAAAATGCTTCCTTTGCCGACAACATTGCTTTGTATCTTTCAGCTTTATTCTTCATCTTAGATGAATACAACATAATAAAGTCAACATCATATGATCATAGATTCATCAACAAGTTACTCAATGTATTCCTTTTCTTCATCTGTCATGTACATCTTCTCATGTAGATTTCTCTGATCTTCATCTCTTCCACATTTCTTCAGATGTATCGGTAGTAACTTACAAGATAAGTATTGTCAAGCTAGTTGACATCAATGACAATATAATACTGATTTAATCATATTGCATATCTAATCAATAACTCCTCAGTGATCTTTTAATCACAAATTCTTCAATCAAATTCCAACAATCTCTCCATCTAAATCAGTTGTAGTCTAACAGAACCATCTCCAAAACAAAGCATGATTCTCTGAAGCCTAAGTTAGATTGCAAAGACTTTAGTCAAAGAGAAGATAGGAATTAGGGTTAGATTGCCCCAATGCCCGTTGATAGATGATAACTAATGCAGATTTAGGACTATCTTCAGAACGAAACTTATCCCTCCAAGACCTGGGTTAGATTTCCCAGATAATGGTCCAAAAGACATTTCGAGAGCCATCTCCAGAATGAAGCATGACTTTCAGGAATTAGGGTTAGATTGCCCCAATACCTGATGAGATTTTGAGAACCATCTCCAGAATGAAGCTCGATCCTCAAGGATCCAAGTTAGATTGCTCAGATACCTAAGAGATAGATGACAAGATAACGAGGTGTGAGGCCCAAATATGCCCCTAGAGATGAGATACCCCAAGCGATGAGGACTTTTGATTTAGGTCAAACTGATTCAAGAATTGATTTGACAAGATTCAATGATGCAATCATCTTGCCCCCTCAAGAGCGAAATTAAAAGATGACACGTCAAAAAGATGATTGACAACAAAAGGTCATAGATAGAGATAAAATTGAAGATCCAAAGGAACTCAGAATAGATTACGGAAGGATTGAGAAGTTGAAAGAGCAATTTAGAGCGATTTGGAGATCCTATTGACCATAGTTGACCATAGTTGACCAAATTTGACTAGAGTTGACTTTTGATGAAACCATTAAAGATCTCGAGAAAATGATGATAGGATAAGATTCCAGCAAGAAAATGCCACTAGAAGATTGACTGCACAAGCATCTGATCTCGATTGTCCCAGAATTCTAAAATGAGATGTTGAGCTATCTAGAGATGTTAGATTTTGATTTTGATCCCGAAAATAGATTTTGAACAGTCAATTTAGCCAAGGGTGAAGTTTTTGCACAAAATGGAGCACTTTTGAAACTTATGTCAAAATCTATATAAGGCCCAAAGGGGTCATTTTTCGGTTCATTATTCACTTTGTCTTCTAGTGATTGGGATTTCTGAGAGAGATGGAGAACATGCCAATGCATACACGTCAATTTGAGCACTCCCAATGGTACAACCAACTGCCGGAGTATGACACACATGTAAGTAGTCGATAAACTATCCTGTATTTCAAGGGTTGATGCTTTTTAGGTCATTTAGGTTAGATTTTTAAGTATTTTAAGCCTTGTTCATCAATCTTCGCGTGAGGAAACAGTTTCCTTGCACTGGCCCCAGTCGCCCCTCGCACAAGAAAATAGTTTCCTCACAAGGGTTAGGGCTTCCTCGCCCGGGGCATCTCCGCAAGCTCGCGCGAGATGTTTTGGGGTGCCACGTGAGATTTCATCCCCAGTGATGAACTCTCATGTGAGAAAAGATCCTGTCTCGCGCAATAGAGAAAATCTCGCATGAGAAGCTGCTACAACTTTGTAGAGTCTTCGCCCAATTTTGCATAAAATCAACCAAGTAGAATGTTCCAGAGTCATGTTTAGGATAGATGCATAGCCGCACTTGTTATTTCTTTGAAAAATCACCATGATTGAGATATTGATCAAATGTCATCACTTTCTTTGTAGGTTAACTTCTCAGATGTTGCATTCCAGTCTCACCACCCAGTTATTGGTGAGCTGATACATAGATTGACTAATGCTAACGATGCCTACATTGATGGGCTAGGATTGACTTACTTGCATGATATACATGATATTTGGGTAAATCACAGTCTATTAGGTGCATTGGTTGAACATTTCCATTTGGAGATGAACACCTTCCACTTATTGATGGGGGAAATGGCAGTCACTCCTAAGCATATATATAGGATATTGAGGATACCATTCCACGGGGCTCATGTGGAGTATGACATCTAGCCGAGAGTGGGTACACTGGCACTGAGGGCCATATTTCAAGATGAGCTAGTGATGGGTTAGGCCATCTCATGGGAGGAGCTGATCAGTAGATATGGAGCTAGTCATAGATTAGCAGTTGTCTTGGCCATATTATTGAGCTATTACTTGGTTGCAGATTAAGGACAACATGGATTGGAGTGTTGTTGGGGTTGCATGTTATAGCGGATGCTTGATAGGCCAGCTATGAGGTTTAGATGGGATGAGTGCATGCTCGCACAAATGTACCATGAGATGCACGAGATCATGTATCAGAGTGCACGGACCATGGCCGTAGGAGTCTTTGTTTTGTAGATATCAGCCTGGAAGCATCTCCCCGTATGTAGGCTAATCTTTCATGATACTCAGTAGCCCCTAGAGCTGTATATATATAGATATGCAAGCCCCATGACTCAGCCAGCTTTGGGTAAGACAGAGCAGTGGCACAAGCAGCTAGATGACATGGCAACAGTCATATGGAGACCATGGGTGGCTACAGAGGTTTGGGATGATGCTCGCCATGAGCTCCCACACATGTTCATCTCGCATTCACTGATTGGATGCACCATTTTTGTTACTGAGTGCTTCCTACTCACATGAGTCTCACAGTAGTTTGGGAGACCGCAGGACGTCTCCCAGGAGTACTGCACTTACACCCATTTCGTTGATGAGACAAAGAAGGGTTGGAAGCCTAGGTTGGATTAGGGTAGATACATGATCAAGGCACGAGTGCCACCAGGTCAGTGGGACTACATGATAGATGTCACCAATGCAGGGGTGATGCTTGCATACAGAGATCACATCTTGGCTCACCCATAACCAAGGTTCATAGATCCTATTGCCATGGGCCAGAGAGCGCAGTAAGTAGTACAACCTGCATAGTGGCAGTAGGTACAACAATAGCAGCAAGCATAGTAGCAGCCTGGACAATAGCAGGTTGCTCAACAACATCAATAGAGAGTATTGAGATCGAGGAGTGGGCAGACTCCCATCCCCCCTAGGACTATGGGTTTGGATGTAGGTGTTGGTAGCAACGAGACCCAATAGAGGTCTATGAGATAGAGGACAGGTGACACATTGTAGTAGCCTCCTAACAAGGAGGCGCAAGGTGAGGTTATCGACATGCAGGACAAGCCACACAGGGGCCACCTCAAGTTACACAGCTACAAGAGGCTCTCAGGAAGATTTGAGAGAGGATTAGGAAGGTACAATGAGAGAGGGATGACTTCCACACACAAGTCATCATATAGGAGACCCAGGTATCAGAGCAAGAATGAGATATTAGAGGGCTCTAGGAGGCATTGGCTAGGGCACAACTAGAGGCTAGATATGAGGTTGCACAGTCAGCCTATTATTACGTAGCATACGTGGGTGTAGTGCTAGACTTAGCGGAGCAAGTTCCACCATTTGCACAAGTTGTTCCTTAGGGACCACCTCCTCAGGCACCACCACAAGGTCCACCTCCTCAGGGTCCACCACCATAGGGACCTCCTCCTCCACCTTCGGTAGGTGGTTAGGGTTAGAGCTAGATACATCTTGATATACATTGTAGCCCTATATTTGATAGAATGTGCTAGAGTAGCACCATTTTTTGATTGTACTGACATTGATCGACTAAGATATATGAGATTGTTATTTTGATATCATTGTACTTGTATCTATATTGCTTTTATGTTGATGTTTATGAGATGTTTCCTATATGATTAGATGTATGGATTAGATATGAGATGCACATGATGTTTTATGTAAATGTTGATGAATATGCACATGTTTTATTGATATATATGCAATGTGAAATGCAATGATAGATGATAGATAAATGAATGTGATGTATGATTTAATTTATGCTTATAATGGATGCACATGCTAATGAATATGTAGATGTAAAATGTATACATATGGATTTATGAATGCAAATGGAAATGGATATGGTACTAATCATCTCATGCAGGATGTCGCAATACATGACGGGCACTAACTAAAAGGATGCTTGAAGATCGAGAACAAGGACCGGACACTTGTGCAACCAAGATGAACCCGGGATGAAAGATGAGAACCTTCGATGAATAGATCCAGAAGATGGCATGCCCAAAATTAGGGCAAAACACACATAACAAATTTTTTTCTAAAGTCACAAACAAGGAGCACCAAAATACTATCTCAAAATTAGGGACAATCAAGGAGTACCAAAACATTGTCTGAATGCAAGCCTAGAATGAAAATCCAAGCCTAAGCTAGGCGTAGGGACTGATTTCAAATTCTTGTTGGCAGGGCCAATAGTAGCTTTATCCATAGGTTGCTTCGGAGCGGATGTAGAAGATTTAGGATCCTTATTGGTGATTTTCACACAAGAGCGAGTAACAACGTTTGTGCAATCCTAAGATGATTCAGTTTCAGAAGAACGAGACTCTGTGCCTTGCAAGACAAAAGGAGTCTTGGGCTTAGGAGAATCCCCGCTCCCCTTGATAGTAACCACATTGCAATACTCAACCTCAATAGGTTCGATCATGTTGATGACATTGTCATTAGTAGTGTACATGTAGTTGACTTTGGCATTAGTATTTTTAGTCTTGGAAGATTCACCTTTCTCGTGAGGAGGAAAGAGATCTTTAAATGCCTGATGATCTAAATTCTTGTTATGGTTGTCCACAACAATGTCACCGTTGTCTATCAGATCTTGGATTTTGTGGTGCAACTAGAGACAAGTAGAAGTTTTATGACCATTGTTTTGGTGATAATCACAGTATGCCTTGTCATTCCACCAATGAGGTTGTGGTTACAGATCATAGAGATATTTTTTCCAAAGGAGCCATTATTTGGTTCTGCACGAGTGTCTTATAAACCACTTCAAGTGGTTCTCCTAAGGAAGTGAATTCAAGCTCGGGTCAAGAGGCCCAAGGTTTGTTTTTAGCAAATCTTAAAGGTTGTTGAGTGTCTGTTGTAGCCTTTTCAATAGCTTTGACTACCTGTATACTAGAGGAAAGACTGAAAATAGATTTCACAGGCTTTGGGGTCACATTGTCAACCACTCCATCATTCACAACATCTTTATTCTTGTTGAAAAACTTCCCTTTATCTTTGTTTGAGGAAGAAGACCCTTGTTTATTATCTTTTTTCAAAGTGAACTCTCCCTTCTTAATCATAAATGCTTCTATTTGCACAGCTTTCTTAATCATGCTATCAAAAGTTAGCAGACCTTGTAATTGTACTTGATATCCAAAATCTAGGGCAAGATTATCCAAAAAGATGTCGATTCTCTAAGACTCTGGTAGTTTGCTAGGATACTTTGTACATAGTTGTCTCCATCTCTAGAGAAATGTTAGGAAAGGTTCCCCTTCTCATTTTTTCAAATTGCAAAGATCTCGGATGTTGACCGTATGCTGAATATTATGCGAATAATGTTGGAGAAACAAATTAGGAATTTCATCAAAAGTCTTAATGCCAGTGGGTAATCGAGAAAACCACTCCATAGTTGGTCCACCCAAGCTACAACGAAAGAGACATATAAGGTATGTCTGATCATGTATGAATTCCATAGATAGAGCACCAAACTCTCTCAAGTGATCTTGGGGATCAATAGTACCCAAGTATTTGTCATATTTAGGTAGCTCTACACCTTTGGGAAAAGGTGGCATGTGAAGGCTCGTATCGAAGGGGAAAGGACAAATACTTTCCATTGTGAACTATTGTATGGGTTTATCCTTTTCCTTCACAAGTTGGCTAATCTAGTCTTGCATATCTCAGATCATCTTTTTCAACTTAGTGGTCTCAGTTTCATCCTCTTTGGCCACAAGCATCTCAACTTGGTAGTCTGAGGGTAACTTGGCCCCTTGTTTGGCCAACTCAAGAAAGTATTTCTCCTTCTCTTCTAGAAGGAGGATCTCCATCATCTTAATGAGACTCTTATTGGCTTTCACAACATCTATATCATTTTGGGTTATTACCTCATCGTCATTACCAAGAATCTCATAAATGTTCAGGGCTTGATCTTGACACTAGTCATGTCGAGGAGGATGATAGTGATATGCTTACTGACCACCTTGAGTTTTATTTTGAGCTTGGTGATGATTCTAATCATTTTTGGATTGATCATAATGTTGATCATTTCGAGATTGAGCATGACATTGGTCATTGTGAGATTGACCATAACGCTGGTCATTTTGAGATTGGTCATGAGTTTTGTTGTATTTGCTTAGTTGGAAGTCGAATGGATTTCCCATCTTGTCAATGTAGGATTGCACAACAAGTGAAAACTCAGTAAAATGATGTGAACGATGCCAAAAGGGTGTGGCTAAGGTAACCTTTGGCACTTTAATAGGATCAAAAGGGTCGATAGGTTCAAACAGTTCGATAACTTCGACAGGTTCGATAGGTTCAATAATAGGACTAGTCCATGGAAGTGGCCTTCCAAAGTTATGAAACAATGAGTTTCTTTGGAAGAATGAGTTGTCATGTTCTTGAAATGATAAGTCAAGTTGCACTTGAAACAACAGATTATAACACTCCTAGAACACTAGAGGTGATGATTGAGATGGGTTATCTTTCAAAGTACTCAATGAAGAGGAACTTGAGAATCCCTCACAATATTCAGATTGCATGACAGGTTTGCGATGACCTATTTCTTGATTACGAGATCTACCTCAACCTTGTCCAGTACCATGGATGGGGAATGTATTGCCACTTCTAGTCGTAATAGTATAGACGAAGATTAAGTAACAAGAGAGGACTTGGGATTATGCTAAAACTCTATCTCTAGGAATAGCGAAAAGGAGATAGAGGCTAAGACAACCAAGATGTGAGATGCACCAAGCATGAATCATCAAGAGAATGGCTAGAACAACCGAGATGTAACTATCGCATCACAAGGTACAAAAGCACAGTGAGATAAGAAAAATAACAAAGAGACAATACAAGTTTAAGAAATAATCAGTCAATTTGTAGCTCAAGACACTCAGTTTCAAATAGTGGACTGCAAGAAAATAGGCAAACAGACCTTAGACAAAAATTAGATCAGGCAAAAAGTTGACCAGTCAACGGGAAATAACTCACTATTTTGGAAATCGGGGTATAGGTTCACGAGAGAAAGTGCTGGTTTGTGCGACAAAATACCAGGGTTCACATGAGAAAATGCTAGCTCACATGAGGAAATGCTTAGATTCTAAAATCTCAAGCAGGAAAATACTAGGTTTCAATAGTTCGACATAAATTTTGAGACAAAGATCAAGTTTTAAGACACAGCCTTAACTATTCTCAGATAGAATTTCTAGTTTTCAGATAATTTGAATCAACAATCCCAATTTAAATGTTGTAAGCAATCATTTACAAGCATGAAGTTTTAGATCAAGCAATAGTGACATAAGAAGTAGTCGCAAATAGTTCAACCAAGGACAAAGCAACTTGGCAAAATCATGGGAGTCTTTGTTTAATCATTATGGATAGTTTAAGACTCGAAACAATCACTTAGTTATCCCTACAAAGAAAATGGTAGAGAAGACAAAATCTGTGCCTCACAACTTATGTGCATGCATTCACCTCACACATTTGTGTCACCCCCTAGAGGGTACCTGTGTTTTTGGTGTTTCCAAAGACTCAATAACATATGTTCAAAGGTTACCCTTAAAGCAGGGGCCAATGGCATATACCATCTTCAAACATCCAGGTGCATTCCTATGGTGAGAATCTAGGGGAGAGATTCTTCCCCCTCCCTGTACAAAGATTATGTCTCCTTTCAGAGGTGATCTGAGTAGGAAACTAACTAAGAAAGTTTTAAGTGGGCTTCCATTCACACTAACCTTCAGTGCCCTCGATACAGGGCTAGGGCCTCATAGCCACACCAACACTTGTAAGTCATACACCCCCGCAAGTAGGGCTAGGAGCGGCGTCGCTCAGTACAACAACTAGAGCTTTCTCAAGATGATAGTCAAAATCATGAGAAAGAAGTTAACATGGCTTGGAGTCTTTAGACTCAACAAAACTTTCTTTATTATAGTGAGGTGGAATCACCGACAATAGGTGTGTACTCACTTGGGTCGTTCCCGGAGGTTCAACTTCCGATAGGCCATCTAAATGTGACACAAACTTGGCTTGGATTTGAGGGTCAGATTTTCTTATTCTCTCAAAGAGAGAAGAGCATACTTCTCTACCTCTTCACCTTACCCAAGCATGCAAGACATATTCATCACCGAGCTAGTTCCTCCTTAACCAATCCACAAGCCCTTCGATTTCTGGTTCTCTCAAAGATAGAAGAGCATAATCCCCTAACAAGTAGACATGCCAAAGATTCACTACCTTTCCTTGCTTCCCTAGGTATCTATTGAATTCTAGCAAGATCTAGGTCTTGGATTCATCCATGGGCATCATTTCCATGTAATGAAGAGCCTATTACCCTATCCCACCATCAAGACCCTTAAGAAATTTTAACAAGGCCCTAGTTATACTATGTGATTAAAAATAGTAAACAAGCACAACATTTTTAAGATAATCTTGGACAACCGTCCTATAAGAAAACCGTTAGCAAGTTTTTGTGTCTTCAACAAACATCATGCAACCCACTGTTATGCTATCAGAAAAATCAGAGATATAAAAACAACAGTAGATGAATAGATGTCAGGAAATAGTAACAGGAAATTGCAGAAACTAAGAAATTTTTAAAACCCTAATGGTAAGTCTCGTGTGAGGAAGTACAAGGCGTCATGTGATAAAATGCAGGCACCTACACAAGATAGTGCTTTTTTGCATGAGAGAATGCTAATGAAAGAAAAACTTCATATGACACGCTCAAAAATCTCATGTGAGATTCTGTACATAGTGAAGTACAAATGTACGATAGAGTGCAGAATTTTTTATCAAAAAAATTTTGAGTCAGGCCAGAAATGAATTTTCTACCCTACGATGGGCGCCAAAATTTTTATAGATGAACGTCGACCTCTAATCTAGCCATAGACACGACATAGTCATTGCTCAATCATTGAATTGTGATAATTAATATGAGTTATTTATTTCACAATATCGATTGAATTGACCTATTGCCTCCTATTTAAATGGGGTGTTTCAATTACTATCAGAATGAGAGCCAACAACCATTAGAACAATTCTAAAATGGAGGATTTGAAAGCTTAAAATGATAAAATTGCAATTAATCTAAAATGAAGATGCAATTTTAATCTAAGAATGAAAGTGCACATTTAATCTATGAAGCTTGAAAGAAAGGTGAGAATTAATCTAGAACATAATAAGCAAACTAATTAGTATGAAAGTGCAATTAAACTAGAATGAGAATTACTCTAATTATGCAAATAAAAAGATTTAGAAGTATGAAAATTGAGACAAAAATCCACTATAGTTTTGGTACTCTCACAATTGCCTCCCTAAAATGAAGGAAAGAAGGTTCATAATATAGAAGAGCCCGGGAGACCTGATGAAGAGTTTCTTGGAAAGAAACAGCTGACTCTTCATCTCCATGGAGGAAGGTGAGACAAATTGATAAATTATTCAATTAAATGAATGAATATTGCCACATGGGTGGCTTTTTGAGTTATTTTGAATAATTAAATCCAAATAAAGATGTCCATTCAAATAACCAAATATTCTTTAATTCCTTTGATGTGTATTAGCTAAAGGGGGTGGAATTAATGTAATTTAAAAGCACTAGGACTTTAGAATTAAATTAATTAATCATAGGGATTTTCAGCCATTAAATGTCAAAAATTTACAAATTAAATATAGAGTATGATTAATGCAAATTTAGGGTGTTTTGCATTTGACACCAAGTCAAATAAAGTCAATTAGGAGATAGAATTGCCTAGTACAATAGGACTTTAATGATGTAGAAATTGAAGAAATGCACCAAAATTGATTAGAATTGTAAGGTGCCAATTTTGGGGTATTACACTCAGTGTACTTATTGATTCAACAAATAGTGGGTTCCTCGTTACTTGTTTCTCCTTTTCTTTCTCCATTTCTAGCACACTAATTTTTATTAAGTCTTCTTCTCCCCATGAATCTAGACTTGTTGTGTTAGGGGTCAAACTTGACAACAATGACATTGAGGTCTTAGGGGTAAGGAGTGTGCTGTTCATAACCTCACTCTTTACCTTCACTAGTATTACAACAAAGGGCTCATTTGCAGGTTCATCTTCCTTTTCTTCTTCATGTCCAATCAAGTATTCAATCTGAACTTCTTCTTGCTGCTTAGGTGAATTATCACCACATAGAATCTCAGCCTCTTTTGTGCTTACAAAGGCTTCCTCAAACTTATCAAGGTCTTTATCTATGGCCTCCATTGATATTTCTACATTATCAATCATAATTGTGTCATCTTTTGTTTCAGGCATGGGCACATACTCGATTGCTTTAGTGGGTGTTATCACTGTGGGCACTAAATCCTGTGGACCTATTATAGGTGCATTGGGGACCTCAAATGCTTTTTCTTCCTTAGATGGAGCTTGGGTTATAGGAATAATAGGAGGATACATGTGTCTATCCAAGAACACCTTCTCAAATGCCTTTTATGTTTCCTTAGCAACCAACTCATATCTTTGTTCATGATCTACAGAGTTCTCAGCTTGGTTCTTAGGTGAGGCTTCACCAAATCCAACAACAATGTTTTCTCTTGAATTGAGCATATGGGGAGGCTTTTATCCAGTATCTTCTCTCTTATCCTAAGATCTTCTTCAACAATTTGTCTTTTTAAGAAATCTAAAATGTTCCATACACTATCTAGTATAACTGTCTTAAGTTCCAAAACTATTTTCTTGAACTTAATCATATGCTTGATTATCATGGAATGGATCTCTGATTTATCAATCTTACTATATTTATCATAGAACTTTGCTATCTAATCAACTCTTCCTTCATCAACTACCTTGGTTCTCAATACTTCAAGATTCGGTCTGAATCCTACCTCAGCAATTGCTTGAGATTTTCTACCTTGGCTTCTTGTGGATCTTGAAGATGGATGGCTTGAGGTGATCTGCTTATTCCTCTTAGACATCCTGCTAGGCTTAGGAGATGGTGTGGACTCCATATCAATAGTAGGTGTGGGCATAGTAGTGTTTTCTTCCATCTTTACCTTCTTCTCCTTAGGTTCATTAGTCTTCTCTATTTTCACTTTTGAAGAGGATGTGCTCTAAAGTTCCATTGCAATCTTTGATTTCCTTGCCTTATCTTGATCTTCTTGAGTGACACCATGAATTTTCAATATCTCAGAGGTGATTTTTTATGCTTTTGTCTTGGTAGCTGCACTATACAAGACTAAATCTACTTGTCTTGTCTTCTCCTCATGTGTACCCCATCTTGGTTCATTGGGGTCCTTAGGCGTTGATAGTAGAACTTGTGCATAAGCTTCCAAAATATTCTCCTCCACTTCATAACCAAATGGATGAATCCACTTAGTTATAGGTTCTACTACTTCCATGCAAGTGATGTATGTCTCCACCATGAAATAAATGCTATACTTATACTTTTCTACTATACTTTCAGGTATCCTATACCTTCTTTGCATCTTGATTCCAAATGTTTTTATTTCTAGATCCATGTAGTCCTTCAAGGTACTCTTAGATGATGTCTTGATTGAAATCTGTGGCATTGTAGGTATGCTCCTGTCTATATAGAGATCTGATACTTTTCCAACAATATGGAAGTAAATATAGATGATAAGTAACCCAAATCTAAACACTTTACTCTTATCATGCTTAATAGCTCTTATGTTGTCCATCAATTGTGTGCACAAGATCTCACACAAGTTGAACTCTCCATTTTCTTTCACTATTCTGATGGCTACCAAAATAGTGGATGTGGACACACTATTTACCCTGTTTGCATGCTAGAACATATAACCAAGTATCATAGACATAAGTTTTATGTCCTCCTCTGTTGGCTCAATTATCATGTTGTGCTTGCCACTGCGGGATTTACAGGCTTGCTCAAATAGTTTCTTAACATCCTTACCAGTGGGAATAATGGCACCTATCTTAGGTAGTCCTGTCATCTCATGAATGAGATATTTATTCATTCTAACAGGGACTTCTCATATCCAAAATAGGTCATCATGTATTCTTCTCGGTAGAATCTTAATCCTTTCGGATTCATAGAACTCATATGCAGTCGCATACTCAATAATCATTGGAAATCCATTGTATTAATCATTGGAAATCCATTGTCATATTTAATAACAATTCTATCAAGATCATTTTGATTAAGTCATAACCTGTACCATCTGATGATGAAGAGAACTAATCTGAAGGAATTAAAGTCACACTCAATCATATCATCCAAAATGTCATAGTATCAATTTTTAGACTCTCGAGGATGTAAGTCATTTCTAGATGAAATATTAGTCACCTAAAAAACTGCACTTATCCTAGAATCACAAGTTCTTTGTGTCATCCAACTTTTTGATGCGAAGTTTATGACCGTTGCAAAACATAGCCTTGTGGTGTTTGACCTACAAAAATATGTAAAACATGTATAAATTAATGCATCAAGAGTTCATAAACATACAAGTGATTAACAAATTTATACGTACTTGAAAATCTCTTAAACCATGTGCTAAATCTATTTCCCTTTGCGTAACATTTGGATCTCTATTAGGATGAGCTTCATTAACCAATAAAGACACAGCTTCCCATGTTAATGTGCAACCTAACTAATAACATCATTCAATCTATTTTGTCATCCAATCTTGATTATTTGTAATATACAAATGTATTGCATCCCACTCTCGAGTAGTTGTACAAAAAATAAATAGATGACTTACAACTAATTAATTTTAAAGATTAAGAATTAATTAAAAACTACAATAACATCTTATAATTTATTACCTCTCGCTTTCCTCACTCTACCTTTCCCCACCAAGTACTCCCCTTCGAATTTTCTAATGGTGTCAAGATCCCAAATGTGATCTATATAGATCTTTGTTGCAAGCTTAGGAAGATATTCAGTAATGTACATCATAATCTAGTATATCATATATCCCTCCACCATAAAGCCCTTAGGACATACTCTTTGCTAAACCAAAGCCTTCAAAAATTTCAAGTGTCTCTCACTTATCCACATTAAGCGAGTGTGTACGGGTCCACACATTTCAATCTCTTTAATTTGGTGTATGAGATAGTGTTCTTATGCATTGAAAAATGTTGAAGATAAACACTTTTGCATTTCACACATTAGATGAAAAATTCTTCTCTTCCTGTATTTTATATCTGTTTTATAGATTTTTTTAGATGACAACCACCTACAAGATATTCAAGACACAAAAATATATAAACACGAGACTTTACAATATATACAACAAATTAAATAGATATCATTGCTTACCTCATGTATTTTCCAAAATCATATATCACTTGTTTGATGTTATTGTTGAAGTTCTCTTAAAGAGATAGGGGTAGCATGTACCACAATAATTATAAAAATAATCATGTCATTCTTCTCTCATATAATACAATGAGAAGTATATACAATTTACAAATATATTGTAAATACAAAAGAACGTGACTTACCTTAATGAAGGTATGTCAATCATGCATTTTCAACCCTGGCCCAAATTTACTTTTCTTTGATATGGTACTACTTATGTTTGTAGCAAATCCTGTGGAAAATTAAATTTTCCGTATGACTTATTTTATGGCATCACTTTGTTGTTCTGTTAATAACCAAGGAAGGGCACTTATATTAATCCGTTCTCTATTTCTATTTGATTCAATGAAATTTTTCATTGCATGGTTGGATTCATAAATGTTGCTACAAATTTTGACAATTTTTTCTTTGTCACGTCTTCCATCCAATATCTTTCACAATGTCTCTGTTACATTCTTTCTAATATGCATAGTATCAAACAAATGCACAATTTGCAGCTGCTCATAGTAGGGCAACCTACTAAATTATCTATAATAACTATTTAGTCCCTTTGAAAGGTGCTCAGTAGTGTTTCCTTGACGACATTCATAATCATCAATCAAATAATCAGTAAATAAAACACAATAAAAATATACAAATTTCAAACATAAACCATTAGGTAGAATGGTAGTACCTTGACGATTAACTTTATTATATTTCAACTTCCATAGTCGAGGTGTCATTCTCTATGGCTTAGATGTAGTCTCTTTTTTCCCATTGAAAAGATGTTTTTCAATAATTTGATAGTTATGATTTTTGTGGAGAAAGTGTCTATTCTCATCAAACACTTACTTTTCTAAACTTTTTGAATGACAAGATTTCATCTTTGGACCACAAAATGGATATGCAAATTTTCTCTTTATTTGAAGACCTACAAGATAATAATACAATTGGATTAAATATGTTAATTTTTATTTTTAGAATTATCATGTGCAACTTGAATTCACCATAACATACTAGAAAAATGTGTTAACCCTAGGGCATCATGTATTGTCCATACAAGCATTGTATGGAATTGAAATTATCTGTCTCCTATTGGTCTAGAGATGTCATACATAGTGACACATTTCCATAACTTCACCAACTCGTCGATAAGAGGCTCAATATATGCATTCATATCTTTAACGTGATATTTACCTAATTGAATGAACAACAACATTACATAATTATTGTGACCATTTTACTACAAGATTTATAATTACATGCAAATAACTATTAAATGATCAAATACCTAGAACAATCATTGCCAACATAATGTGCTCCCTCTTTATTGACATCCATGGAGGAATGTTATTGTTGATGACAAATACAAGCCAAACAGAGCAAATAGATCTTAGCTCTCCAAATGGATTGACACCATCCGCTGCCACTAAAAGTTTGAGATTTTGAGGTTATTTGATAAAGTGCAGCCACTTTTCCTCTATGTCCTTAAATAAAGAACCATCCACAGGCATTCGAATAATGTCATCTCAACTTATATTGTGTGTATGGTAATCCATAAATTGTGCCAAGCTACAATACTTGAATAATCTTTGCAAACATGGTATAATGGGGATATAATAAATAACCTTGTGAGGCACCTTTTTTGTTATTTGATTTGTTCGATGTCTACTTGTATGACATTCAGGGCATTCTGTTTTAAATTCATGTTCTTTATGATAAATAATATGATCATTAGGACAAATATCAATTGCTTGATACTCTATTCCAATATCTTTCATACTAGCACATAATTCTCAGTATGAGCGATGGAGAATATTCGATGGTGGTAACAAAAACTCACCTATCAATCTATACAAAAAAATATAAGTTGTTAAAGTCATAACAATATTTATGGTACATGTTTCACCATTTAATTACTATAATGACATATATGACATACCTTAGCATACGTGACATTATTGTGTTGGATAAACCATTCATAACCTTCAAGTTCAACAACAACAATACAGCAGAAAGAAGAGTTGTTTGGAAGCTTTCATAAAGGGGTGTGGTTGCCTTCTCAAGTAGAGGTATATCATGGATGACATCAACATCATCTTGATCATCATCATCTGAAGCATCATCTCGAGCATCATCATCAATACCAAATGTGTCATGGATCAATGTATTAGTACCATCATCTGGTGCATCATCATCATCTTCCATGGAATCATAATCTTCAACTTCAATATTTGCACCTCCATGATCCTCCACTTCCATAGCCATATTCTCCATATTCGCACCTCCATGGTCCATATCATGTACTCCCCTAAGGAGGTCGACCTATATAAAAATGATGAACATAAACAAACCATAATAATGATCTCATCATCAAGTGTATTTCATATATATATATATATATATATATATATATATATATATATATATATATATATATATATATATATATATATATATTAATTGTTAAATAAATATAATGGAAAACTTACCAATTCATGATAATCAAACTCTCTTTCAATATGACCATTATCCCTACAATGTCTCTTAGTTGTTTTGATTAGCAATCTTCTAGTGTTTAAGCCCTTACAAATATTGCAGGGACAATAACATTTTCCATCATTTTTCTTTTCAAGTTTGAGCACAATCTATTGATTGTATCCCCATTACCTTCTTCACTTGGATTGTCTGACATGATTCTTCTTCACTTAGATTATCTATAACCTAATTATATATAGAAATTAAAAATTTAGTTATAAAATGATATTGAATTGAAACACTTTTGTTATTGTAGTCTTCCACCTCAAACTCTTTCCTATTGTGGCAAGAAAGAAAGATATTCAAATAATATAATAGTTTGTAAATAAAATGGAGGCAAGTTGAGACCACAAATGGAGGCAAGTTGTTGATTGAGCATGCAAGGAACAACACCCATTAGTACTTTTATCGAATTGTAAATTTCAATTTTGAACCATTCTATGAATATAGAAAATAGATGTAATGTAAAAAAATAACAAAATGTAGACACGACAGATTACTTATTTTATTATTCTACATTACTTACTATTTGACTGCACGTTCCACCTACAACTTGATCAAGTCTTGTTTGATGCTTCAATTTTGTGTTCATTGTCCTATAGAAGTACACAATTTTGTATTTCCCCAATATGTTATTCAAAAAACAACAATAGAATAAAATACTTGTTGAGAAAGATCATCATAGGAGTATCAGAAACTCGAGATCCAAAGATAACACAACATTGTAAGACTCTTACATTCAACCTTCAACTCATGCACCTAATAAATAGAAGGAAAAATACATCAAATTGAAAAATTTAATTGATGAATTGTGTTTTTATTCTGATCTTAATCAGCCAAATTTATATGAAATTCTAAAGAAGGCCTCACTCTTAATCAGCCAAATCTTCCTTGTACCACACAAAAAATTGTGTGATAACTATGTCTACTCCAACCTTAATTGTTTAAGAATTCATCATATCAGATAAAGTATGTTTAAAAATTGTTGGGACCGGTCCTTTGGTGTGTATTAAACATAATACAATTTTTAGTATATTATTATCACTCTATTTCCTTGTTGTAAACATGTCATTGGTTCAGTTTTGTAAAAAAAAATGCATTAGATACATTTAAAATTATCTTCATTGTCTTCTGATTGTCTAAATACTTCTTTATTTGTCAGCCAATTAATACATGCTAGTATAGAAAGAAGACAATTAGAAGACAATGAAAATTTGTCTGACAAAAATGAATACACTAAATTGAACCAATGGCATGTTTACAAAAATTATCATAACTCACAAGCAAAACTGAAACAATGGCATATTTATAACTCATTAAGAGTGAGGCCTTCTTTAGAATCTCATGAGTTTTGTACTACGCATGCAACATATTGTGAGTTTGAAGAGAGTTTGTGCCATGTGTGATAGAACCTAATTTTTCTAATATGGTGCATTGTTAAACAAATTAAAGGTAGAGTAGTTATTACTTAGTTTTTTTGTGGGGGACAATGAAGATTTGTCTGATAAATAGCAGGTCTTCTTTAGTATTTCATGAATTTTTACCACATATATTGTTTCAAGCCTTTGAGTCCTAGAGAAGAAGAATGGTGTAAGTTGAATAGATCAGAGTGAATGGGGTGTTGAAACATGGTGAATAGACCATGATCAGATGATACTTGATGTCATGACTAAGTTTCCCTCACAAACAGTGGCATAGACTGGTTTTACTAAGTTTTCTTTCTCTATTTTGAGGTTTCATTTCTCTGTCGTAGGGGTACAGTCAGAGGGTTCATTGATAAAATGATCCTTTGAATGGTTACTATGAATATGAATGATTTGATATAGCATATTGCTCATTTTACTTGAAGTTTGGAATAGCTTGTGCAAGGGTGAAAGTAGTTTTGATCATTTTGGTCGTGACTGTTCCTCTACACAATCAGGAAATGTAACAGTCTAATGATTATATGTAATGTTGAATGGATTAAATACTTTATTCTTGGTAGAACTAAATGGAAGGAATAGTGTTGGTATTAGGTTTCATTTATTATTAAATTCAATGGTTTCCAAGATATGTTGGAGAGTTTGCTCCTTGTTTGATGTTAACTGTTCCTACACAATCCACTCATACAATAGTGAAATGCCATGTGGAAGGGATGGTTGATAGTGTTCCTTGGGGAAAAGGGGATTTTGAAAAACTTGTTATCATTGTAATGTGTATTTCCAATATGTTTGGATGCAGGGAAGACCAGGAGAATGAAGGATCACTCACTGATTGCATGATAACCTGATTTTGAAGGGTCACTCGAAGAGGGGAATGAAGGATCAGTCATCGATTGCATGATAACCCCACCAAGATTTCTTTCCTTTAAGTTTTCATAATATCTCAAAGTATGATCATTATTATTTACTTTCTTCTATATGCTATTCTTTCTATGGTTTTGTTATCTCAAAAATATATCAAAAACATTGCAGATGTGCATATAAAAGAAAAATATAGTCCTTCAGTTGTTCCACATTGAAGCATTTCCTCTTGGGAGTATTCTCTTCATTTGTACAATATCTATCAAAAATGGTTCCCATATTTCTTCAAGATCTATTTTAATCTTTATATTGCAATTTTTATTAGATTTGACCAATAGTTGATTTCATTAGTATTTTATAGCATATACTCCTAATGTGAAATGTGGAGAGAAAGAAAGAGACACACTAGGTATGAATTACATGATATACTCATCATCACTTAGCACTTAAATAATAAATTATGGACAGGGAACAACCCCCTAACTTCTAGATGTTTGTTTCATGTTGGCCTCTTATTATATTCAAAGATAGGCTAGTCTTAGGCTAACAACCATAGTGCAGGGGCCATAAATTATGGATCCCAAAATAGTGCACACTTGTATTAAATTAGGTTCACTTTACTACAAGGGAATGGAAACCATGCAATAGTGCCTCATGGGGATGGAAGCAACCCTTCACCAAGAAGATGATTGTGTCTGCAATATTTACTAGAGGCAAAGAACATAATTTGGTTCTAGCAATTACTCCTAGAAGATAATGGCACGCACAAAACACTTGCAAAAGATAGCACTCACTATATCTTTTATCACTCTTTTAAAGCTAGGACAATAAATCACAAAGATTGATCAACGAATTCTTGAACGCAAAGAACCATTGACAATTATGATTCATGTGTACAATAGCCAACAACCAGTTGTTCCAATCATGGTGTCCAATAATTATGTTAGAAAAAGCATCTACAAATCTTTTACACAACCATAATAGATTCAAACCATGAACCATAAAAACCTAACAATGGACTAACAAAGATACAGCCTAAACAAATCTTGATCATATTCCACCCTATTGTAAGGCCCAAGAAATAACTCTAACTTAAAGCTACACATTCCTCTAGATGAAGCTCAAAGGTCAGGTAGCTGAAGCATAGCAATACTTGAATGAATATAGGAATAATTTGATGTAAAATCATTTGCTAGCTTGGTTTGTGGGTTTTCCACATAATGTTTTCCCTTAAACCACATTTATAGTTTGAGAAAGTCAGAAAAAAATGTTTCAGATTTATATTATCCTTTAGAACTAGCACACTGCCATCAAAATGCATAATCATTGGTCATGTCAAGAAAATTCCTATTGATTAGTAGGATTTCCTTATAAAAATTTGATGCATTGATTTCTTGTGAATTATCGACTACTATGTATCCTACAACTATGGAAGGAATAGTGTTGGTGTTAGGTTTCATTTATTATTGAATTCAATGGTTTCCAAGATGTGTTGAGGAGTTTGCTCATTGTTTAATGTTAACTGTTCCTGCACAATCCACTCATAAAATAGTGAAATGTTATGTGGGAGGGATGGTTGATAGTGTTCCTTAGGGGAAGGGGGATTGTGAAAGACTTGTTATCATTGAATTGTATATTTTGAATATGATTGGATGCAAGGCAGACCAAGATAATGAAGGATCACTCACTAATTGCATGATAACCTGATTTTGAAGGGTCGCTGATTGAGGGAGCAGTCAAGGTCCGGATGATTGGGTCATTGGAGGACCCTATTTCTTTGTATTAATTGCTATTAAAATTGGATGCATGGATTTCTTGTGAATTATCGACTACTATGTATCCTACAACTACATCTGTAAATCTACATATACTTCTCTAGGGTTGTAAGCCACTTAGGGATCAAAATATAGAAACTAAATAAAAATCATTCTTTGTCCTATTTCCTTTTAACAAAGTCTCAACTATCAATGATACAATACATTTCATACTCTAAGCTATCAATACAAATAGTTCCTAGCTAGAAGCTCACAAGTTATCCATTTGATAACCACAGTAAACATTTTTTTTAAATGGATATCATTAAGCACAAGCACCAATAACACCAAATAATGGAGTTAAAGCACGAGCTACGGAACGACACCAATAGAATGTGATCATTTCAGTGATAGCAATATACAATGGCATCATTAAACATATATATATGCTAGTAATATCAACAAACGTGAATCTAAACATTTGAATACAATGAATCGATATCCTTGAGCACAAGCAATAATAACATCAAATAATAGAGATAAAGCACTGGCTAGGGCATGACACCAGTAGAATGTGGTAATTTCAAAGAGCATTCATGATCAAATAAAATGCAATGTATTCAAATATGATGTCAGAGGCTCGAAAGATGAAGAAATCACATACCTTCTCCCACGCTCATCTTTCACTCCTTTTCTCCCACTCCTCTATCCAATCGAAATAAAAATGATGAGGTCGTTTCACTTTTTTTTAATTTATACCTTGAATCTGTCGAAATTCTGATGGTCAATTAAACACCCATGGGAATACCAACACCATCGTGGCCTATTACAAAAAAATACTAAATTCATAATAAAAAGTTACCCGTCAGAAACTTCTATCGAAATTTGGCCCCAAATGTAGTAGTGTGTAGTGTCAATTAACACGTGTATGTGAGTTGGCATGGCCAAATAAATTGTTATTGGTTGTCCTCCACCTTTGAGTCACCTTGTAGTTTCCCAAAGTTAGGTATCTTGGTTGTTGAGCCTTGGGAGGGAATCTTATTTTAATTTTTCATGAGTCAACTCTTAGTGGAATTTTCAAGGGTTAGATGTAGCTCTAAAGGTTAGTTAGGGTTAAAATAAGATAACTCCATAGGTGCACTTTAGGTTGGGGGCCAAATATTGACCAATAGGATGATTTTGTCTCCTTTTTGCCTCTTCTAAAAATATCTTTTTAGAAAGTGATGAATTTGGGATGTGTCATATTTTCCTCTCTTGCAATTTGAATTTCCCTCTTATTGGAGAGAGAACTCTTGGATAGTGTGTCCAATCATCTTTGAGGTTAGGTAGGATGTTAGGTAGGGTTTTCCTTTTAGTGGGATGGAGAGAAATTTGTTAGGTTTATTGCCCACTCTCCAATTTTGGAGATTTCTAGTGGACTTAGCAGGTTTTGGTGGACTTAGCAAAGGAAGGCTTGTAGGAAGCAAGCTCTTCTCAACCCTCATGGTCATAGCTTGGAGAAAGGTTGGTGCCCTTTCATGGAAGACCCATTTTATTTACCTATTTGAATATGTAGATTTTTGTGTGTTGTATATGTTTTTTGTAAAGTTTTATGCTTTCCTTTCATGGCTTCTTGTTTAATTTTATTTGCTTGTTTTGTTTTTTTGTTTCTTGTTTTGTTGAGGTGTGCAAGGCTAAACACACCCTTAGGAGGGAAGAGAGCCTTGATGGGTCAAGGGATTTAGTTGGGAATGTCCATTTAGTGTAGAGTCAATCCTCATAAATGAAGGGGATGAAGCATGGATGTATGGGCTCTATGTTGCCATTTTTTTATCTACATATTTGGGGGCCATAAGGGTTGTCACTTGTGTATGGAAATGGAAGGAATGGTATTTTTGGTTATGGCCTTGTGAAGGCATTGGTTTATATTTTTGGGCCTTGTTGAAGGCATGGTTTCATATTTGATTGGCTTCTCCTACTTGGGTATTTTCCACCTTCACCCCTCTTATGGGTCCAAGGTGGCCCATTGTGTAAATCCATGAGAATAAAATTTTATTTGTAATATGTGATTGTTGGTTTTTATTGTGTATGTGTGTTTCAAGAATGTTTGTACCCACATCCATCTTTATTTTTCCAAGCTCGGGGGTGGCCATGTAATGGCCTAGGTTGGGAGGTGAGCCTCCATGGTCAAGTGGCTTTCTACTTGGAAATATTGTTGGTTTTGTGGAAAAAAAAGGAGATTTAGTCAATTTCTACTTGTAAATTTTTGTGTAAAAAGGGCTAAAAAAAGTTTTGTATATATACTTATATATCCATAGATGTATATGTATCATCTTAAAATGCAAGCACTTCCATGATAAGAGTGTTTAGACCTCCAAGTAAGTGGTCTGAAGCCATGGTAAGTGCCTTGATTGGGTCTTTGCATGTATCTAGCTTTTCCCCTATTCTTCTTCCCTTTGCACTTGATTTTCACTTCATATCTGCATTTCCTAACATTTTGGGCCAGGATCCTGAGGTTTTTGACCATAAGGTCAAAGTTGACCTTATGGGATCAAAGTCAACCTCGACCCTGACCTAGTGAGGATCAACCTTAACCCTGACCTAGTCAAGTTTGAGCTCATCCTTGACCCCATTGTCCAAGTTTTAAAATTTTTTGATTTCTAGGTGTTGGGTTTCAGGGATATTTTTTTGGAATGGTAAATCCTTAAATTGCATTTAATCTAGGTATATTTTCTAAAGGTTAGGACCTAATTGAGATTTAATTCTCCAAGGTGGCCCCTCTAAAGGATTGTGCCCTAGTTCACTATAAAAGGAAGCCTCCCTCTCTCATTTTCTCCATCAAGTTTTGTGAGAACATCTCATCTAAAGCAATTTCATGAGAAAGTGCAAGCAAGTGAATTCAAACATTCAAGCATTCAAGTGTTCAAGCATTCATCCATCAAAGAGATCCATTGTTAGCCATTGAAGGATTCAATCTCTTTGGAGCCCCCTTGAAGATCCATCCTTTTACATTCATCCAAGCCTCCTCATATGCAAAGATCAATTCAAGATTGGTGTTGAAGATCAAATGCCATTGATTTGAGACATCCTACATTCATTCTACATCCATTGGAGCATTCCTACTTGTGGATTTGAGGATTTGAATCCTTTATAATGACTTCAACATAAGCAAGGTGAATTATTTCAATTGCTTTGTTTATGCACACTACATTTCAATTCAATTTCAAAGCTAATTCTTAAATTGGGGTTTGACCAAGTCAAACCCCCATACAAACAAAACCCTCATTTTCTTGTAGGTACAGGTGCAGAATTTTAGATCTGAGAGAGAAGTTGGATACGCTTTTTAGCGAACTTCTAAGATCTATGAACAAAGTCAAAATCGACTTTCAAATAAAGAATCTAGCCTTTGACCTTTTATGAAGGTCAAAGTCAACCTGATCTCATCTTGGAAAAAGATTTATGGGTTTTCTTCGTCTTGGCATTTCTAGTCTGAAATAGGTTGCAAAATTACCTGAAAGTATACACAAACATCAAAAATTGGCATTTTCTAGATTTGCCCTAATTTGAGGTTAGTACTTGTATTTCAATTATTTTAGATTTCAAGCATAATTCAACAATAGGGAAATATAAAGTTTCTCTCTCTTTTTCATATTCTTCATAGATTGGTTCGATTGTGCACTAACCTTTTGGTTGATCAAATTGGATCTCTCATTTTGGAATTTGGATTTGAGAGTAGATCTTATATTTCCCCCATACATTTACATTTGAATAGGTGTGATGTCATTTTACCCCTATTCATTTTGGTGAACCCAACATAATTACTCTCCTTTTTTTTGTGGAATTTGATATCCTATTGTGTTTTGTGGTGTTAGATTTCTTTTTATCTTGTTAGTATTAGATTTCTCCTTTGTGTTAGATCTTGCATGCTAATTAGATTTAAAAAATACAAAAATATTCATGCTTTATGTGTTTTTAGTTTAGTTCATTTGCATTATATTAGTTATGAGCTTTACTACTACTAGTCCTACTTATAACATTCTAGTTAGAAGAAGTCATAGACTCATGGGTGCCTTTGATCCTGAATCTTCCTCTCCTTTCCTTAGGATCCTGGATGATATCTTGATTCTTCATGATTCCAATCCTACCATGGAGAAAAAATCTTCTTACTCCCCTCAAGATGAGGATGACGCTTTAAGAGTTCCTCCTGAACAAATCCAAAAGCTTTCCACTAAACTTGATAAAATGGGTAATTAGCTTATTCAAGAGAACCATAATCAAGATTTTATTCAAGCTATAGAGGCTGTTAAGAAAGTTCTTCATGATAGTGATCAAGGTGTTAACCTCTTGCATGGTATCACTCACCTTGTGCATTCAAATGTTAAACCTTTAACTCAAGAAGCTCAAGATTTAGGGTTGACTCCTCCTAGTGTTGAACCTCCTAATCATTTACCTAGTCTTCCTACCGATACTCCTTCTTTAGTGACTATGACAGTTCCCTCTTTTCCTATGAGTATTCCTCATGTATCCCTTCCTACATCACAACCTTCATATCATAATGTTCATTTTACTTATTCCAATCCACTTCCAACTGTAGTTCCTAGTGTTCCTCCAGTTGTGTCTTCTATTCCTACAGCTTCTTACACTTTACCTAGTGTGTCTCCTACATCCTGATGATGGATCATGTAGTATGATCTAAAACGTTGATGTTAAAAAACTCTACACAATCAAAACCAGAAGCTGATACTAACATATGAATGGATTGTGGAAATCTAATAGATCTGGGTGTCTAATGTTGTTACTCCTATTTCCTCTAATGATTCAACAATCATTAGTTTGGCTCAAACTATGTCATCCGTACAACAAAAACTTGCTTCCTTAACTCAAAAGGACTTTAGTATTCCTACATATGACATGGGAAGTCCTTTGTCCTTGGATATTATTCGTACTCCTATTCCTCAGCAAGGTGATATGCCTCGTCTTGAGAATTATAACAGAAAAGGAGATCCTATTCATCATGTTAAAACATTTCAAATCCTTTGTAGTGATTATGCTCATGACCATAGGATTTTAGCCAAACTGTTTGCTAGAACCTTCTGTGACAAGGCCTTACAATGGTATTGCTCCTTGCCTCCTTATTCTACTGATTCCTTTCCAAAACTTGCTAATGTCTTTATTCAGCAATTTCAATACAACATTGGCATGCAATTGTCTTTGACTGATTTGATGCATTGTAAACAAAGTGTTAAGGAAAAATTAATTGACTTTATTGGTAGATTTAAGCATTTGCATGCTCAGATTTCTTATCATGTTCCTGATATTGATATTCAATGTATGTTTATTTCAAATTTGCAAAAGGTTAGTAGAGATAAGATTTTGGTTACTGAATTTACGTTTTTCAACAACTTTGTGCAACACTTTATCATTATCAATTACAAGTGAGTCAATTTGAGAGCAACACTCCAATGGCTCCTGTTTTAGTTGATAAGAGTGATGTTGCTCCTAATCCAAACAAATTTCAACAACTATGTCAAGATAAACAAACAAGCGAATGCAGTTGTTGATCAAGTTGTTGTTGCATCTCACAATGCCACTTCTACATCCACTGCTTTTCGATTAAATCATACATTTGCTCCTTTGTTTGAATCTTTACATACTATTATGAATAGGTTGTTAACTGCTAATATGATTACTTTACCTCCTTTTTGACATCTTTTACCTACTATGATTGCATCTAAATCTTTTGATCAAAATGCTTTTTGTCACTATCATCGTTAGAATGGTCATGATACTAAGAAGTGTTATTCTTTAAAACATAAGGTTCAAGACTTAATTGATGCTAATGCCTTATTTGTTGATAATTTTGATGGTAGTGGGAACAAATTCATCTCTCCTCCTAATCAAAACCTTCAAATCTATACGAATCCTTTACCTATGCATGATACTAATACAATTTCTCAGCCATCTGCTATGGAAATTGTGTATGATTCAAAGATGGATGATCTCAATCATGTTGTTAATCAGGTGGAGCATGTTGGTCAATCAATATCTCCCCCTCAACCTCAAATTCAACCTCAATCTCAGATTCAACCTCAAGTTCAATCTCAACCTCGACCAAAACCTAAACCTAAAATGAAAACTCAACCTAAACCTCGACAACAACCTAAGCATAAAAGACCTCGGGAACTTTTGATTACCTTTGATGATTCTGGCTAGGATTTCTTAGAAACCTGCTCATGGTTGTCTTGTTGATCCTACATCCTTAGTTAATGTTATTACTAAAGAAAATCTTTTTATAAAAAGCTTACAACATGATTCTTATGATACATCAGATGTGTGGATTGAAACTTGTAATGGTTTTCTTTATCCATCATTTGGTTCTATTACTTTATCAGTTGAACTTTGTGGAAAAATTATGAACACTACCTTTGTTGTGGTTCCTATTTCTGATCAATTTTAAGTTAAGCTAGGTTTGCCTTGGTTGACTACCATGCATGATGTTGCTTCACCTATCCATAAGTGTCTTAAGTTCATTCATGATGACGAAGTGAAGACAATTAATCATAGTCTATATTAACCTTCTAGGCCTAGAGATTGTGCTACTCTTGATTTCTTTTGGCCTTCATTATCTAACTCATGTCCTCCTCAACCTGATAATCTTTTTTGATCATATCAAGCTTATAAACATCGTAAGATTCTTCAATTAAGCATACCTCCTATGAATCTTAATCGTGGTCTTTTGCCTACACCTTCTATACCTCCTTTAACTTTGGCTTCTAGTTCTGTTAATCAAGTTCCTTCTATCAAAAATATTGTGATTGTTTCTCCTATTGTTAATAATCCTATTAATCTTCCTAAAGGACTAGTGAAGGATCCTATGATTGTTCCTCTTAGTTCTCAACCTATGTCAAATAAATCAAAATGTAATCGATCAGCTAATGAATGTCATAAGAAGTGTCATGCTCATGCTAAAGCTCGTAATTCTATTCTTCAAAGATCTCTACCTTCCTTAGATAAACCTATGCATGATGTGTTAGAAGAGGTTGTTACTAACAATGATGTTTAGATGCATGATTATGATGATTCTATTCGTATCTTAGATCCTAATTTGATTAATTTAGATGAAGAAGATACTCTTGATGATACTAATGATGTTAATGATGAATATGAGACTATTAACATTGACATTGATTTACCTAATATGCTTTCATCACAATTAACTCTTACACCTAGTGTCGAACATTGTGATTCTCAAGAGGATCCTTGTTTGGAACTAGCTATCATTTCTACTGTGTTGGATATAGTCCCTCTTGTGAGTTACCCACCTTCCCTAAATGATATACAACAAGATGGGGAGAGTAGGTGGCACGCTTGATCATCTTGTCCTTCATTGTAGCTTTGTTGTGCTTTTGCCTAATGTATTGTGTTTCTCCTGTAATGTGTTTACTAAATGTTGTTAGATTTTTTTATACGATCCTTGTTACTCAGTTGGTGCAAGGTGATGAAGGAATCGAAACTATTGTTCAAATTCTTCTATATGTATCTCTATTCTTCTATGCGTTGTTCAATGTTATGTTGAAATTATGCTATTATTCATAAATGTTTCCTCGTGTAATCTGCTTGGATCCAAGATATGGTAGCACTAATTCTTTTTGGTCTCCATGTCATGGTTTGAAAAGATTCTCCTTCGTATATCTTATGTGATCTTTCCTCCTTTGTGATCGTAGTTCTACTTTCTTTGGAGAATGATGTCAATTCATTTGCAATAATATCATATATATATTATCTTATGATCATACTAACCCCATGGTAGGTATATCCATTCTTTGTTCTCTGTATGTTTCTGTGATATTTCCCTTGATTTTTCTTCGTCTGGGGGCATCTCGACATGGAAACGTAATTAGTGGAGTTGTTTATGTTTCCGTTAAAGCCATTGCTCCTGTTAAAGTGTTAGCAATGACTTTAACGTGGGGGCATATGCTCTGCTCACTTGTTGCACACACACACTTTTCGATATGCACATGTTATTTTTCAAGATACTTCTCTCCCTTCTTGGAATAGTAACTAATCCTTAAAGCATGGATTTATATTTTAGAATCTCTTGATCCCTCCAGTTTCAAATACATATATATATTTTGATCCCTTAAGGTCGGAGGTGTCCTTAAGACTGGATCTCTTTATTGTTTTTGGTTTTATTCTTATGGAATAGAATATTCCTAAGGGTGAATCCTTGATGGGTTTACTAGTGAGTAGACACATTCACTAGGTGGTTCAATTCCATCTTTCCAGTTGCGTTGTTTTCTTGTGTGATTCACAATGGGACATAAGTTCTCATTGGGTGAGGTAATCACACTCCTTTCTCTCTAGAGATGTCTCTCTTATTGTGATCTAGGAGTCGATGAAGACTTGAGTCCCGGGGGGCTTGAGTTTTCTCTTTGTCCCTTGGATTATGATAAGATTATCTTTTCATTCTCATCTCCTTTACCAAGAGTTTACATTGAGTCCATCCTCTTGCTAAAGTGGGGGCTTAATGTATCATCTTAAAATGGAAGCACTTCCATGATAAGAGCATTTAGCCCTCTAAGTAAGTGGTCTGGGGTCATGTTAAGCGCCTTGATTAGGTTTTTGTATGTATCTAGCTTTTCCCCCTGTTCTAATTCCCTTTGCACTTGATTTTCACTTCATATCTACATTTCCTAACATTTTGCACCAAGATCCTGAGGTTTTTGACCATAAGGTCAAAGTCATCCTCGACCCTGACTTGGTCAAGATTGACCTTGATCCTGACCTAGTCAGGTTCGAACTCGTCCTTGACCCCCAGTCCAACTTTCAAAATTCCTTGATTTTCGAGTGTCAGGTTTCAGGTATATTTGTTTTCCCGCCTCCGGATCGGCCATTTCAAATTTCATAATGGTAAATCCTTAAATTGTATTTAATCTGGGTATATTTTCTAAAGGTTAGGACTTAATTGGGATTTAATTCTCCAAGGTGGCCCCTCTAGAAGATTGTGCCCTAGTTCACTATAAAAGGAGGCCTTCCTCTCTCCTTTTCTCCATCAAGTTTTGTGAGAACATCTCATCTAAAGTAATTTCATGAGAAAGTGGAAGCAAGTGAATTCAAGAATTCAAGCATTCAAGTGTTCAAGCATTCATCCATCAAGGAGATCCATTGTTAGCCATTGAAGGATTCAATATCTTTGGAGCCCCCTTGAAGATCCATCTTTCTACATTCATCCAAGCCTCCTCATATGCAAAGATCAATTCAAGATTTGTGTTGAAGATCAAATGTCATTGATTTGAGACATCCTACATTCATTCTACATCCATTGGAGCATTCCTACTTGTGGATTTGAGGATTCAAATCCTCTACAAGGACTTCAACATAAGCGAGGTGAATTGTTTCAATTACTTTGTTTATGCACACTAAATTTCAATTCAATTTCAAGGTTAATTCCTAAATTGGGGTTTGACCAAGGCAAACCTCCCATACAAACAAAAACCTCATTTTCTTATAGGTATAGGTGCGAGATTTTAGATCTGAGAGTGAATTTGGATACCTTTTTCGGTGAACTTTTGAGATCTGCAAACAAAGTCAGAATTCAACCTTCAAATAAAGAATCTAGCCTTTGACCTTTTATGAGGGTCAAAGTCAACTTGATCTCATCTTGGAAAAAGATTTATGGGTTTTCTTCATTTTGGCATTTCCAGTCTGAAACAGGTTGCAGAATTGCCTAAAAGTACACACAGACATTAGAAATTGGCATTTTCTAGATTTTTCCTAGTTTGAGGTTAGTACTTGTATTTCAATTATTTTAGATTTCAAGCATAATTCAACCATAGGGAAATATAAGGTTTCTCTCTCTTTTTCATATTCTTCATAGATTGATTTGATTGTGCATTAGCCTTTTGGTTGATCAAACTGGATCTCTCCTTTGGAAATTTGGATTTGGGAGTAGCTCTCATATTTCCCCCATACATTTACATTTGAATAGGTGTGAAGTCATTTTTATCCCTATTCAATATATACCCTATTAGAATACATTGTTAGGTTGATGTTTAAAAAAAAAGACTTAGTTATTCTCTATCTTTCCTCTTGTTGATTTTAGAGGAGTATATATATATATATATATATATATATATATATATACACACACACACACACCCTTGTATACTTATGTGTATGCAAAACTTGAAAATCTTAATCTTCTTCTTGCTCCTTGCCAAACCTACAATAACCAAATGAGAGACTAGGGTTTTAGTACTACAAGTAGAAGGAAATAGAATTCGAAATAAAGAGACTATGAAAAGTCAAAGGTCATTAAATTATAGTAAAACAAAGATTAAAATTTAGACATAATTTGAGATCAGGTAGTAGAAGGAAGGTACTACAAGGTAGAGCACCCCAAATTGAGACAAATAAAGACTAAAAGAATCCTCTCCCATGTCTATCAACTAGAAAGAAGAAGTTGGAGTAATGGAGGAATTCCTTAGTTGAATTCATTAAAGGAGTTGTGGGAACTAGAGTGAGTTGAGACCTTGGTAGTGAAATCTTGTGGAGTAGAGGAGATTAGGAAGAATCCCTCAGTTTGAAGGGTCTTAGGAACCCTAAGATAGGTCAAGAGAAGACCTAGAGAAGTCCTAGAGGAAATAGGACAATTGGAAGGAAGATCTCCCTATCAAATTGGTATCAGAGTCATTAAAAGGCTTGGGTAAACCTGTATGTCAGAAACAAGTGAATCCATTGAAGATAGCACAATGGTGAACAATGTTGAATTGGCCAGAGAAGTGGTGGACTAAAAGGAAAGAAATAGTCTCCTAGAGGAGATTGTGGAAGATTTGAAAAATAAGCTAGAGCTAGTGGTCGAGGCTACTGAAAAGATGAAAGAAAAGATGGATGTGGAAGATGACAATAGCAAGGCATTTACTAATGAAGATTATGTTCCTGAACCTAATCCACCTATCTAAGAAGAACCCTTCCTAAAAGCCATCAAGGCATTAGGAGGCAAAGCATTAGAAGGAATACCCCTATTCATTGACAAGATGGATTCAGAGCTAGTGATGGAGTGGATTGAAGGGATGGATAATCACTTTGAATGTGAAGGTGTCTTAGAGGCACAAAGAGTGAAGGTAGCCAAATCAAGACTAAGGGGACCAGTCCTAAAATGGTGGAAGTTCCCTCAATAAGAGAGGGAAAGAGAAGGGAAGAGACCCATTGCAAATTGGAATGCTATGTTCACAAAGATCAAGGAGAATTACTTGCCACAGGATCATGAGATCCAAATGCACAAGAAAAGGCAGAATCTCAGACAAAAAGAGATGGATGTCACTTCTAACACCAAGAAGTTTCAAAAACCATGCTTGAGGTCTAAAGTTCAAGAAGAGGAAAGTATCTGAGTTTATAGATACTTGAGTGGTTTGAGATGGAGTATCTAAGAAGAAATCAATCTTTAGACTCCCACTACTATCCACAAGTGCTTCTAATTAGCACTAATGGTAGAATAAAAGAAGAAAAAGAAATAAGACTTCACCTCCAAATTTAGAGGTAGAGGAAGAGATTCTAGAGGACATAGAGGTGGCTATGGTACTAAGATTAATGAACCTACAAATTAGAGAGACTCCAAATTGGTGGATGTTGTCCTCAATTTTGACATCACAACATTGTGGCAACCCTACGCAATTTTCTTGTCAATTCGTAGGAGTATCCTCTATGATTTGAACATTTTGAATAAAGTGTTATCAAGATAATTCATCCCTGAAAAACTCTTTATAACACACATTTCACGCATTCTTTAAGTCCTTCTTTGTTTTTCTCTTCCTTGTTAGCATATTTTTATCTTGATTTTCCCTTGAGCTAATAGCCCTTTGAAATACGCTCGTTTTGAGCTAACTTAGATATCAAACGAAGTTGTACAACTCAAGTTATGATGTAAAAGGTGGAGTTTTTTAGACTGACTACATATTCTTTAAAAATCTTTAAAAGGTGGGGTTTTCAAAGTCAATTGCACGAGTTCGAATTATACTTAATATATAAAATGGATGTAGATGTCCATTTTCAAATTTCAACTCATTTTGAGTTGATTTAGCTATAGTTTTTAATATTTTCGTGAAATTAGCTTTAAAATGATCTAATTTCATGTTACTTTATTAAACACTATAGTTATATATTAAATTAATTCAAAATTAAAACACTTAAGTTCAAAGAGGTGTGGTTTTTATTATTCATTGCATACAATCAACATGGAAAACACTTTTTAAGCCCACCTCTTGAAATTAAGTCTTTTATCCATTAAATGCATTGTTTTTATATGCAACTGCATATGTAAAACATGTAAAAGTGGCTTTTTCTAAGCCAAAAGCATGTTTTATAAGAATGTGCAGTTGAACTCAAAAATAATCTATTTAATCCTTTATGAGTGTTGTTTTTATATGCGATTGCATATTGAAAACAGCGTATTTAAAAACTCTCCAAGTGGCTTTTTCCTCATGAAAGACATGTTCTAATCAATATGTCAATGCACTTGAAAAGTGCATTTTTAATAGAGAATCACTAAGGGCATTGTTTTTAAACCCAAATACATATCTTTTTATATATTTTTACATGTGCAAACATTGTATTTAATCCTTCCTTTTAGGTGTCGAATTTTGGAGACATTGCATATGTTTTAAAGCACATGCATACACTTCTCAAAAGTGTGTTCTTACTTCTTTGTTGGCTGCCTTTCCTCATGGCATCGAATTTTAAGAGGATTGCATATGTTAAAAACAATGTGCAAAACCATTTTCAAACAATGTATTTAATATCCTTCATAGGGTGTTGAATTTTGAAGACATTGCATATGTTTTCAACTCATGCAAAGGCATATGAAAAGTGTGTTTTTAATGCCCAGGGCTTGGCTGTTGTTTTTAAAAACATTTACATGTTTGTTTTTGTATGGTTTTACTCTTCCAAGCTATGTTTTTCCATGGACATTGAATTTGAGAGTGATTGCACATTATTTTTGAATGTGTTTTCACTTCAACAAAGTGAGTTTTTTATTCTCAAGTTACATTTCTTCTTAAGGCGTCGATTTTTGAAGGCATTGCACATGTTGTTTGAAACGCAAAGCATGTGCATTTTGGTAAAAACAGTCCACTTCTTGGTCATTATTCTTCAAAAACACCTCATGTTTGGAAAATTTGAGCATTTAATATCATTTTCTCAGCCTATGAACTGATTTTGGTAAGTTATTTGTTCTTTTTATACATTTATTTTACCATTTTTGGTTGGATTTATGCCTTAGATGACATTTTTCTTCCTCATTGCATATACAAGGAAATAGTCAAAATGGTTGCTATTTCTTGGCATTTTATCCCTCATTCTTTCCCACTTGGCTGTATATGCATGTTGACTATCCAAAATCAAAGGAAAGAGACTAGGAATGTGATCTATATATACTCTTTCAAAAAAATCTTTCCTAAATCCAAAAATCTATTGGATTTATTTCCGATTTCGTTCAAGATTTTGAAAGATTTCATCTTGAGGATTGAGGTAATCTCTTCCTAAGTCTTTTCCTTATTTTTCTTTCCAAGTTATTTAACTTACATGTAAACTTTCATTTTTGTTTTACATGTGATTAAATTCATGTTTCTTCTATTTCTACCTTCTATTCTCAAGATGCATATGCAAGAACTTCATCTTCCTTGCATGTGCAGTCGGGATTAAAAACCTCGCTCTATGGTGAAGAAGAAAACAAATCCAATGCAAGTCCATACATATGTTATCTTCCACAAGTACATTTGCATAAGTTGTTGTCCCTACCACTGCCATATGACGTAAAACTCATAATGGTGGTCAATTCAACACTTATTATAAAAACAAATATCCATCCATTCATTTGTCATCCTATCTTTCATAATTCTCACTGTCCACATATCAAATCACCTCCAAGAACTCATTTTTGGCTCTTCCTTATCATTTTTGAACTAAAATCCAATCATCTCTTCACTGTCCTAAATTTTAGCAATTGTAGCAAATGGGTTTGAATAAAGTAATCTCTCTTTGGATTCATTTTCTCCCATCACAAGAATGGATCCTACAGTGCAAAGGTTGGCAAATGAGTTGTTTGCTCTCAAAAAAAAAATAGCTCAAGGTATGTTCTTTGTTCCTCATGAGGATGTAGAAATGACACCCCTTCCAACTAATGCTCATAGTCCTACCGGTGAGAATCAACAAAGATTAGTTTCATCATCAAAGAAGCTTGCTATTAAGGCACCATCAGTGAAGGCAACAACAAAGCATCTTGAATCTGAGGTTAGTGATTTTGTTATTCTCTTCCAATAAAAGGAAGAAGAATTAGTTGGTGACTCTTATTTTTGGTTCACACAGTCTCAAAAAGTCATTGATGAAAATCAAAAAGATAAAACTCACTCTTTCAATGTTCAAGCAAATGAAGATGGTCATGTCGTTAGGCATGAATAGATAGACATGCATGAAGGTCTTAGTCAAGCTGAAAATAATGCATTGGTATTGCATGAAAGATCTACCATGGAACTTAATGAGGATCTTATCATGAACATCATAGGGGAATTTTGTTCAAATGTTGAACAAATTCTTAACCAACATGATGCAAAAGGAAGAAATGAGGTAAACCGTTTTGATCAACCTGAAGTAATGGTGGTTGATGAACTAGTTACTCAAGTTGCAGCATTCGGCAAGAAGAATTCAGAATTTGTCTAGTCAACGGGATGTCCCATCAGACATCGTGCTTGGTTGGAGGCCAATGAAAAAGCATTAATTCCACTTGTACATAAGCATGAAGATACAATTGAAGAAGAGGCTAAACATACATTTGCAATTCATTTGGAACAGTTTGAATTCATGGACCTATCTTGGAGCAGCAGTACATATGATTCATCTCAAAAAGATAAAATTGTTTATCTCTTCCAAAAGGTGTTACATCAAACATTGACATCATTGCTCTAGTTGTTCGTGCTCTATCTATACAAATTTTCCTGTGAACATGAAAGGTACTATAAGTTCCTCAAAAAAGGTAGCTATTTTGTTGAACTAGTAAATGGTTTCATTTGAAAAGTTGCATTGTTGGCTAGTTTTAATTAGGTAGGTTTTTCTTTGTTTTCAATAAGTGCATTTGCACAAGTTTGTTCTAGGTTTTCTCTGCATTGGTCGCATGATTCTTTTTAAGTCTTTTTCTTTTTAGTCGCCTGACTCTATAGCCCAATGGAGTAGATGGAGGCACTTAGAGGTCTGGATTGTACATTCCTCATTGTTTCTAAGAATAAATGAGGTATGTTCCCCAGTTAGAGTTAGTTGTTGTCCTCAATTTTGACATCACAAAATTGTGGCAACCCTATGCAATTGTCTTGTCAATTCGTAGGAGCATCCTCTATGATTTGAACATTTTGAATATAGCGTTATAAAGACAATTCATCATCCCTGAAAAACTCTTTATAACACACATTTCATGCATTCTTTAAGTCTTTTTCTTTATTTTTCTCTTCCTTGTTAGCATATTTTTATCTTGATTTTCCCTTGAGCCAATAGCCCTTTGAAATACGCTAGTTTCGAGCTAACTTAGACATCAAACAGAGTTGTACAACTCAAATTATGATGTAAAAGGTGGGGTTTTTCAAACTGACTGCATATTCTTTAAAAAACCTTAAAAGGTGGGGTTTTCAACGTCAATTGCACGAGTTCGAATTATATTTAATATATAAAATAGATTTTGATGTCCATTTTTAAATTTCAACTCATTTTGAGTTGATTTAGCTATAGTTTTTAATGTTTTCGTGAAATTAGCTTTAAAATGATCTAATTTCGTATTACTTTATTAAACACTATAGTTATATATTAAATTAATTCAAAATTAAAACACTTAAGTTCAAAAAGGAGTGGTTTTTATTCTTCATTGCATATCATCAACATGCAAAACACTTTTTCAAGCCCACCTCTTGAAATTAAGTCTTTTATCCATTAAATATATTGTTTTTATATGCAACTGCATATGTAAAACGTGTAAAAGTGGTTTTTTCTAAGCCAAAAGCATGTTTTATAAAAATATGCAGTTGAACTCAAAAAGAATCTATTTAATCATTTATGAGTATTGTTTTTATATGCGATTGCATATTGAAAACAGCGTATTTAAAAACTCTCCAAGTGGCTTTTTTCTCATGAAAGACATGTTCTAATCAATATGTAAATGCACTTGAAAAGTGCATTTTTAATAGAGAATCACTAAGGGCATTGTTTTTAAACCCAAATACATATCTTTTTATGTATTTTTACATGTGCAAATATTGTATTTAATCCTTCCTTTTGGGTGTCGAATTTTGGAGACATTGCATATGTTTTAAAGCACATGCATACACTTCTCAAAAATGCGTTCTTACTTCTTTGTTGGCTGCCTTTCCTCACGGCGTCAAATTTTAAGAGGATTGCATATGTTAAAAATAATGTACAAAAGCATTTTCAAACAATGTATTTAATATCCTTCACAAGGTGTTGAATTTCGGAGACATTGCATATGTTTTAAACTCATGCAAAGGCATATGAAAAGTGTGTTTTTAATGCCCAAGTCTTGGCTGTTGTTTTTAAAAACATTTACATGTTTGTTTTTGTATGGTTTTACTCTTCCAAGCTGCGTTTTTCCTTGGATGTTGAATTTGAGAGTGATTGCACATTATTTTTGAATGTGTTTTCACTTCAACAAAGTGAGTTTTTTATTCCCAAGCTGCATTTCTTCTTAAGGCATCGATTTTTGAAGGCATTGCACGTTGTTTGAAATGCAAAGCATGTGCATTTTGGCAAAAACAGTCCACTTCTTGATCATTATTCTTCAAAAACACCTCATGTTTGGAAGATTTGAGCATCTAATATCATTTTCTCAGCCTATGAAATGATTTTGGTAAGTTATTTGTTTTTTTTATAGATTTATTTTACCATTTTTGGTTGGATTTATGCCCTAGACGCCATTTTTCTTCCTCATTGCATATACAAGGAAATAGTCAAAATGGTTGCTATTTCTTGGCATTTTATCTCTCATTCTTTCCCACTTGGTTGTATATGCATGTTGACTATCCAAAATCGAAGAAAGAGACTAGGAATGTGATCTATATATACTCTTTCAAACCAATCTTTCCTAAATCCAAAAATCTATTGGATTTATTTCAAATTTGACTCAAGATTTTGAAAGATTTCATCTTGAGGATTGACGTAATTTATTCCTAAGTCTTTTCCTTTTTTTTCTTCCCAAGTTATTTAACTTACATGTAAACTTTCATTTTTGTTTTACATGTGATTAAATTCATGTTTCTTCTATTTCTACCTTCTATTCTCAAGATGCATATGCAAGAACTTCATCTTCCTTGCATGTGCAGTCAGGATTAAAAACCTTGTTCTATGGTGAAGAAGAAAACAAATACAATTCAAGTCCATACATATGTTATCTTCCACAAGTACATTTGCATAAGTTGTTGTCCCTACCTCCCCCATATAATGTAAAACTCATAATGGTGGTCAATTCAACACTTCATTATAAAAATAAATATCCATCCATTCACTTGTCATCCTATATTTCATAATTCTCGCTGTCCACATATGCAAACACCTCCAAGAAACCTATTTTTTGCTCTTATCATTTTTAAACTAAAATTCAATCAGCTTTTCACTGTCTTAAAGTTTCCAGCCATATGCCATGTTCATAGTCTTCCAAAATCCATATTGGTACACCAAAAACCGTGCAATGGACCTATCCATGCTTCATTTTCTCACCTAATACTTATCCATTCATATGTAATACCCTCTGAAAAACCCATTTTTGGTTTTTCTCACTACACAAGACCCAGTCTAACCCAAATATGTTTGTTCTCCCGTTGTTCACAAGTATTCCATCCACTTACAATACCCCAAGCTCATTTCTTGTGCATCCAAAAAGTACAGTGGATCCATCACTTGAAGATATTCTTACCTTGTGGAATCTTCATGTCACAATTAGTCAGGCATATCATATTCGTATGTCAGGAGAATCTCTAGCCAACACCAAAAGAGGAAGAAGTAAAGGCCCAAAGGATTGAAAGGAACATTCAGGAAAGGTTAGGATGAGATAGACAAAACTGAAAGAATGATCTAAGATGGTGTTGCCTTCCTATGTTGACTATCTAGTTGTGCAACCTGGCTTGGATATAAATGTAAGGCAGGAAGGTATCATTTCAGACTTAGGGGCTTTCATTTGGAATCAAAGAGAAGACGATGCACACTATTCAGTTGCGTGGGCCATCTTGGAGGAAGAGGAGGAATTTGGTATTGAATTTGACAGAGAAAGACATAGAAGTGAGAGGGGGCTCAGAGAAAGATTGGAACGTGAGCAAAGAGAAAGGATACAAAGAGAAAGGGAAGCCCATAGGAGAACTCAAAAGCCACCCTTAAGAGAAATTCAACTTCGAGAGAATCAAATGAATCAAAATTAGAGCACAAGCTGGATAAGAAGATTGGATCTTTCTCCCTAGAAATAATTGAAAGATTACAATTAGAAAGAATTCTTTCAAGGTAGAGATGGAAAAAAATAAATGTGCTTCTCAAGAGACGACCAAGGATGTGGGTTCCTATTCTAGATCAAGATGCTTTCACCAAACTAGAGCATATCAATCATCACGCATCATGTAGCAACAGTAGACAAACAAAGGATGATGTAATAGGTGTGGTGTCCTGTCAGGCACTTAGAATATTTTCATCATGTTTTTGTAATTTTTATTTGACATATGTAATTGAATGTGATAGTATCACGTGCAAAGCTGTAACATGTAATCGGGTTGCAAGTGCATTAGACATGCAACTTTGAATAAGTCAAAATTAGTTAGTTAGTTAGGGAATAAGTCAAGGTGGTTAAGGATTTTCCTCTTTTCTCTCCACCTTTCTCTCTCCTCTTTTCCTACATAAAGGAGGGAGCTCATTGTAAATAATCATCTTTTGGCAAGGCAAGAAAATTCTGTCAATTTGTATTGTGCACTCTAAGACTTTGTGCTTGGATGTAAATCAAATTCCTTTCAATAAAAGAGGCAAATTTTTTTGAGACTTTGTGCCATTTCAAACTGTTATGTTACGACATTTTCTTGAGGTTATTGTGAGTTTTAATGCTTTGATTCAAGACGGATTTGGATTCAATTGTGTAGACTTTGAGTTGCGTATTACATTCAGAGCCAATTTGAACTTTTGAAGACTTTGTGTTTTAGGAGGACAAATTGTTATATTAGATAGTGGCTACAATTACTTAGAACTAAAGACTTTGGGCTTCAGTTTTAGGTATTTTTATTAAGTTTGAGAGTATCTAGTAAGAGACTTTGTGCCTTACTAGTTATTCTATTTGAAACCTAATTTGGGATAATCGGAGGAGACTTTGGGTTCTTGTACTCATTCCACAAAATATAAAAAGTAAATTTCTACCCGTGGTATTGTTCTTACATCAATTCTAGGTTTACCGGTATTATCGTAGCAGTAGGAGATCTTTTTAGAGTTAGAAAGTTGTTCCTTGTGAATCTTTCCTAAAAAAGAGGAACAAATTGGAAGAATCACCCCTTTATTTAATTTTAGTTGAAGTCCTACTGATGCCACCTGTGGTAAGAAGAGAGTGTCCCCTATTGCTGAGAGTAGAGATTTATCTCACTATACTATTATCTAAAGTTACAATTTTGTAAGGTGTAGTCTTAGCAGCTTACAAAATTTTTAGCTAACAATGGAACAAATCAGTGAACCAAGTACAAGAGGAAACTATGGCAAAGGTAGAGGGTTCCAAGGTGGTAGAGGATGATCAAGTGGCTTCAGCAAGGGATCACACTTTGCAAGCATGAAGTGTTACAATTGTGGGCAGCTAGGCCATCCTGCATATTGGTGTCCGGATAAGGCCTCATGTTCTCAAGGAGAAAAGAAGATATCATATGCTCAAGAGGAAGAAAGTAGTGTGAAGTCACCTGAAGTGAACTTGGATTTAGAACATGGAGAGAACCTCATGTTTAGGAGAGTTCTACTCAAGGCACCTGTTAAAGAAGAACCTAAACATAGGAGGGCTCTTTTTAGAATCAAGTGCAAGATCCTTGGCAAAGTTTGCAAAGTCATCATTAATTCATGCTCAATTGATAACAAAATATCAAAGGAGACAGTCCAAAAGCTCAAACTTGAGAGGATACCCCATACTCACCATTACAAAGTGACTTGGTTGAATAAAGGACAAAATGTTCTTGTGAATGAACAAGCATGGGTAGACTTCATAATTGGTGGCTACCAAGATAAGATGTTATGTGACATCCTACCAATGGATGCTTGTCATTTGCTACTAGGAAAGCCATGGTAATATGACAAGGATGTTGTTTACCATGGAAAGAGAAATGTATACAACTTCAAGAAGGATGGAGTGACTTATAAAATTCAGTCACTTGTGGAGGAAGGAGCTACAAGCTCAATTGATCCTAATGTACTCTTGATGAGTGGGAAGGAGTTCTTGCATGAACTCAATGGAGTGGGACTAGCTATAGTCTTGAAACCCAAGGAGGACACCAAGGTACTACACACTACATTTCCCAAAGAAGTGCAGCAATTATTGACTCAGATTAAGGATATCATAAGTGATGGCACACCAGCCACTCTCCCTCATCAAAGTGAAAGCAGTCATCAAATTGACTTTGTACCCAGAGCATCCTTACCTAACAAGGCAGCATACAAACTAACCCCAGATGAAAACAAGGAGATAGCAAGACAAATCCAAGAACTTCTTGATCAAGGGTTGTTAAGGAAAAGCATTAGTCCATGTGTTTTCCCTATGGTTTTGGCACCAAAGAAGGGAGGTAAGTGGAGGTTATGTATTGATTCTAGGGAATTCAATAGGATTACCATTAGATATAGGTTTCCTATCCCTAGAATAGAAGACCTTATAGATTGTCTTGGGGGGTCCCAATACTTTACTAAAATTGACCTTAAAAGTGGGTATCATCAAATTAGGATGAAGGAAGGGGATGAGTGGAAGTCATCCTTCAAAACCAATGAGGGTCTTTATGAATGGTTAGTTATGTTTTTTGGACTTACAAATGCACCTAGTACCTTCATGAGGTTAATGAATGAAGTCCTAAAAGACTATATTGGTAGGTTTGTTGTGGTGTACCTGGATGACATCCTCATCTTTAGCAAGCCCAAGGAGGAACACATGCAGCACCTAGAAGTTGTCCTAAGAATATTACATGAAGAGAAGCCAGCCATCAATGTAAAGAAGAGTGAGTTCTTTAAACAAGAACTAGTGTACCTAGGTTTTTTGGTGTCTAAAGGTGACCTCAAGATGGATCCAAGCAAAGTGGAAGCCCTAGTGAGTTGGCTCACTCCTAAAATAGGGACTAAAGTGAGGAGCTTCCATGGATTAGCTCAGTTCTATAGGAAGTTCATAAGAGGATTCAATGAGATATGTGCACCTATGCTCAACACTATCAAAGCTGGAGTTAAAACTAAGTTTGTGTGGACCAAGGCAGCTCAAGAAGGATTTAAGAAGTTGAAGGAAAGAGTAGAAACTCAGCCTATTTTTGTATTACCAAGCTTTGACAAGTTGTTCATTTCTTAATGTGATGCAAGCAATATAGTAGTGGGAGCAGTCTTGAACCAAAAAGGGAGATCGGTTGCATTTTTTAGTGAAAGGCTAAATGATGCTGAATCAAAATATTCCTCATATGATTTAGAGCTATATGCATTGGTCCAAGCACTTAAAAAGTGGAAGCACTACCTATTGCCTAAGGAGTTTATAGTCTATACAGACAATCAAGCATTGAGCTACATCAACACTCAAGACAAGCTAAGTCATAGGTACATCAAGTGGATGGAGTTCCTCCAAGCCTATACTTTTACTATCACACACAAGAAGGGCCTTAACAACAAGGTAGTTAATGCCTTAAGTAGAAGGTTGTTGACTGTCCAAGAAATCCATCTCCAAAGCATTGGCATAGAAGCAATCAAAGGACTCTACGAGGAGAATGAGGATATCTCCAAATCCTACAAGGTATGTGAAGATTTTGAGAATCACCTTCATGTTAGGATTAACAAGAAAGAAATAACAATTACATGCAAATATAACCATGAAGGTGATCAGAAAAAATAATAAACCACACAGAAGAGAACATAATACACAAATATTTAACATGGTTCACCCAATCCCTGAGCTACATCCACCAACAAGCCCAATATTATTATTATCCAATGATTACAACCTTATTACAATCCATAATCCCTTACAGCTCAATACTGCCACAAGAAGCTACATAAAACATCCATCCATCATGAAATCCCTAACCATAAGCCAATATAACAAGACTTATGTCGGTTAACAAGTTAACCCTAAAATACTTGATGAGTCAAACAAGGGAAAAAGCTTGATGAGTCAACCTAGGAAAATGTTTGACGTGTCAACTCAAAAATGCTTGACGAGTTAACCCCGAACCCCATGACGAATGAAAAGTGTATAGTACTTCATTGATCAGTCACTACAAAGCCAACAATATCCCACTTGGGGACTGATCAGGCACCATAGCAAACAACAATCTCCCGCTTGGAGACTAATCTTGTAGCTAAACCACTACCCTGTGAAGCTCCCACTAGATCCAACCACCCTGGACTCAACTGTTCCTTTATTTTGTTCAGTCTAGTAGACCAACCGAAGTTGAATAGGAGTTCAACTTCTCCCTTGTTACTACCTTTGTAAACATATCTGTTGGATTATCATTTGTATGTATCTTTTCTAGCTTTAACTACCCATCATCCAAAACTGACTGAATGAAATGGTACCCCAACTGTATGTGTTTTGTCTTAGAGTGCAGAGCAGAATTCTTCGCAAGATGAATGGCACTTTGGCTATTTGTATAGAGAAAATTATATATCTGTGGATGTCCCAATTCTTGCATAAATAATTGAAGCCATATCATCTCCTTAGTTGCCTATGTAGTAGCAACATACTCTGCCTCTGTAGTGGATAAAGCAATCACCTTTTGTAGTCAAGAAACCCAACTCACTGTTGTCCCACCAACAGTAAATACATAGCCTATAGTAATCCACCTTCTATCTATATCTCCTGCCAAATCTGAGTCAACATAGCCTTGTACAGAAGTAGTAGATCCCCCAAAGTATAAACACTTACTGGATGTACCTATCAAATATCTAAGAATCCATTTGACTACATTTCAATGCTCAATTCCAGGGTGACTCATATACCGGCTAACGACCCCCCACTGCGTGTGCAATATCTGGCTAAGTACATACCATAGCATACATTAAGCTTCCTACAGCTGAAGCATAAGGTACCTTGGACATTTTAGCCTCCTCTTCTGGTGTCTTAGGACACATCTCCTTAGTAAATTTCAAATGACCAAGCAAAGGTGTGCTGACAGCTTTGGCATTCTCCATAGAGAAATGTTGTAACACCTTCTCAATATAATCAGCTTGAGATAAAGTCAATTTTTTATTTTTCCTTTCTCTACAAATTTTCATACCAAGGATTTGTTTTGTTGCCCCCAAATCCTTCATACAAAATGAATGTGCTAACTGTTGTTTCAACCCCTTAATGTCATCCATGTTAGACCCAACTATAAGCATATCATCAACATATAAACATAAAATAATGTAGCTATCATCATCCAACCTCTTAAAATAAACACAATGGTCAAAATGACATCGACTGTATCCATGCTCATTAATAAAAGTGTCAAATTTAATATATCATTGTCAACGGGCTTGCTTCAAGCCATATAGACTTTTTTGCAATCTGAACACTAGATTCTCCTTACCCTTGACCTCAAATCCTTGTGGATGTACCATATATATTTCTTCATCCAAATCATCATGAAGAAAAGTTATTTTAACATCAAGCTGCTCTAAATGCAAATCTTCAGCAACCACAATACTTAAAATGGTACGAATAGAAGTCATTTTAACAACTGGAGAAAATATCTCATCAAAATCAATGCCCTTTTTCTATGCAAATCCTTTTACAACTAATCTGGCTTTAAATCTTTTCTTACCTCCATCCTCTTCTTTCAGCCTGTAAACCCATTTATTCTATAAATCCCTTTTACCTATAGGTAAGTTACATAAATCCCAAATTTTATTTTTCAACAATGAGTCCTATTAGGGATTTTTCTTGTAGGGTCAAACTTGGCAAAGGTATGGACTTGATTCTCAGTTTAAGGGGACTCCAAGTTTGCAAGAAAAACCTAATTGATGAGGATTGGATAAGATCCTCCTTCTGCTTTGAGCTCCACAGGACTCAGGCGGGTGTTGCCTATGAATAAGTTACTATGTTTCAAGTACACTCTTGATTTAGTGGATTAGGTCCTCACTGCTACGCTATTAGTCTTTCAATTTCAATAGAACATTATCATTCTGCAGACAGTCCATAATATCCTAATGTAGAGAAACATAATGAAAACTACAAGTGTGAAAGCATAATACAGTGGTGTTAAGATATTCATTCTTCTTCTTTTTGTGAGTATTACTCAAGGAAGGGTAACCTTTTGATTCTCTCTTCAAGGAATCAGGAAATATGAACTGTGTGATTCAGGTACAGTCCTATCTGTTTTGTGCAATAAAGATAAAATGAAAATGTACTGGTAAATGATATGAAAGTTTTGAATTCTCTTCTTAAAAGATATGAAAGACAAGATTATAATAAACAAATCAGAAACCAATGCCTTATCTAATGGGCAAAAGAAAATCAAATGCAAACCAACAAGATAATTTCAACAGAAATACAACAGTATGCCTTACATACTAACTGCAAATTCAAATAGGTTGCCTTACAAACTACTCTGTTAACCACACACTGTTATCATCAACAATCCTTACAGATATGTTTACTCTTTTAACTGAACTATGAGAAGTTTAATTCTTTCCTTGAAAGAAACTCATAATCAATCAAACAAGTTTTTTTACAACTAGTATATTTTAAATGCCTAACATATAAAACATACAAGAGTACAACATAAAAGTAAAGAGACAACAACAAGATATGGCAGAAATTGCAGTGTATTTGTATTAAAATTGACTTGCCAATTACATTCAAAAATCAATTACTCAGAAGGCCAGACAAAAAATTTACAAGTTTGCTTCTACGCAATTTTTGTTCAGTTTCTATTATCTTCCAACCTCTAAAAAATGAGTCTTACAACTCTATATATACACCTATCTTTCAACCATCTTGGAATTCCTTTATTGAATAGGAATGCAACAAGCTTCGGATGGTTGAAAACCCTAACCCTAAAACATAAGAGACAAAACACAAAAGACAAAATACAATGTGCCCTCAGGTGGTGGAAAGACAAAATATCTTTTTGGACTGTTCTACATCCTAGATCGCTTGATAACTGACACCTTTGTCTGCAAGTCTTCAAGTTAGCTCCTTAGTTTTTATGAGATATGGTGACCGCCATTTCAGGCTAACCTACACCATTCTTAATGATAGCTTATCATCCCTTTCTAGGCTCAGGTGTCAGATCCTCCGTTGTCTTCTTTACTCATCATCCAAGATGTCCAAGTCAACTGCGGTAGATGCAACTTTCTTGGGCTTTGTGAATTCATCCCATGTAGTTACTTGCTCCTCTGAAGGCCTATTGAATTTTTGTACAAGTTGTAGTTGTGCCTTCTGTCTTTCCCACCTGGCATCTGTAATGGCTTTGACATCTGTAATGAACTTAATCAAATATGTCTCTGCCTTTATTGCTTCATCCAGGGTTTTATTGAAGCTCTCCATGTCTACATTATTATGTTCACCTAAAAATGCCTCTTTCCTAGGCAGTAGAAGATCAGCATCCGATCTCCATTGATCAAGACCTTTAATGGCTCCATCTTCATTCAAAATTAGGGGGATAAATTTATTGGAGGAGGAGCTAAGCATGGCTATCTTAGCCTCAATTAGATTTGCCTTACCCTTAAAAAGTGGTAGGATGGCCTTTACTCTATCTATCTCCTCACGAACTCTTATGACTGATTCTGGTATATTGCTACTCCCCAAAGATTGAGCAAAAATCAATCTTTCAAAAAGTGGCACCCTAACAAACCACACTATATAGAAACCATTCAAAATTTGCACATAATTACCTACCTCCTTTTGCAATTTTGGGAATTTTCCAGATGCGTTATAAACTAGATCAAATTTATCTTTAATTGCAATTATCCTATGTTGCAAAATTTTCAACAAGGCTTGTAATATGGCCTCATTTTTCTCTTCACTTATTTTCTTTAGCTCTGCTGCCACCTCTTCTTCTGTCATTGCTTGTACTGTTGGTTGCTCTAGAGGTGTAGGGGCTGCTAAAGGAACACTAACAAGTTGTTCTTCTAAATCATTCGCATGTTTTTCCAGTGCTCTGTTCCTCATTATTATTAAGTCTCTATCCTTTACCAGTGTGCTATAATCTTCTAGAAGATCACCATACCTTTCTGATAGTTTCTTAGTCTTATCGTCATTTAATTTAGCAAATTGGGTCAGCACCTAAGAAATCTCTAGGTCACCTGTATTGTGGATTGACCACATAATCTTATCTCCTTCCATTTGCTCTTTAACATTCAAAATCTATGGCTTTTTTTCTTTTGGATATAAACTCCACATGGCCAAGGCCTGATTTTTTCAGCTATACCCAAATCCTTTTATTATGTCTCCAACTTGAGTTTATGAAGACAGAGTGACATCCACTAGTCTCTTTCTTTGGTCAATTATGAAATTAGAATATAGACTCCACCCAGGCACTAGTAGCATATTGCTCTATTTTACTTATTTTCTAGCCTCATCTGGAGTAAAGTTCTCTGTCTCTGGGTCATATTCCTTCAATTGCTGCAATGCCTCATCGGGCACCTGATCCTCCTCTATTATCTGAACACTAGATGCCACTTGTTGCTACTTATGCCATATTAAAAATCTTTTGAATTCTTCTGAATTGAAAAAATTGTCATCATTCAAGAAAGCATCTTGTTCAATTATTCTTTCATCTTGGCCAAGGGCCAAGGGCAACTCAACATTCTCAACTACAAGTTTCCTTTTCCTTTTTTCTTCTCTCACCTTCTTTCTTATAAGGTGGTGATGTTCACTAGTCCCTGTATAGAGGGCACTCGCTCTATCTCTTTTCTTCTCAGAAGGCTCTCCGGCCATTAATTTCTACTTTTTCTTCAGGGGCTCATTGGTATCCTCAGAACTAGGCAGTTCAGCGAGGTCAACAGTCTCTTTTTCTCCCTTAGGTCCTTCTACCAATGGTTGTTCTGTAGGGGGTGGGCTATATATAGGATAGCCACCATCACTATCATCATCACATTCTGATTCTGAATGGGCCTTTTTGCCCTGTTTATTTTCATCAAGCTGGTCCTCCATAGACCTCATTAATGTTTGAAATTGAGCCATCATTTTCTCAAGTCTTTGAAAGTATGGTAGAGTGGGAAAGAATCCCCCAAATACCAGCCCCTGACTTTTCAATTGTTTCTCAGCTTTATACAATATCCAATTGATGGAGTCTCTTCTCCACCTCATTATCTTCAATGATATTTATAATCACATCTTCCTCAGGGTACTCCTCATGCTGCTTATTGAAAGGAACGCTAGGCATGTAATATTGCCTAGTAGCAACTATGAATCCTTCTGAGTCTACATATCTATATGAAGCTACAAACATGTGATAACTCTCTAACCAATCATTAACCCTATTGAGAGCTCCTTTTCCAATTGTAAGATAATGCACTCTGAAGTGCCTTGGAGTAAAGGTCCCTTTCTTGTGGGAAGCTAGAAGATCCTTATATGTTAACATAAGCTGCCAGATAAACTCAAGAAAAGAAATTCTAGGTGGAACATAAAATGGGAGAAGATGGGGAGGCTAAGGGCATCCATAAACCCTAATCATTGTGTACCCCTTTTCATAGTAGATATCTCCCCAATTGTGGCCCTTAGTCAACTTATCAATAAATTGTTTAGGTCTCACCAATTGTAAAACTTTGGTGGACAATCTTGTGCAGTTGATTCCCAAACTTCGAAGAATTAGATACACAATCCAATTCTCAAATGCACCAAAATCACGCCTAGGACAAGCAGGGCTCCAAATTCCTAACCAAAACTGCACCGGGTTAGGTTGTCCATTCCAAGTCATCTGAAGCCTGAGATCCTGTAGGTTGATGAGATTATAATTGTAATACAAAATGAGGTGCATCAACAAGGAGTAATGCATGAACTTGGGGGTAGTACCAGATGCAATAAATTTTAGAGACAACAAACCCTCATGCATTATGTCTATAACATAACCAATGTAATCATATCCTCTGCTCACTAGGTGGCTCTGTGAATCCATCACCAACATCAAAATATCAGAGGTAATCATCTCTTTGCCTGCATCAACACCTAAGACCTGGCACATCCCATATATGATATATTTTATGTAAAACTTGAGGTCTTTGTACTGATAGGGAACCGGCCCAGTTGTAGCTGCAACATAATTTATGTTCTCTTTGGACATATGGTTTTTAATCTCCTGAGAGACTAATACTGCTTCTCTAACATATCTATTGGCCTGATCTTTTAGGTCAATTTCCATGGCCATTGGAATTTGAATTCTAAATGCCCTCATGAAGAAGTTCCTATCTAGGGTTACCAAGGGTGAACCATCCTCCTTCCTAATAGTCTTTGATAAAGGATCATAGCACCGAGACAGAGCAAGGAGTGCATCTACATCTAGAAATGCTTCAGGAACAATCAATTTTGCCAACCCCGATGTCCAAGGGTTTGAGACCAGCACTGAACTATCATGATTTTTATAAAAATATGAGAAAAGACACATGCCTATGATTTCTAGAGTCTTTGCATCTCTACAATAGGCTAAATCATCCATAAAGTAGTCATCACTAACCTTCTTGTTCTGAGATGAACCAAGCAGAAGGGTGAGGAATTCATCTGAAAAGCTCTCCTTCACCTTCTCTTTCGGCCCTCGGCTGCTGGAGGCTCCACTTGTTTTTCCCTAACTCATCCTGACTATAATTCTGCAAATTCTCTGAGAAAATTACTGCAAACTCTGAAAAATCACTGGCTACACTGTAAGTCCGGAAAGCTTAGAAAACCTAGCACTTTTTACTTCTTTGATATGCTCTGTAATTCTCAAATGAGTAGCTCTTAACTATTTTATTCTGCAAAATTGAATGCGCGACCATTTCCTGACATCTACAGCTACCAAAAGGTCACTTCCGCCATTGCTGCACACGAACAGGGCTTCAATTTACTAGTCGTAGCTAAAAAACTTCAAATTCAAACATTCAGCGACCCAACGACTGAAGAAAAATTCTCATAATCGTTTTATAATATTGGTGCCTTCAGGTCTTTCTGAGATCTGGCGACTAAGAGAGCTCCTCGTAGTCGCTGAAAGTTCTCCCACTTTATGAATTCATTACGAGACTAAGCGATCACAAATTTTTGATCTAGAGACTCAGCGACTATAATCAATCTCTTTAATTTTTCCCATTCAGAGATTACCCGACTATAGTCTATTTCTTAGTCGCGGGTGAAATATTTCTCATCACGAGATCTAGCGACTACAAGCAAACTCTAAATCGCGGAACACTGTTGACTTTTCAAACTTTTTTCTGAGATCTCACAACTTGGCCATTTGGAGATTCGGTGACAGAAGGAAAGAAATCTTAATTTATCTTATTTGGAGATCTGGTGACTATAGTCTAGAGCTAGTCACGGAAGAAAAATTTCTCTTCATGAGATTGCGTGACTACTCATATATATATACCCTTAATTATTTCATCATGAGATCTAGCGACTATAGTCTTTCTCACAGTCGCAGCAACTTTATCATTCCTTTTAAAACATTGAGTGATCACCCGACTTGAAGATCTAGCGAATAAACTGAAGTCTCTCAATCACTGAAACCTTTTGACTATTCAACCTTCTTCTCAAGACCTCGCAACCGCCGTTGATCTTCTTCTTTACTTCATCCTACGGTCCAAATTAAGTCGCGAGAGAATTTCTGACTTAACCGTTTGGTTCAGCGACCACGAGACTAACTGTGTCGCTGAATCATTGAAGGCTTACCACTTAACTGTCAGGAACTTGAGATCTCATGACCACACAGTCGCTACATTGCTGAATAGAACACTTAACCACCGGGCTTTATCCTTAATTCAACCTGAACAAATTTGGAGACTTGGCGACAAAGAGTTTCGCTAAATCTCGCAATCTTTGAGTTAAATGGGGTTTAATCTTGAGAACACGCGACTAAGGCATTCTCCAAGTCGCGGCAACATTTCTTAACCTTGAGTTTCATTTGGAGATTAAATACTGGCCGTTGATCAAAAATTCATCTCACGGCGATCATTAAGTCTGGCAATCCTTTATCACTTAACCGCTACATCTGGAGATTTGGAGACAACTGTGTCGCTGAATCACTAACCTCCTAGGGGATAACCACCACCATTGGGAGATCACGCGACTATTGAAAATCCAAGTCGCTGAACAAAATGACAAACTACATGAAGATTTAGAGACATGGCAATTAACTGTGAAAGAAGACTGCACCTCCATTCAGAGACTCGGCGACTAAAGAGGAAACCATAATTGTTGAATACAACATCATTTTAATAACTCATTCTGAGAACTTCTAACCAAAGGAAATCTCCATATAGAGATCACGCGACTATAGTTCTTTTCTTATAGGATTTGTCACAGCAATCGCTAGATCTCGAGAAGGCATTCTGAGACTTGGAGACTAAAAGGGTAACCACTAGGTCATTTAATAATAAGGAATATTCTAAAGCACTTATGAGATCAGGTGACAAAGGCTTTCGGGCATTCACTAGACATGAAAGAATATTTTGATTTCTTCGGGAGATTAAGCGACTAAGGGGGGAACTTAAATCACACATGCTTATTTCAATGCTTAAGTGGTCTAATAAAGTAAACAGAGAAATAGAAAGCTGACGACCAAAACTAGGGCTTTTTTATTTTTCAAAGACATTTAGACCTAGCAAACCCTAAAGACTGTAAAATTTCCAAAAATAATCTATCTTTTGGGGCAAAAATCAAAAAATGACATATCCAACCAAAAAGTCCATTTCCTCTATCATTACAAACTCCCACTGAAACTTTGTATCCACCTGCATAGCTTCATTATAACATTCAGGTTCACCAGAATTTGTTAACAAAAAAGAATATGAGGGAGAGAATCTTTCTGGAGGTCTACTTAGCCTTTTTGATTGTCTAACATTCACTGGTGTGTGTGGTATTTGTTGTTGTTGTTGCAGAGCATAAGAAACTACTGGAACATCATATTTTGGAGTATCATCCAGTACTACATAATCATTTTCTTTCTTCTCATGTTGCTACAACAGATCTTTGTACAATACTTTCTTATTGAATATGACATCCTTGCTTCTTACAATTTTATGATTTTCAAAATCTCAAAGCCTATAACCAAATTCATCAGTGTCATATCCAACAAATACACATTTCTTTGACTTAGCTTCGAGCTTGGTTCTATTTTCAGAATCTATATGTGCAAAAGCTTCACAACCGAAGGTTTTGAGAAAAGAATAACTCACCTTCTTACCACTTCATGATTCCTCTAGAATACCACAGTCCAAAAGAGTAGAGGGGCATCTATTGATTAAATAAATAGTCGTGTTCAAAGCCTCTGCCTACATGTTTTTGGGTAGCCTAGCATGCAACCTCATACTCCTTGCACACTCCATTATTGTCATGTTCATGCGTTCAACCACTCCATTTTCTTATGGAGTCCTTGGTACAGTTTTCTATTTACAAACATCATTAGATGAACAATAATCTTCAAATTCTATTTTGCAATACTCACCACCATTATCAGATCTAAGACATTTTAACCTTTTACCAATCTCATTCTAGACCAAGCATTTCCATTTCTTAAAAGTTTGAAATACATCAAATTTTTGTCTAAGGAAATAAATCCATACTTTTCTTATCGCATCATCTATAAATGTAACATAATACAGAGAGCCACCAAGGAAAGATACCTGAGCTGGTCCCCATACATCTGCATGCACAAGCTCTAATTTCTCATTTTTATTTTCCTTCCCACTCCTCACAAAACTAACTCTCTTTTATTTTCCATAAACACAACTTTCACAAAAATCCATATTGACACATTTCAGACCAGGTAAAGCTTTTTTTGAATGAATTAATTTCATATCTTTTTCACTCATGTGCCTGAGTTTGTTGTGCCATAGTGTTGTGTCAGAATCTATAGCAACGGTTTGATGTTCTTCCTACTCAACTGCAGCCATTATTCCAAAACATTCATTATGTTCTGAAACAATTAAAGTAGAAGAAACAATATGACCTGTACAAAGATATAAAGTGCCTACTTTCACACCTTTTGCTACTACTAAGGAACCTTTTGAAACCTTCCAATTTCTATAACTAAAAGTAATTGTGCAACCCTCATCACCCAATTGCCCTGCTCAAATTAAATTCCTACTCGGCCTTGGAACATGTCTTACCTCTTGTTCATTATTGCCCAAATAAACTTGCCAAAAATCTCCTTGGACATAATCAAGAAAGTAACCTCTATGGGTTGTAACATAAAATGAAGCCTCAAAATCTAAAACCCTTGAATCATCAATACTTTCTAAAGAAAGAATCAAAGCATCCTCTTCAGATTTATTACTTACCACATTTAGCTCCTTGTTACCTTCTTGTTTGTCTCCTTTATTCTTCTGAGACCAGCAATCTTTCTTCTTATGACCTGGTTTTCCACAGTACCAGCAATCATTTGGCCCTTTGGATTCGTACCTCTTTCCCTTTGATTTTCCTCTTGATTTCCCATCATTTCTAGAGTTGTTTCCTCTTTCATTGATTCTACCTCTACTTTGTGCATTTAAGGCACTACTTAATGTGGATCCACCTAAGCTTTTCCTATGAATTTTCTCACTTAGAATAACACCAATAACATCATCATATTTTAGGGTATTAGAACCAGAAACAAAATTACTAACAGCCATTACCAAGTCATTCCAACTTTCAGGTAAAGAACACCAAATCAACAGAGCCCTGACTTCTTCATCAGAAATAATATTAACAAAAGTTAATTGACTGGTAACTGTATTAAACTCCTTTAAATGATTAGCAAATGACCCACCTTCCACTATTTTCATATTAAACAAACGCTTCATAAGAAATACCTTATTTGAAGCGGAGGGCTTTTCATACAACTTCGCTAGGGTTTTCATCAAATCTTCAGTCATCATTGCTTGGGTAATATTGAATGCCACCAATTGTGCTAGGCATAATCGAATACTACCAAGAGCCTTTATATTAAGAATTTGTTGGCAAGTTGTCTATACTGAAGTATATGACTAGTATAGTGTTGTCATTATGGTAACAAAGTTATATAGCAGTTTGGAGTCGGCGCACTAAGTATAAAGATAAAAAATTAGTTAAGTATTCAAAACTGGACAGTTAACAAAGTACCAGAGACTCAGAGCATCAGCGCATGTGTGTGTAGATGAATTATGATGTGTGCCCTGGAAGTTAAGCTTGGTAGACTATACTTATGCTTAGTCTAAGAGCGCATAAGTAGATATGCAAAGATGTGAAAGTTACAGTCAATTGAAGTTGCACATCTAGTGTGTGCTAGCAGTGAATAGAGCATGGAGCCGATAGTAACTATTTTGGTTTGTGACTATGATGTAATGTTGTAGAGGCTATGCGCCCATTGTATTTAGGTTGCCGATATATGTACATGTATAATTGTAAGCACCCTTAAGCCAATTCACTTGGAAGCATTGTCTGTAATTAGTTATAGGGCTAACCTAATTGTTTTGTTTGTATGAGCGTATAAATATAAGATGCACCCATTGTAATTAGTATGGAAGTTGTAATAGAGTTGTGATAAGCAAAGCAGATGTATGAGAAGTCAACATATGATGTATTAGAGCTTTGCTAGAGGTCAAAGCATGACCGCACCAAGGAATTGATCTGACAAGCAGTGTCATAGTGACAGTTCACCCCATAGATATAGTGTGTATCTAATAGCAGAAGGTTGTAGCCTTCACCCCTTTGAACAGTGAGCTCTTGGACAATGCGTCCTCTCCCCTAACAGGGACAATTGTAAATGACTCCTAACAAGGTCCAACCCTTAGCTAGGTCTACTGTATTAAAAGCATTGTAAAGCTACTCCTAATAGGGTGAAGGATCTTCTAGCAAGGATCACAAAACACTAGTACAGAATATTAGTGGGTGTCAATTCCCACCGGGGTTTTTACCTATTTGGGTTTCCCCGTAACCATATTGGTGTCATGTTATTCTTATGTTTCATGTTTTATGTGAATGTTTAATTCAATACTTAAGCATTTAAGCTAAGCATAAATATTAAAAAGAAAAGATAAAGTTCAGTGAACATTGATTCACCCCCCCTCTCAGTGTTCACATTCCTAACAATTGGTATCAGAGCTTTGATCCTCAGCATAGAAGTTTAACCACTTGAGGAGATCATGGATAAAGCATAAATGAAACATTTAAGGAAGAATCTTGTAGCAGCTCTTGAAGACCTGGACAATTCAGAAAGAGAAATTGAAGAACTAAAATTAGTTATCAAAAGACTAAGAAAGGATTTGAAAGGTCGCTCTAACAGTGATCTTGAAGAACAAGTCAAGAAGTTAAATGAAGAAAATGCATCTCTATTGAGCTAGCTTGAAGAGTTTGATGACAAACTGATGAACAATCAAGATGTCTACAATGAGCAAGTCAAGGAGAACCTTCAACTCAATGATGAATTAAGGGAAGCCAATTTGGAAATCTTACATCTGAGGAATTGCAAAGAAAGATTGGAATCTGAATTAAAAGAAGCAAAGAATCACATTGACATATTGCACACTAGTTTAGATTTAATAGAATCCCAATTGTATGCAAGAAGAGTCAAAGGAGACACTAGCTATATTGGATACAATGAAGCACAGAATCAGATTGATAATATGCGAGCAAGAAAGGAGACACAAAAGAAGTCTACTGATACTAAGTATACTGAAGATCAAACAAAAGATAATGATGGTCCTCCTAAGAATGAGTGCAAGCCTGGAGAACACACCTATTTTGCATGTAACAAGCATGGACATATTGCTAGGAACAGTACAAAGGTAAAGCCTTTTAATGGTTACTGTTATACATGTAATAAATTTGGTCATAGAGCAATAAATTGCAAGACTAGTAAGAAGAACAGGATTCAGCATCAAAATCAGACCAATGTAAGAAGTTCTCAGAATGTTACATGTCAGATATGTAACTATAATGGTCATACAGCAAAACAATGTAAAATGGTGACTCATGTCAATGTGCCTAGGAATAATAGACCTCAAGTGATTTGTCACACCTATAACAAGGCTGGACATATATCAAGGTTTTTAAAAACAAGGGTGCAAGGTCAGGAAAGCCCTAAAAAGTTCGAAGAACCAGTTTTGGATCCTAAAGCAAAAGTCAAGTTTGTGAAGGCCTCAGATGATGCAAGCTTGATTTGGTCAGAAGGAAAGAAGAATAATATTGATGAGAATGTGTTGGATGCATCCCTAGTGGATGCACCCTCTACATCTGCATGAATGGCCCTTAGGGTCATAGGGGGAGCTAATTTAGCTCTAGACCCCTACATGGCTAGCATACTCATTCTCAAAGTATGCGCCTTTGGACTTAAGCTTTTGGAGCATATTGGAAACTTTGTGCAAGAGCGCACATACTGATTGTAAGCAGAACTTGAGTTTGAAAATTTGAAGTGATAGCCTGGTTTACGCAAGTTGCATTAATGGTGAATTCCTTACTTTAAGTACATAGAAAGTTGTTTGTTCACTCATTGCATTCATACTCAAAGCGATTGGAGAGAAGATTGAGCCTTGGAAGTTCTTGTGAAGATTTGGAGACTAAGATATCAGTGATTGTAGTGCATTTGATCGATTACAGAAACCCTAGCTCATTGTGCCGATCCAGAAGCCGTCAGATCATCTCAGAAATCTTTTGGAAAGCGAATAACAAGTCATGGCCACTCCTATTGTTTATGATGTAGCTGAAAAGAAGAGATATGTTTTTAAGAGGCATCCATTCAAGTCAACCCTAGATGATTTAGAGGGAGCATTCTCCCACACGTCAATGGGCGTCATGCATGTAGAAGACATGTGGGGTTACATCTATTGTAAGAAGTATCCTATTGGACTGGATAGGTTAAGGGCACACATGGACACAATGTTGAAACCAGATAAAACATTCAAAGATGAAAACACTAAATGGAATGATCACCCCATTGTTGAATATGCTACTACATTCGAGTTCTATGAGGAAGAATGGATTAAGATTTTGTTGAGCAGAATCCATGATGATTTGTTTTGGATTGGAGCTGTACCAGTGAGAATCACAAGAGACCTAATTCATGAAATGACATGCCTCTCTAAGATAGGCGTCATCCTTCCAGTAGGTAAGGATGTTAGGAAAATGGTGGAGCAAGTGTGCAAATCCAAGAGTGATAAGCACGGCATGACCATTGAGTCCATAGAGTAACCAGACATCAAGTTGATGTCAATGATACTTGGTTATAGGTTTCATCATACTAGTAGGGTGAATAGTGTGTCTGCAGGCACTATTCTAGAAGCCATCCGTCTTGTGCAAGAAGATGGAGAGTTCAACTTGTGTGAGATCTTGCGCGCATAGTTGATAGACAATATCAAAGCTATCAAGCATGACAAGACTAAGGTATTCAGGTTTGGGTCCCTAATCATCTATATGTACCTTCATATAGTTGGTAAAGTGGCGGACTTGTATCTAGACAAGTCCATTCCTACCATGCCTCAGATATCATACAAGGCATCCACAGAAAGCACACTTAGAAATTACATTACTTTGGAATTGAAGACCTTCAGAGCTAAGGTGCAAATGAGGTACAGAATTCTGAAGAGTGGTGTGGAGAAGTACAAAGACAATATGCTTGATGTTGGAGATTGATACTACATGTATGGAAGCTGTGGAACCCAGAACTAAGTGGATTCATCCACTTGGGTATGAGGTTGAAGAACAAGTTCTTGAAGCTTATGCACAGGTACTGTTATCTACCCCTAAGGATGACAATGAACCTAGGTGGGGAACATATGAAGAGAAGACTAGAGAAGTCGATGCTAAGCTGAATAGTGCTACAACAAAAAGAAAGGTTGCAAAGGTCACATCAAAGATACTAAGAATACATGGTATATCACAAGAACACCTTGACAAGGAAAGGGAAGAAAAGATTGCTCTAGAATTGAAGAGTGCAGCAGAAGAACAAGATCCAAAGATGAAGAAAATAAAAGTTGAAAAAGATGACAATCAGAAGGGTAAGGAAGACAATACTCCTTTTGCACCCATAGAAATCAGTGATCCTACAGGTCCACCAGAGTATAAGCCTATTTCCAAGAGGAAGAAAGAAACCAGCACCAGTAATCCATCTTCGTATGCCACAAGGAGCAGGAGAAACACTCAAGCACCTCCCAAGGTAGGATTCAGGCCTAGCCTGAAAGTTTTGCAAACAAGAATTGTTGATGAGGGAAGAATTGATCAAGTAGGGAAACACTATGAATCATATAGTGAGATTGATAAATCAGAAATTCATAATATGATTATCAAACATATGATCAAGATGAAGAAAATAGTTCTTTAAATATAGACCTCTATTCCTGATAAAGTGTGGAATGTTTTAGAAAGAGACAATCAAATGAAGAGGATATTAGGATAAGAGAAAAAGTGTTACAAGATACTTTGCTAGTATATTCCAAAGAAGAAGAAGCATTGTTATTAAACTTGGTGAAGCTGCACTTGAGAACAAAAATAAGAACCTTTCACATTAAGAACAAAGACTATGACTTGATAACTCAGGAAAGAAAGAAGGCTTTTGAGAAGGTACTCTTGGAGCAATAGATTAGACTACCTATTGCGCCCATCACTCATGCATCAAATAAGAAAGGCAAAGCAGCAAAGACCTCATATGCGCAAGTGACAGGTCCTCAAGACTCAGTGCCCATAGCGGAAGCTCAATCAAAAGTAGATCAATCTGCGCCCATGATAGAATCACCCAAAGATAGCACAATTATCATAGATAATGTGGAAATAGCCATGGCGGCTACTGATAAGGACTTGGATAAGTTTGAGGAAGCATTTGTTAGTACTGAGGAAGCAAAAATCTTGTACAGCAATACACCTCCCACTCAACAAGAAGAAGTAATCATGGAAGAGATTTCTAAAGAGAAAGAAGAAGAAAAGAAAGAAGGAACAGAGGTAGAAAAGAATGATGAATCTTCTATTAATTTGGTCAAGGTGAAGCAAGAAGTGATGGACAGCACTCCCATCACTCCTTCCTCTGCATTGTTCTCAAGTTTGACACCAGACACAAGCAGTTTGGACTCCTGGAAGGAAGAAGACCTGATTAAGTTCAACGTCCTAGCTATGGAGAAGGCTAAGGAGAAGCAAGTAATGAGGAATCCTCTCCTGGTAGAATCAGTAAATATTCTGAATGGTTTGTTGCTAGAAGACAAGAAAGTTGTAAAAGTTCATTTAGTTGATGATGTGAGCATAGTCATCTCATAGTTCAAGGTGAATTTCTCAAGCCTAGAAGAATCTGCGGCCATAGTACCAGAGGAGTACTTAAATAAGAGACTCAATGAGCTCATGAGTAATTTTGCAGTAGACTTAAACTCTCTTAAGTCTGGTCAAGCATCATTGAAGGAGTTTGCAGATCAAGGAAGGAAAGTCATTGCAGTATCCATGGATCAGGATAAGCTCACTGATGCCCATCTTAAGAAGATCAAAGATGCAGAGGCAATGATTGAGAAGATAAAGAATTCAGTGTTAGATACTTCCACTAATGTGAACATGTGTAGCAATGTCTATCAAGGTCAGTTAGACATAATTGAGAAGGCAGAGAAAGAAATGGAGAAGATAAGGTCTAGACGGAGTCAATTGAGGAACGCTCTTGCGCCCTCACTAGACATTCTCAGTCAGAACATAAAATAGATTGATGCAACCATGATAACCTATGATCAAGGTCTGAGCACAGAATTGGAGAAGATGGAGAAGCTTCAATATGCATTATGTGCCCATCTACAGATAGTCAATTCTCTGATAACCTTTTGAAAGAAGGAGATCCAGAAACTCAAGATTGCATATCCGGATGTTTTTCCTCAGTAAGTGTATGTAGATAAAAATTTTGATGCACCTTTGTCATTAATGTCAAAGGGGGAGTTGTATAGAATATGAAGTACATATATGTATAGGGAGATATAAGTAAAGATGTATAGAAAACAAAATGTTTTGTGTAAAGGAACAGTTAGAGACTTGGCCATATTCCTTTCTTGCCATCAATGAGAAAGGGGGAGATTATTGGCAAGTTGTCTATACTGAAGTATATGACTAGATATAGTGTTGTCATTATGGCAACAAAGTCATATAGCAGTTTGGAGTCACCGCACTAAGTATAAAGATTAGAAATCAGTTAAGTATTGAGGATTGGACAGTTAACAGAGTACTAGAGACTCAGAGCATCAGCGCATGTGTGTACGGATGAATTATGATGTGCGCCCTGGAAGTTAACCTTGGTAGACTATACTTATGCTTAGTCTAAGAGCGCATAAGTAGATATGCAAAGATGTGAAAATTACAATCTATTGAAGTTGCACAGCCAGTGTGTGCTAGCAGTGAACAGAGCATGGAGCCAACAGTAGCTATTTTAGTTTGTGACTATGATGTAATGTTGTAGAGGCTATGCGCCCATTGTATTTAGGTTTCTGACATATGTACATGTATAATTGTAAGCACGCTTAAGCCAATTCACTTGGAAGCGTTGTCTGTAATTAGTTATAGGGCTGACCTAATTGTTTTGTTTGTATGAGCATATAAATATAAGATGCACCCATTGTAATTAATATGGAAGTTGTAATAGAGTTTTGATAAGCAGAGCAGAGGTATGCGAAGTCAGCATATGATGTATTAGAGCTTTGCTAGAGGTCAAAGCATGAGCACACCAAGAAATTGATCTAACAAGTAGTGTCACAGTGATAGTTCACCTAGTAGATATAGTGTGTATCTAATAGCAGAAGGTTGTAGCCTTCACCCCTTTGAGCAGTGAGCTCTTAGACAGTGCGTCCTCTCCCCTAACAGGGACAATTGTAAAAGACTCCTAACAGGGTCTGACCCTTAACCAGGTCTACTGTACTAAAAGCGTTGTAAAACTACTCCTAACAGGGTAAAGGATCTTCTAGCAAGAATCACAAAACACTAGTGTAGAATATTAGTGGGTGTTAATTCCCACCAGGGTTTCTACCTATTTGGGTTTCCACGTAACCATATTGATGTCATGTGTTATTCTTATGTTTCATGTTTTATGTGAATGTTTAATTCAGTACTTGAGCATTTAAGTTAAGCATAAAGATTAAAAAGAAAAGATAAAGTTCAGTGAACACTGATTCACCCCCCCCCCCACCCCCTCTCAGTGTTCCCATTCCTAACAGAATTGTCCAGTCCTTATCAAAAATGCTTGCCAGTTTCTTGGTTTTTCCTTCCAACAGCCGCCATAGATCCCTCTGATAGAGATAGTCCTCCATTTGCATTTTCCATAACTGAAAGTTCTACCCATTAAACTTGTCAACCATCAGCCTACCCTCATCTGCCATTGCTCCCACTCAACCATGAGACTCCCACTAAACTGTGAGATCTTCCTACAGAGGACAACTGAAAAACAACCTACCTCTAATACCACTTGTTAGGATTAACAAGATAGAAATAACAATTACATGCAAATATAAGCAATATTAGAAAAAATAGTAAACCACATAGAAAAGAACACAATACACAAAGATTTAACGTGGTTCACCCAATCCTTGGGCTATGTCCACCAATAGCGATTCCAATATTACTATTATTATCCAGTGACTATAACCTGATTACAATCTGTAATCCCTTAAAGCTCAATACCATCGCAAGAAGCTACATAAAACATCTATCCATCATGAAATCCCTAACCCTAAGCATATATAACAAGACTTATGTCGGTTAACAGGTTAACTCTAAAATACTTGACGAGTCAAACTAGGGAAAAATCTTAACAAGTCAACCTAGGGAAATGTTTGACGTGTCAACTCAAAAACGCTTGACGAGTTAACCTCAAAAAAGCCCCAAACCCCACAACAAATGAAAAGTGTATAGTACTTCCCCAATCAGTCACCAAAAAGCCAATATTTCATAGTGAGTTTATTGATTACACATTGCAAAATGGATTGTTATTCAATGGTAACCAGTTATGTGTACCTAGAGGTTCCATGAGGGAGAACCTTATACAAGAAAAGCATGATGGCAGCCTTAGTCGACACTTTGACTTGAACAAGACATTGGACCTAGTGCAAAGGTTCTAGTATTGGCCCAAGATGCCAAGAGATGTGAGGGGATATGTAGAACAGTGTATTGTTTGTCAAAAGACTAAGGGAACATATTTAAATGCAAGGTTATACCAGCCTTTACCAATCCCTAGGAGGCCATGGGAGTGTCTAAGTATGGACTTTATAGTTGGTTTACCGAAGAGAACTACTGGTTTTGATAGTATCTATGTAGTGGTAGATAGATTCAAAAAAATGAGTCATTTCATACCATGTAAGACCACACATGATATCATCTATATAGCACACCTATTCTTTAAGGAAGTGGTAAGGATTCATGGCCTACCAATCAACATAGTCTCAGATAGGGGTGTAAAATTCATGGGACATTTTTGAAAGACTTTGTGGAAGAGATTGGGAACTAACCTTGCTTTTGGGTCAGCCTATCATCCTCAAATGGATGGTCAAATAGAGGTTATCAATAAAGTGTTGGGGAACCTCTTAAGATGTCTTCCCAAGGAGTATGGACAAGTGTGGGACTAGGTATTACCACAAGCTAAAATTGCCTATAATGATAGCATAAACATGTCTACCGGCAAGAGTCCATTCGAAGCGGTGTATGGCATGCACCCAAGAGGTGTGTGTCAGTTAAGAGAACTTGGTAATCAAGGTGGAGTGAGTGGACATGCTGAGGATTTTTCCCAATCCATGCAAGAAGTCCATGAGCAAGTTAGAAGGACATTGGTGGTAGCCAATCAAAAGGTGAAGGCTAGAGGGTATGAAAGGACGAAAGATCTTTAGTTTGAAGTGGGAGATTGGGTGATGGCACACCTGAATAAAGAAAGGCATACCTAGCAAGCTACAAATGAGGAGAGTTGGACCTTGTAAGGTTCTAGCCAAGTATGGCTCAAATGCTTATAAGACAGGCATGCCTAGTGACCTATCTATCTCTCTAGTTTTTAATGTTCAAAACTTGGTGAAATACAAAGGACCTGATGTGAAGGATGAAGAACACAGCCTAGATGTTCATACTAATGTGAAAGATCTCAAACTACTAGTCCAAGTGAAGCCTCAAGCTGAGAAGATCTGATGCAGGAGCATCCTGGTTGTAAGAGCAATCTTGCATCACCCAAAAATATTTCTATTTTTGTCCTCAACAAGGGTTATCTTGTGTGGAGCTGCTATTTATGGAAACTTTCCCTTTTTAGTAAGTTGGTCATACAATCTCGAAATGTTCTGATTTCACATTACGAGGTTCATCTGAGTCATAACAGCTTGCCAGTAAAGTTTCATTGCTAGATCAAGTCTAGTTTTGAAGATATTGAAGATTTTTGGTATTGGCAGCAAGGTACAAAAACTTTGAACTCAGTTTTGAAGGCTTTAGAGGCCCCGGATGAGGTTGAAACTTTGGTTGATTGGAGCTTGTGCGAGTTAGGCACTGTAGAGCTCCTCGCACCTTTTTTGAATTGGGGTCATAATAGTCAATCAGGTTAATGGGTGATGACTTATGGTCTCCGAAAGTCGAGCCACCTGAAATGGCAAAAAGTAATTTTACTTCAAAATTTTTGTTCGGATTTCACAAGTCATTTTGAGCCGACTTTGATGTAGTAAATTGAAAAATAAAATAATTCTAAGTTTGGTTGGCACTTAGGGCTAAATTTCTGGAACCTTCTCGAGCGGTGAAAATTACCTATATAACGAAGGCCCATAGTGTTGTCTAGGGCAGTTCTAGGTAGATCTGGGTAATGATCTGAGGCTTTGTCCTATAGAATATTGTAAGGCGAATGCTCATGTGGCTTTGTATATTGTAATTCTGAAATTTGTAATTTCACATTTGTGGAGATAATAAGAAGCCCATTTTCTATTCTTGCAAATTGGTGTTGTTTCTTTGTTTCTGTTATGTGTTTGTGGTATTAAGAGGACCACCACTTTATCAAGTGGTATCAGAGCGGGAGTTCTTGAGCGTGTAAACAAATTGCCGACTGTGATGTAGTTTGCACCAGGACTGTGGTTAAGATTTCAATGCACATCGCAAAAAATGCCTCCCCGAAGGGAACATGGCAGAAGAGTTGGTGTTGTAACACCTGAGGTTATGGCACTGCAAAGACAAGTGCAAGTATTGCAAGAAGAGATTCATAGAGGAATGAACCTTAATGTCCAAGACAAAAGCGAGGATGATGCTGAAGGAGAAGGAAATTCTGATTAGGAAGGAGAAGTCAAAGCTTTGAATCAAGAAGAGGAAAGACTTTTCTGAGGCATTTCAAAGATCGGGAAAAGACCTAAGATTGAGGTTTCGATATTTTCTAGAAATCTTAACCAAAAGGAATTGATCGCCTGGATCAATGAATATGAAGAATATTTTGAGTATGAAGATATTGAGGATCCTTATAGGGTAAAATTTGCAAAGGCCAGACTGAAGGGTCATGCAAAGATCTGGTGGTAGGAGATTCAATTGGAGCGAAATCGAAGAGGAAAGGATAAAATCACAAGATGGGATTAGATGGTGGATAAATTGAAGCAAGAGTTCATTTTTGTTGATTATGAGCTTGACCTACTGAAGAAAATGCAAAGTTTGAAGCAAGCGGGAAAATCTGTTCGGGAGTATACTAAGGAGTTCTATTAAATGCTCATCAGAATAGGCCATGCAGAAGTTGATAAGGAGAAAGTTAACTATTACCTTAATGGGTTGAGGCCGAGCATTCAAGAGGAGCTAAATCTGGTTCAAATGAATAGTATTGAAGAGGCATACCATTTTTCTCTAAAAGTAGAGGAAAGGTTGAACAAGAAGTTCAAGAGCAGAAAAAATAGAAGAGGTCATGGTGGACGGTCTTATGGAAGCCGAAATGAAAATTCGAAAAAGAAGGATGAGGCCAATAGCAGTTAGAATCGGAGAGGAAATCATTCCAATCACTTTCAGGATCAAAGTAATAGAGATCAAAGAGGAAGAGGAAGAGGATAAGGATCTAGAAGAGGAGGCTTTCGTTAAACATGTTTCCACTGTGGAGAAGAAGGTCATAGGGCATTTGAATGTCCTCAACGCCAAGGAAGGACAAATAGCAGGAATGAAGGCCAGGCCAAAGTTGCACATGTAGATGAAGATACCAGATCATCACATTCTAAAGATGTTGAAATAGGAGAAATGTTGATTAACAAAAGAGTCATGTTGAGTGGTGAGAATGAACCTGAGTAACGAAGGAGCCTATTTTGCACTGGATGCAAGTGTGAGGGTAAATGTTGTGATGTGATTATTGACAGCAGAGGCACTAACAATTTGGTGTCAAAAGAGATGGTGACAAAGTTGAAGCTCAAGAGAAAGAAACACCCACATCCATGTCAGATTGCATGGGTGCAGGATGACCACAAGCTCATGGTCAATGAACAGTGCCTAGTGAAGTTCAAGATTGGTGGGTACCAAAATGAGGTACTGTGTGATATCATATCTAGAGATACCTATCATATGTTGTTAGGTAAACCATGGTAGTTCGACAGATGTGTTGTACATGATGGTCATGCAAATACCTATTACCTGATGAAGGATGGAGTGCAACATAAGATACAGTCATTGAATGACACAAAAGAAAAGGTGTGTGGTAGTGCAAGAATAACTTTTCCTAATGGAAGAAAGTTCCTAGATGGTATGAGACATGAGCATGTGTGTTTTAATTTTATTCAAAAGCTGGTAAAGAGGAAGTAGAAGATGTACCTATAGAAGTTGTAGATTTCTTGAATGAGTTTCAAATTATTGTATCTAATAATGTTTCTGATGGATTACCACCAGTAAAGAAGATCAGTCATCAGATGGACCTGATTCCAAGAGCTAGTTTTCCAAATAAGGCAACACACATAATGACACTAGTAGAAAGTGAAGAGCTGAATAGACAAGTACATGAGTTGTTAAATAAGGGGTTGATTCGGGAGAGCCTAAGTTGATGTGATGTACTAGCAGTTTTAGCACCAAAAAAAAAAAAATAATGAAGGATGTGTACAAACTCTAGGGCAATAAACAAGATCACAATCAAGTACAAGTTTCCATTCCCACGAATGGATGATATTATGGACTATTTGAGTGGAGCTATGTATTTCTCAAAGATAGATCTGAAAAGTGGATATCATCAGCTTCAGATCAAAGAACGAGATGAATAGAAGACTGCCTTCAAGACAAAGGAAGGACTATATGAGTGGTTAGTCATGCATTTTGGGCTAACCAATGCATCGAGCACTTTCATGCGGCTCATGAACGAGGTTCTAAAAGAGTTTCTAGATAAGTTTGTAATTGTTTACCTAGATCATATTTTAATCTTTAGTAAGACATTGGAGGAGCATATGATGCATATTCGTAGGTTGTTTGAGAAACTGAGAGAAGAGAAATTGTTGATAAACTTGAAGAAGTGCAGTTTTGTGAAGAAAGAGTTACTGTATTTGGGATTTGTAGTTTTAGTAGGTCTAAAAATAGATCCAGAGAAAGTGCAGGCTATCCTTGAATGGCCTACTCCAAGGAATGCTATGTTAAGAATGAATGCTGAAGCCTTTCGCAGTCATTCTATAGCAGTGGTTGTTGCATTCATGACTATGATTATCATTGATGTCAACACAGTGATATTCTAGAGTTTAGAAGAGAAGCAGGCACAGTTTTATTTTGCGCACATGTTATATTGCAAATTGAGTTATGCGCAGTTGATGGTATGTTCTTTGGTGTGTTATTAACCTATGGTTAACAGCGCAAAAAGAAATTCATTCATTCATGAAAGTTATAAGCATTTTGGTGGAAGCAGTGTTCCTGAGTAGCGATTTTTGGTGATCGGAGGATATCTCCTAACCAGGATGGAATCTGATTTTGCGCAGTTAAAGGGAAGTTTGAGACTCATTTGTGGTAACGTGGTTCATAGCGCAAACTTCGAGGTCACATGAGTGAAAAGTTATTGTCTCTGGAAGCCGATAGTTTTATGTAATTTTGGTGTAGCGTGTTGAAATTATTATTTTGTATTTGCATGCTGACTCATTTATAATTATTTGAGTGTGGTATAAAGGAAGGAATGTTTTCCTTGTAGAAAGGGATTGTATTAGTTGTGATATGAAATTGTGAAAGTTGTGATGTGAATATATGCATGACGTGAAGAAAAGAGCTAATTCAGTGATGAAAGAAGACTTGCAAAGTACAGAGATATGGATTTGTGATCTTGTGTAGCAGAGAGTGCAGTTTTGGCACAGTGTAAAGGAGATAACATATTTCATATTATTCTGTTGAATAATCCTAAGATCTGTTGGACAGTGAGTTCAAAGATCTTGCCTTGAAGCGGTTTGGGCAGTGGGTCCTTCTGTCTTCCATAACTCCTAACAGGGTTAGAATCTTTTAACAGGGATTCAAAATCTCCTAATAGAGATTCATATGTACTAAATGTATTTCATAAGACTCCTAACAGGGTCCATCCTTTCACAAGAAACTTTCATATTAGTACATCATTTTGTGGGCATCATTCCCACCGGGGTTTACTCTTTGATCAAGAGGTTCCCTAATTAACATATCTTGCGTTATTGTCATTGTGTTTATTATCTTTCTATGGTTGGTTACTGCATTGATTATATGGTTTAAAGCAATTGAAGTTGATATTAAAGTTGATAAATGGTTTAATTATCAGATAATTGATTCACCCCCCTCCCCCCCCCCCCCCCCTCCCCTCTCAGTTATCTTGGGAATCTTTGCTTTCTAACATGCTACTGAGGTAAGATCTTTTCATAGTTTGGCTAGCTTTTACAGAAATTTTATCTGAAATTTTAGCAGTATTTGTGGACCCTTGACTGAAACAATGAGAGGGGATAGAAAAGAGTTCAAGTGGACTAATGGGGCAGATAAGAGTTTTAAACTGTTGAAACAAAAAGTTACAGAATAGCTTATTTTAGCACTTCAGATTTTAATAAGGTGTTTCAAGTAGACTGTGATGCTAGTGGTACTACAATAAGAGTTGTTATGAGCCAAGAAGGTAAACCTATTGCTTATTTTAGTGAGAAGTTAAATGATGCCAAGAGAAAATATTATGTTTATGATCAAGAATTTTATGCTATAGTTCAGGCATTGAATAAATGGATACACTATCTGTTGTCTAAGGAGTTTGTTTTGTATACTGATCAACAAGCTTTGCAATAAATGAATAGTCAAGGAAAGTTGAATCAAAGGCAATTGAAATGGGTTGATTTTTTGTAGAGTTACACATTTGTTTTGAAACAGAAAAGTGGAAAGTCTAACAGGGTTGCAGATGCACTTAGCAAAAGGCAACTATTGCTGACAAAGATGCAGATTGAGGTGGTTGGATTCAATGAATTCAAGAATTTGTATCTAGAGGATCCTAATTTTGGTGAAGGTTGGAAAGCTTGTAAAGAACCTGTTACTCTAAATAGAACGAAGTGGTTGGATTTCATCATTCAGAATGATATGCTATTCTGAAGGATCCAGTTGTGCATTCCATGAAGTTCTATGAAAGAGAATCTCATCAAGGAGAAGCATAGTAGAGGATTGGCTGGACATTTTGGTCATGATAAAACCCTTGCTTTAGTTAGTGAGAATTATTATTGGTCACAATTACAGCAAGATGTCAAGAAGTTTATACAAAGTTGTAGAGTATGTCAGATGGAAAAAGGAGTGAAGCAAAATATAGGGTTGTATCAGTCATTATCTGTACCAAAAAAACTTTGGGAGGATATCAGTATGGACTTTGTTCTTGGTTTATCGAGGACTCAATGGGGACATAATTCAATTTTTGTGGTGGTTGACAGATTTTCGAAGATGACACATTTCATTCCCTATAAGAAGACTAATGATGTTGTTCATGTAGCAGAATTATTTTTCAGAAAAGTGGTGAGACTACATAGTTTTTCAAAGACCATAGTTTCAGATCGGGACACCAAATTTGTTGGATATTTCTGGCGCACATTATGGAAAAAGTCGAAGACAGATTTGAATTTTAGTTCATTACATCATCCACAAACTGATGGATAAAGAGAGGTGGTGAATAGAAGTTTGGAGAATTTGCTGAGATGTTTTATTAGAGATAAGCCAACATGATGGGATTTGATTTTACCACAGGTAGAATTTGCATACAATAATTATGTCAACAGGAGCACTAGTAAATCACCATTTCATATTGTACATGGTAGTAGTCCCAGAAATGCATCTGAGTTGAGAAAGATAGATAAAGGAGAAACAACTAGTGCTAAAGGTGAGAATTTTGCAGAACATTTGAAGAACATCCATGAGGAGGTGAGGAAGCACATTACCAAAATGAATGTGCAGTATAAGGCTAAGGTAGATCAAAAAAGGAGGCGTAAGGAATTTTAGGTTGGAGATGAAGTCATGGTTCATTTGCGGAAGGAGCGATTTTCAATTGGTACATACAATAAGCTGAAAATGAAGAAATTTGGGCCATGTAAGATACTGAAGAAGTATGATTCAAGAAATGCATTTGAGGTAGAATTGCCTACTGAGCTAAATATTTCACCAGTGTTTAACATTTCAGATTTGACAAAGTATCATGAGAGAGGTGTGGAAGATGACATCACAGCAACACTGATGAAATATTCAACTCCATAGGCAATTATACCTCATGCATTTCTTAAATCATGCTTCTTCAATATTTTACATGGCCCAAACTTTTTCATTTTTAGTTTATTGTATGTACCAGCTAGAAACTGTTCCTTCTGCAAATGAACCATGACTTGATCTCCAACATGAAATTCCTTATGCCTTATTTTCTCATCTGCCTTAGCCTTATACTGCACATTCATCTTGGTAATGTGCTTCCTCACCTCCTTATGGATGTTCTCCAAATATTCTCAAAATCTTCAGCTTCAGCACTACTTATTTCTCATTTCTCTATCTTTCTCAATTCAGATACATTTGTGGGACTACTTCCATATACAATCTGGAATGGTGATTTACCAGTGATCTGGTTAACAAAATTATTGTATGCAAATTATGTCTGTGGTAAAATCTAATCCCATCCTATTGGCTTATCTCCAATCAAACATCTCAGCAAATTCTTCAAACTCTTATTCACCACCTCTGTCTGTCCATCAGTCTGCGGATAATGTGATGAAATAAACTTCAAATCTGTCTTCAAATTCTTCCACAATGTGTGCCAGAAATATCCAATAAACTTAGTGTCTCGATATGAAACTATGGTCAGTATACAAAACAAACTCTTTAGGAAGCAGATACTATCTCCACGTCTTCAATGCTTGAACTATAGCATAAAACTCTTGATCATAAATAAAATATTTTCTTTTGTCATCATTTAACTTTTCACTGAAATAAGCAACAGGTGTACCTTTTTAGCTCATAACAACTCATATTGCAATACCACTAGCATCATAGTCCACTTGAAACACCTTATTAAAATCTAGAAGTGCTAAAACAGGCTGTTCTGTAACTTTCTGTTTCAACAGTTTAAAACTTTTATCCACTCCATTAATCCACTTGAACTCTTTTTTATCATCTCTCATTGTTTTAGTCAAGGGTCTATAAATGCTACTAAAATTTTTGATAATTTTTTTGTAAAAACTAGCCAAACCATGAAAAGATCTTACCTCGGTATCACTCCTTGGAGTAGGCCATTCATGGATAGCCTGATCTTTCTCTGGGTCTATTTTTAGACCTTCTATTGAAACTACAAATCCCAAATACACTAACTCTTTCTTCACAAAACTACACTTTTTCAAATTTATCAATAATTTATATTTTCTCAACTTCTCAAACACCCTACGAATGTGCATCATATGCTCCTCCAATGTCTTACTAAAGATCAAAATATCATCTAGGTAAACAATGACAAACTTACCTAGAAACTCTTTGAGAACCTCATTCATGACCCACATGAAAGTGCTCGATGCATTGGTTAGCCCAAAAGGTATGACTAACCACTCATCTGAGACTTCTAAAGCCTTCAAAACTAAGTTCAAAGTTTTTGTACCTTATTTCCAAAATTGAAAGTCTTCAATATCTTCAAAACTAGACCTAATCTAACCATGAAACCTTACTGATAGGTTGATATGACTGAGATGAACCTCCAAATGTGAAATCAAAACATTCAAAGATCATATGACCAACTTACTAAACATAGCAAGTTTCCATAAATAGTAGCTCTGCACAAGTTAGCCCTTATTGAAAAGAAACCAGAAATATTTTTGGGTGATGCAAGATTGCTCTTACACCCAAGATGCTCCTGCATCAGACACCCGGAGTAATTTGAGAAGAGATGTTGTCACGACTTAGGTGTCAAGAGGAAAATCGAGATGGTTAACCTCCTCCTTTGTCAGCCATGATGAATCTTCAACAGGTCGTCATTTCAATTTGACCAGATATTCTTCATATGTCATGTTCCTTGTGCTTCTACCAACACGACTATCCAGTATATCCTATATCTCTTTAGTATCTGAACTAGTTGCTAGAATACTCTGTTGTGCTGCTATGATCTCATATTCAACACATCCCTCATGATATGCTATCAGATCTGAAATGTTAAACACTGGTGAAATATTCCACTCTGTAGACAATTCTACCTCATATGCATTTCCTAAATCATGCTTCTTTAATATCTTACACGGTTCAAACTTTTTCATTTTCAGCTTGTTGTATGTACCAATTAGAAACTGCTCTTTTCGCAAATGAACTATGACTTCATCTCCAACCTGAAATTCCTTATGCCTCCTTTTCTCAGCTGCCTTATACTTATACAGCGCATTCATCTTGGTAACATGCTTCCTCACCTCCTCATAGATGTTCTTCAAATATTCTGCAAAATCTTCAGCTTCAGCACTACTTATTTCTCCTTTATTCATCTTTCTCAATTCAGATGCATTTGTGGGACTACTTCCATATACAATCTGGAATGGTGATTTACCAATGCTCCTATTAACAGAATTATTGTATGCAAATTATGCCTGTGGTAAAATCAAATCCCATCTTATTGGCTTATCTCCAACCAAACATCTCAGCAAATTCTCCAAACTCCTATTCACCACCTCTATCTGTCCATCAGTCTGTGGATGATGTGATGAATTGAACTTCAAATCTGTCTTCAACTTCTTCCGCAATGTGCGCCAGAAATATCCAACAAACTGAGTGTCTCGATCTGAAACTATGGTCTTTGGCAAACCATGTAGTCTCACTACTTCTCTGAAAAATAATTCTGCTACATGAACAACATCATTAGTCTTCTTGCAGAAATGAAATGTGTCATCTTTGAAAATCTGTCAACCACCACAAAAATTGAATCATATCCCTGTTGAGTCCTCGATAACCAACAACAAAGTCCATGCTGATATCATCTCGAGATTTCCCTGATACAGGTAATGGCTGATATAACCCTGTATTTTACTTCACTCTTTTTGCCATCTGACATACTCTGCAACTCTGTACAAACTTCTTGACAACTTGTTGCATCTGTGGCCAATAATAATTCTCACTAAACAAAGCAAGGGTTTTATCACAACCAAAATGTCCAGCCAATCTTTCATTATGCTTCTCGTTGATGAGATTTTCCCTCATAGAACTTCATGGAATGCACAACTGGCTCTCTCTAGATAGCATATCATCCTGAATGATAAAATCCAACCACTTCGTTCTATCTAGAGTAACAGGTTCTTTACAAGCTTTCCAAGCTTCACAAAAATAGGATCCTCTAGATACAAATTTTTGAGTTCATTGAACCCAACCACCTCAATCTACATCTCCGTCAGCAATAATTATCTTCTGCTAAGAGCATTTACAACCCTGTTAGACTTTCCACTCATGTGTTTCAAAACAAATGTGTAACTCTGCAAAAATTCAACCCATTTCAAATATCTTTAATTCAACTTTTCTCGACTCTTCAAATATTGCAAAGCTTGATCATCAGTATACAAAACAAACTCCTTAGGAAGCAGATAATGTCTCCACTTATTTAATGCTTGAACTACAGCATAAAATTCATGATCATAAATAAAATATTTTATTTTGACATCATTTAACGTCACTGAAATAAGAAACGGGTTTACCTTCTTGGCTCATAACAGCTCCTATTGCAGTACCACTAGCATCACAGTCTACTTGAAACAACCTATTAAAATCTAGAAGTGCTAAAACGGGTTGTTCTGTAACTTTCTGTTTCAACAATTTAAAACTCTTATTCGCCCCATTAGTCCACTTGAACTCTTTTCTATCCCCTCTCATTGTTTCTGTTAATGGTCCACAACTACTACTAAAATTTCTGATAAACTTTTTGTAAAAACTAGCCAAACCATGAAAAGATCTTACCTTAGTAGCACTCCTTGGAGTAGGTCACTCAAGGATAGCCTGCACTTTCTTTGGGTCCATTTTTAGGCCTTCTGCTCAAACTACAAATTTCAAATACACTAACTCTTTCTTCACAAAACTACACTTCTTCAAATTTATCAACAATTTTTCTTCTCTCAGCTTCTCAAACACCCTACAAATGTGTATCATATGCTCCTCCAATGTCTTGCTAAAGATCAAAATATCATCTAAGTAAACAATGACAAACTTAACCAGAAACTCTTTGAGCACCTCGTTCATGAGCCACATGAAAGTGTTCGGTCCATTGGTTAGCCCAAAAAGCATGACTAACCACTCATACAGTCCTTCTTTTGTCTTGAAGGCAGTCTTCCACTCATCTCCTTCTCTGATCTGAATCTGATGATATCCACTTTTCAGATCTATCTTTGAGAAATACAAAACTCCACTCAAACAGTCCATAATATCATCCATCACTGGTAATAGAAACCTATAATTGATTGTGATCTTGTTTATAGCCTTGGAATCTGTACACATCCTCCATTCTCCATTCTTATTTGGTGCTAATACCGCTGGTACAGCACGGGGACTCAGACTCTCTCAAATCAACCCCTTCTGCAATAGCTCATGTACTTGTCTATTCTGCTCTTCACTTTCTGCTGGTGTCATTCTATGTGCTGTCTTATTTGGCAAACTGGCTCTTGGAATAAGGTTCATCTGATGACTGATCTTCCTTACTGGTGGTAATCCATCAGGTACATTATCAGATACAATATCATGAAACTCATTCAACAAATCTGCAACTTCTACAGGTACATCTTCTACTTCCTCCTTACTAGCTTTTGGAATTAAAGCAAAACACACATGCTCATGCCTCATACCATCTACGAATTTTCTTTCATCAACAAAAATTCTTCTTGCATTACCACATACTTTTTATTCTATGTCATTCAATGGCTTTAGCTTATGTCGCACTCCATCCTTCCTTAGGGAATAGGTATTCGCACGACCATCATGTACAACACACATGTCAAACTGTCATGGTCTACCCAACAACATATGACATGCATCCATAGATATAATATCACACAGTACCTCATCATGGTATCTGTCAATCTTGAACTTCACTAGGCATTGTTCATTGACCATGACCTTGTGGTCATCCTACACCTAGGCAATCCGATAAGGATGTGAGTGTTTCTGTCTCTTGAGCTTCAACTTTGTCACCATCTTTTCTGACACCAAATTGTCAGTACTTCCACTATCAATAATCACATCACATCATTTACCTTCACACTTGCACCTGGTGCGAAACAGGCTCCTCCTTTGCTCAGGTTCATTCTCATCACTCAGTAGGACTCTTCTGTTCATCAATGTTTCTTCTATTTCAGCATCTTCAGAATGTGATGATCTGGCATCTTCATCTACATGTGCAACTCTAGCCTGGCCTTTGTTTCTCCTCTTCGTCCTTCCTTGGCATTGAGGATATTCAAATGCCCTATGACCTTCTTCTCCACAGTGAAAACATGTTCCACGGAAGCCTCCTCTTCCAGATCCTTGTCCTCTTCCTCTTCCTCTCTGATCTCTATTACTCTGATTTTCGAAGCGATTGGAATTATTTTCTTTCTGATTCTGGCTACTACTGGCCTCATTCTTCTTTTTTGGATCTTCATTTCAGCCACCATATGACCACCCACCAAATCTTCTACCACGACCTCTTCCATTTTGTCTCCTCTCGAACTTCTTGTTCAGTTTTTCCTCTACTTTTAAAGCAAATTGGTATGTCTCTTCAATATTGTTCATCCGAACCAGATTCAGCTCCTCCTGAATGCTCAGCCTCAACCAATCAAGGTAACGGGCAAATTTCTCCTTATCTACTTCCGCATGGCCTGTTCTGATGAGGATTTGATAAAATTCTTCTGTATACTCCCAAACAGATCTTCTTGCTTGCTTCAAACTTTGCATTTTCATAAGTAGGTCAAGCTCATAATCAACAGGAATGAAATGTCGCTTCAATTTATCCACCATGTGATCCCACCTTGTGTTCTTATCCTTTCCTCTTCGATTTCGCTCCAACTGAATCTCCTATCACCATATCTTCGCATGACCTTTCAGTCTGGCCTTCGCGAATTTGACCCTATCAGGATCCTCAATATCTTCATACTCGAAATATTCTTCACATTTATTGATCCAGTCGATTAATTCTTCTAGGTTAAAATTTCTTTAAAATATAGGAACCTCGATCTTAAGTCTTTTCTCAATCTTAGAAATGGCCCGAAAAAGTATTTCTTCCTCTTGGTTTAGAATTTCGCCTTCTTGATTAAAATTTCCTTCTTCCTCGGCTTCATCCTCGCTTTCATCTCTGACATTAAGATTCATTCCTCTGCGAATCTCCTCTTACAATGCTCACACTTATTTTTGTAGTGTTCTAACCTCAGTTGTTACAACACTAGCTCTTTCCCCACGTTCCCTTTGTGGAGGCACTTTCGCGATGCGCGTTGAAACCCTAACCACTGTCTTGGTGCAAATTGTCTCACAGTCGGCGATCTGTTTGCACATTCGGAAACTTGGCTCTGATAGCACTTGATGAAGGGTGCTCCCCTTAATACCACAAACACATAAAAGAAACAAAGAAACAACAACAATTTGCAAGAACAGAAAATGGGCTTCTTATTATCTCCACATATGTAAAATTATAAATTTTCAAAATTACAATATGCAAAGCCACATGGGCATTTCCCTTAAAATATTATGTAGGATAAAGCATTGAATCCTTACCCAGATCTACCCAGAACTGCCCTAAACAACACTACGGGTCTTCTTTATATATGCAATTTCCACCATCCGAGAAAGCTCCAGAAATTTAGCCCTTAGGGCTGACCAAACTTAGAATTATTTTATTTTTCATTTTATTACATCATAGTCGGCTCAAAATACTTTTGAAACCCAAACAGAAATTTTCAAGAAAAATTATTTTCCGCCATTTCAGATGGCTTAACTTTCAGAGACCATAAGTCATCACCCGATTGACTATTATGACCCCAATTCAAAAAGGGCGCAAGGAGCTCAACAACACCTAAATCGAACAAACTGTTTTCAGCCAAAGTTTCAACCTTGTCTGGGATCTTTAAAGCCTTCAAAATTAAGTTTGAAGTTTTTGTACCCTATTTTCAAAACCAAAAATCTTTAATATCTTCAAAACTAGACCTGATCTAGTCATGAAACTTTACTGGCAGGCTGATATGACTGAGATGAACCTCCACATGTGAAATTAGAACATTCAAAGATTGTATGACCAACTTACTAAAAATAGAGAGTTTCCATAAATAGCAGCTCTGCACAAGTTAGCCCTTATTGAAAAGAAACCAGAAATATTTTTGGGTGATGCAAGATTGCTCTTACACCCAAGATGCTCCTGCATCATGTTGTCACAATGAATAACCACAGGCTCTTCAAAAGTTATTCCAATGTCTGTCAGCATTTGCTTCATCCAAATAATCTGAGTGCAATTTATAGTAGCAGCAACATACTCTAATTCAGTAGTAAATTGTGCTATACAATCTTGTTTCTTACTTAGCCAAGAAACCAACTTTTTCCCAAGGAAAAATGCACCACTTGTACTTTTTATGTCATCAATATTTCATGCCCAATCTACATCAGTATAAGCATGAAGTTCAAAGCTATCATTCATGTCATACCATAAACCATAGTCTACGGTTCCTCTGAGATACCTCAGTATTCGTTTAACAGCAGCTAGATGAGTCTCTTTGGGTTCTGCCTGATATCTAGCAACAATTTCAATAGCATTAGCAATATCTGGTCTGGTGTGAGTCAAATATCGTAGCCCTCCAACCATTGATTTATACAATGTCTGAAAAACACATTTTGACTCATCATCAATTGTTAGCTTGTTTCCAGTCACCATAGGCGTTCCTACCGGTTTACAATGTTCCATACCAAATTTCTTAAGTAATTCTTTGAGATACTTGGTCTGAGAAATGAAAATACCATTTTCATTCTAAGTTATTTGTAGTCCAAAGAAGAATTTCATTTCACCTATCATGGACATTTCAAATTCACTTTCCATTTCTTTAGCAAATTTCTTACATAGATCATCATTATCTCCAAAGATAATATCATCCACAAATACTTCTACTATTAGGATTTCATCTTCAGTAGTTCTCAAATACAAATTATTGTCTATATTACCTTTTCTAAATCCAAGTCCAAGTAGATACTTGTCCAACCTTGCATACCAAGCCTTAAGAGTTTGCTTCAACCCATACAGAGCTTTCTTCAATTTGCACACCATGTCTTTGTCTTCGCATAGAGGAAATCCATCTGGTTGTTCTATGTATACTCCTTCTCTAAGATCTTCATTTAGAAATACAGATTTAACATCCATCTGATATACTTTGAAGTTCTTGTGTGCAGCATAAGATAGAAATAATCTTACTGCCTCTATTATAGCAACAGGAGCAAATGTTTCTTCAAAGTCTATGCCTTCTTGTTGTGAGTATCCTTTACACACTAGTCTTACTTTGTTTCTTACAATTGTTCCTTCTTCATCCATTTTGTTTCTAAAGACTCATTTTGTTCCTATAACATTTTTATTTTTTGGTCTTGGAACCAATTCCCAAGTATTGCTTTTTTTTATCTAATCCAATTCTTCTTTCATGACATTTATCCAAGATTCATTTTTAAAGTCTTCATCTGTATTCGTTGGCTCAACTTGAGAAATTAAACAAATTTCTTCTCTAACTTTGGATCTATTTAGTACTCCCTGACTGGTATTGCCAATCATTTGATTTTCAGGATGGTTATTTTTTACATACCTTGTAGTTTTAGGGGTTTCAATAGTCTTGCTTGTATCATTACAAGCCTCTTTTTCACTTTCTTCCTCAACAAGTTCTTCTTCGGCAGTAGAGATTTCTTTCACTTCTGATATCTGACTGTTGTCATACATTCTTTCTTGTATCTGAAATTCCACATCTATTATTACATTGTTACTTTCAACCATCTTTCTTAATCTCAGATTGAGACATTTGTATGTCTTGTTTTAAACAAAGTAACCAAGGAAGATACCTTCATCACTTCTAGTATCAAATTTCCCTATCTCATCATCCCTTTTGATATAACATTTGCTATAAAAAAATTCAGAAATATTTTAAAGTATGAGTGTGATTAAACCACAGTTCATAGGGAGTCTTACTTGTGCCATCTCTGATTTAAATTCGGTTTAATGTGTACATTGTTGTTCCAACAGCCTCTCTCCAATGCACATGGGATACATTTCCTTCAATCAGCATTGTCCTGGCAGCATCAAGTATAGTTTTGTTTCTTCGCTCTATTATTCCATTTTGTTGTGGAGTCCTAGAAGCAGATGTTTGTCTTTTTATTCCATGCTCTTCCCAGTATGAATTGAATAAATCTGATGTAAACTCTCTACCTCTGTCTGATCTTAAACACTTTATTTTTAGTCCTGATTCATTTTCTATCTTTGCTTTAAACAACTTGAATTTGTCAAATGCTTTTGATTTATCTCTTAAATAAGTAACCCACATCATTTTAGAAAAGTCATCAACAAAGAGTATGCAATACCTTTCACCGTAATATGACTTTGTTCTTGTAGGCCCACATAGATCTATATGTACCAGATCCAACTTTCCTTTTGATGTAAATGTTTTGCTTTTATGACTGTTTTTAGTTTGCTTTCCCATAACACATTCTCTGCATACAGTGTTAGAAGATTTCACAATTTTCGGCAAATCTCTTACTGCATTAGCCATACTTGCTTTCACAATGTTATCAAAGTTAACATGACAAAATCTTCTACGCTATAACCAACTATCATCTACCTTCACAACAAAACAAGAGGCTCCAAATGTGTTTAGTTCAAATACATTACCTCTAGATCTTGAACCGGTAGCAACCTGTTTTCCTTCCTTGCTTCTGATAAAGCACTTACCATCAAGAAAACTTAACTGAAAGCTTTTATCCATCAACTGTCCAACACTCAATAAGTTATGTTTCAGTCCTTCAACAAGTAGTACATTGTATGTATTAGTCTTTCCATCTAGAGTGATAGATCCTACTCCTATGATGGATTTTGGGAGATTCTCCCCAAACCTTACAACACCTCCATCATAATTTACTAATTTAACAAATTTATTCTTATCACCAATCATGTGATGAGAACATCCAATGTCAATTGTCCATTCAATTTTCTTGTCAATATGAGATACTAAGGTTTTTTCTTCATGAACGGGTTCATCTTTAATAGCAACAAATCCAATCTCTTCATTGTCTAAATCGTCATCATTATCATCATCAGAGATTCCTTCACTAGCATAATAACATTCTTTATCTCTTCTAATCTTTGCATAATCAGGTTTGTATTTAGGAACTCTTGTAGGACATCTAGATGCAAAATGACCCACCTTATTGCATGAAAAATATTTCAAAGATAATTTGCCTTCAAATTTGCCCTTACCTCTTTTCTTTTTTTTGGTTATCAGTGCAACAAATTCTCCCATCTTCTTTTCTTCTTCCATTATCTTCTCTCATTCCTCAGCATACTCACTAAGCTCTTCTCTCAAGTCTTCTTTCCTTGTGCTCGGAAGTGCAGATGCTTTCTTGTGTGCGAATGCCCTAAATGCAGATTCAACTTTACGAGCAGCTTCTCCTAATTCCGCAGCTTCAAAAGTGGTTAACTTTGCAATCAACATCTCTCTGCTAAAGTTTGGAGTCAAGGGTATAGTTTCTTGAATAGACATTGCCTTGAATTTGTAAAGAGTTAGAGATCTTAAAATCTTTGCAATGACTTCTTCATCATAAGTACCTCCACAATTTATGATTCCAACTACAGTTTCTATAACCCTTTGAACATAGGCTCTAATGCTTTCATCTTCATTCATTTGCAGCTTCTCCATCTTTGTCCTTCAATTTTGCAATTTCGCTTGTTTGGTATATTTGTCTCCTTCATAGAGTGCCTCTAGTCTATTCCAAATATCATGTGCCAAATCCAGATCTTTAATTTCAATGAACTCACCCTTAGATAGTGTGTTGATCAGTGCTTCTCTTGCAACCATGTTGCATGAAAATAGTTTCTTTTCATAATCAATAGCTGACCCTAAGTCATTCTCAGCCTTCAAAGTTTATTTCTTCTTCACAATCATCCAGTAGTCTATGCCCAAACATAGCAAATGTGTTCGCAATTATTTTTCCAACTGTCAAAGTTTTCAAGATCAAACTTAGGACTATCCTTCCTATAGAATGTCATTTCCAAGATCACCTCAAACTGTTAAGCTTTCTCTCTGAGGACCACAAGCTCTGATACCAATTGTTAGGATTAACAGTCCACAATACAATTGAGAGCGGGGGGTGAATCAGTTGTATGATAGAATATTAAACTTTTGAACTTTAAGCTTTATCAATATCAGATCCAATGAACACAATGAATGCCAACACAATAAAACAATATTTTGGTTACGGGGAAACCCTATTAAAAGTAAAAAAACTCCAATGGGAATTAGCACCCACTAATGATGTACTAAGAGTATAGTAATCCTTGTTAGAAGATATAGCCCTGTTAGGAGCTTATTGAAACATTACAGTATATAGTCCTTGTTAGAGGACAAACCCTGTTAGGAGTCAAGAATAAAGAGGGCTCATTGCCCAAAGAAGGTTAAGTCCACCTTCTGAACTCACTAGTTCGCAACAAGTGTGTAATGAAGAAATATACAATCTTTTGAACTATTTTGCCAGCAACTGTCTTTGCTTGATCAGTTCCAATTAAGCCTACCAACAATCTTCTGCTCTACATATAGCAAATACAGGTTTGCAACCTTCTTATATCACATATATCCCATCCCCACCTTTTCCAAAGAAAAGACCTTACATTTATACCTTATTACATTTTACCAAGATCAGGTCGGCCCATAAGGCTTTCCTAATTACAAACAATTACATGAACCCTTGCTAAGATACACACGGTATCTAAAACAAGTTTACAATTATTACATTACAACAATTAAGGACCGACATTCTTCAATTATGCTTGTCAAACAAAACACACGCTTCATTCCCTGAGTCGGCTTCAGAATAAGTCATTGCCAAAGCACACGCCGCAAATGACGTCATCAATCATTCTATACCTTGCGTTGACCAATGAACATTCTTCTATACTTCTTCCATCATCCTTCAAGATCGCATACCTTGAATCCAATCCTTTTGAAATCTATACCAAAAACTCAGAGACTAACTCTATCAATTCTCATTGTCATAGTCCAGTGACCAGTCTTTACCAAAACAGTTGTATCTTCCTTAATATGCATCCATTAATGATGCGATCACAGATATAAGATCACAACATCCATCTGAACTCTCATCTGACTTCGTAGCATTTGAAACATCCGTACATCTTCCGTACACTGTGATTACCAATCTGGTTCCTTCATAGAAGCATATATTGACATTAGTGACAAAACACAGATGACAACAGTATGGGTGCTCATTCAGTAACGTAGTGATTAAACATATTAAATGTCTCAATCACCACCCATGCATTAGCAATATCCAACATGTTGCCAATAATGATAACTTTAGCATTCTACAACTATCAATCCATCTTGACAAGAATGATAGTATTTGTCCAACAATTTCCACAAAAGGCTATGATAACCTTTGGCATCGATTACAAAAATATGGTCAACAATATCATCTCGGATGCATCTTAGATCAATACATCTTTGAAATGATCATGGGCAAACATGCTCTTCACAAATGCCATTGTCATGCTCGCATATGTGTGAACATGTTTGGTCTTCCACCTCACCTTGTACTTCTCTTTTCATTCAAATTTCCATGTTTCATCAAACCTGCTCCATTGATCAAGGATGTTCATCTCACTATTAATGCTTGACAAGAGGCTATGATGTCCATCCATTCAAATGCATCTTAACCCTCATTTTTCCTTATGGGAAACCTATTTAATGAAAGCTTACCGCATCATACCATAAATTGTCTACATTCTATTCATATGCTATCATTTTCATTACCAAATAATCGTATTGCATTCTTATCTATTTGAGTACCAAATCACAAAGAGCATCCACATTAAATCAACTAGAGAATATCATGTCACAATGGAGGTATAAATGCACTTCTCCATTAATTGCATTTTTATTTGTTTCTCCCATTATTTTTCTCTATTTAAGAAACTCTATTATTTGTGAGTTTTCAAGACTATATAAGAAATATGATTTAGGTAAAAAGGCTTCCTTGATGTGCATATCCCTAATGAAATAAAGTGATGGGTTTGCAAGGACTACAAGGATGTGAGAACCAAAACTAATAAAGGTTCAAAGCCAAAAGAAAACCCAAGCCTTGAAAACTTGTTAATCTCACATAGGTTTGCTTCAAAAAGCCCACTAAGACATGATTTTACCCAACATGCAGTAAAATCTCTCTTTATTTTACTAATTAAATCTCTAGAAACCCCACAAATAGCTAAGTTCAAACCCAAAATCGATTTATGAATAGGCAACTAACAAACTGTAAAGTAAAACACACTAAATGAAAAAATAAACATCATCAAGACAGGACTAAGCCAGAAAGTTATCAATCAACAAATAAAAGCACTTAAAAATAAAATCAAACAATAAACAAGAAATCAACCTAGAAATTATGATGGAAAGGATGAATGGCGCATGAGCAGCAAACTGCGAAGAGCATGCACTTTAAATGAATTGGAGAACATCTTGTTGTCACAATGGAGGCATAAATGCAGTTGTCCTTTATTAATTGCATTTTTATTTGTTTATCTCCCACTATTTTGCTCTTTCTAAGAAACTCTATTATTTGTGAGGATTCAAGACTCAATAAGGAATAGGGATTTAGGTCCAAGGTTCAAGAAAAAAGGCTTCCTCAAAGTTCATATTCCTAATGAAATAAAGTTGTGGGTTTGCAAGGACTACAAAGATGCGAGATCCAATATCCATTCAAGGTTCAAAACCAAAAAAAAACCCGAGCCTTAAAACTTGTTGACTTTACATAGGTTTGCTTTGAAAAACCCACTAAGACATGATTTTACCCAACATGAGCATAAATGTCACTCTTCATTTTACTAACTAAATCTCTAGAAACCCCAGAAATAACTAAGTTCAAACCACAAATCGATTTATGAACATGCAACACAAACAATAAAGTAAAACACACTAAATGAAAAAAACATCAAGACAAGATTAAAACAAGAAATCTATCAATCAAAAAAAATAAAAACACTTAAAATCAAACAATAAAACAACGAACCAGCCTAGAAATTAAGACAGAGAAGATGAATTAAAATCAAACAATAAAAGAAGAAACTGACTTAGAAAATTAAGATGGGAAGGATGAATAGTGCATGAGAGAATTATTGTTCCCAATGATCATCCATCCATTTTTCCCGATAATTCCCACCATTAAACCATTCATTCACCACTCACTCCATTTACAACTCCTTACACTGCATGTCCTCCTTTCCTTGGTTTTTGCATTTGACTAAGGCATCCCCTTGCTGATGAGTTTCCCTTTCATTCCCATCCCATTTCACCTTCAATCAACTTGAGGAAAGCTCACTATGTATCCTTGGTTCCCTCGTTCAAAACATCTTCCCAATCTCCCAATACATCCCAAAATCAATGCAAAAGACCTAATCTGTAGTTTCAACTTTCAACTTCCTTAAATCAGACAATTTTTAACAAAAAATTCATCATGCTTTATAGTTTCTGTGTGGAATTTTACTTCTCCAATCATTTAAAAGTTAGATGCCTCTTTTAACACTTTTCCAAGGAAGATACTCATCCAGCATTTTGCACAGATTCCTCCAAAATTTGGAATTCTCTGTAATTAAAGGAGGAAAAGTGAAAAGGTCTGGAGAAAGAATCTCAAGAATATCAGCTAGTATAAATTACACGTCTTAAAAAAGAACATGAGTTTCAAGCATCACTTGATTAATAAGAACTGAAAACTTATGCTCAATGCAAACATCATGGGAGAAAATTGACACAAAACACATTATTATGTTAAGGCTATTGCTGCATGTGAATTAGAATATCAAAATGAATATTATGGCTTAACTTTGATTTGTAAAAATTAATCTTGCTTTAGAAAATGTGGGAAAATTTGACCAAAACACACTATTTCAATAGGGCCATTTTGATGATCAGAAAAGGAGTATCCAAATGAAAAGCATTGCTAATCATTGAGTTAGAACAATCCATTGGAAAACCAAATACTACATCACCCAGAATAAGATGCAATTTGTCTAATATATAAATATCACAGTTTTCCTACAGCAACTCCAGCTGTGCTTGGTCAATGGAATGTCGACTAGTAAATCTCTCTGCTTCAGTTCTGTAATATCTGCGGGAAACATTTTCTGGGAACCCTAAGCATTAGATACAGGGTAACTTGTTTCATGAACTGATATCAACATCAAGAGCCCTTTGGAGCTCTCTTCTGTGATCGCAAATTACTCTTTTGGGCACTACTACTCTCTGTGTAACTCTTTGCCATGTCTTTCAGAAAATTGATAACATCCTCTGAGGATGCAAGAGAATAGCGAGCAGTAGAACGCTTCCGGCCTACTGCACAGGAAAAATAGTTGTCCCCCTTCAAATCTAGCACTGAAGAACCTTCATGGCAGCTAACATTCTCATCTTGTATCCTCCAATCTTTGCTGCCACTGCCTCTGAGCTGTGTTCCTTTTTTATCTGGTGATAGTGGAAGAGCTTTGCCTCGTGCCCCTTTATTGCTTCCTTTCCCAGGGTTGGATTTCGTTCCTAATCTCCTTTCCATTGGGGTCTTATTATCAATTACCTTTGTAGTAGTTACTTCTGTCCCAAAGGGAAGTTCTGGCTCAAAGAATGTATAGATATCCTCATCCTGAAAGTTGGATAAATTGCATGAGAAACTTGTTTTGCTCATCAAAGCATATTCCATTATTTATGCATAGTTATCATCTTTAGGAAAAAAACATGTCAGGAAAAACAGTAATCTTCAGTTGTTGCAAAAGAAAAGGGATAAAAGTTAAAACCAAGCATGGAATTTTTAAGTAAAACAAAATTTCTTAAGATATTTACTGCTGTAAGCATTTTGTTTGCAAAAGAGCTTATTTTTTATTGCAAAAGGACAGGAGATTTGTTGATGTGGTCATGTACCCACAATGTTAAATTTATTAAGGTAGTTAGCTTATCTTAAGTTAGTATTTTTCGTTATTTTTCTAATTTGAGAAATTAAAAAACTAGAAAAATAAGCTACCGTGCAGGTCATCCAATAGTTAAAACTTAATCTGAAAATCAGAATTAAGGGTGATATAATATTACCATATTTCTTTTAGAAGAGAAATAAGGTGAAACATGGAAGATGGGTTGAGATAACACACTTGAGAGTATGAGAACACATAAGGGTGAAATAATCTCCATAGGAGGAGCTTATAGAAGTGAAGTTTTTCTTCTTTTTTTTCATGACAGTTGGATACAGTTTTACAGCATCTGGTCTATGTTTCTAGTGGCTGCTTGCATATTTATAATCCTGGATCTTATTATAAGCAGGTTGAGTTCCTATATGTATAATCATAGGATGAGAGTCCATGCTTCTTCTCAACATGGTATTGGTTGTTGTGCAATACTAATGCTAGCCACTGGCAGCCCGCTTGCCTGGCTGCTAGTTGCAAAACTGTTTCCATCTCTAATATCCCCAGTCCCCTCAGACTAAGTTACCATATTCGGTCTGGCAACCCGAAATTTGGAATTCGATTCGGTACGAATTCGGGTCCAGTTCGAATTCGATTCAAATTCCTTGTTTCCTTGTGTCATTCGTCCCAAATTCAATGAAAGGGATGTTAGTTTGTTAGCTTTGGACAGCTGTTCGTCCATATGCTATTATTTAGCAAGTAATTGTTTTACTAACAAATTGGTTAGAGTTGGGACAAATATTTGTTAAATAATTGACCACTTTTAGAAGCAACCAGAAACCAACTTAGTTAGGGTTGTTAAGTTGTTTTTAATCTCAGCCGTTGATTGAGAATCGATCCAAGCCGTTGGTTTACCAACGACAGTAGTATAAAAGGAGGTCTAGGGGCATTTGGAAAACATATCTTGGAGAGCATTTGAAATGATAGCAAATGTGTTTGTAGTGATAGCAAACAAGTCTTGCAGTGTTAGCAAAAGGCGCAGTGATAGCGTTGGGGATAGCAGTGGAGGAATATCAGCAAGAGGAATTGGGAGATTGTCGGAGTTCTGCTAGTGAGAGGCAAGGAATTTTGTATCTCTTAATTTGCTGAAGTTAATATATTTCTCATCTGCAATACTGGTTTTCCCCTCGGGGTTTTTCCAGGGACAATTGTCCGAAAATATTGTGTTCATTGTGTTGCGTATTTCTTTCTATGTATTTTTATTAGTGAAGTTGCAGTTGTGTTATTTTTCAATATTAGCTATGAATTATTTTTGGCAATTAAATAATCTTTATAAGATAGGAGATTAATAATCAGTGACTGCAATAGAATTTTCACATGGTATTAGAGCTAAGTTGAGGGTATAGAAAAGGTTTACCCTAGGAAGGAAATAAATCAAGGGTTTATAAAACCTAGTTTGACCTCTTTCAAGTTATTTCTTTTATTTCTTTGAGATGGCTGTAGCTGGTTTGAGAGATCAGGACAAATTGGATGGTGCCTCGAATTTTGGTGTCTGGAAAGCCAGAATTTCTTTATTACTGGAAGAGAACGATATCAAGGAGTATGTTACCACTGTTGTAGTTGTACCCTCAGATGCAACACAGCTCGCAGCATACAAGAAGGACGATGCCAAGGCGAGGAGGATAATCCTTGATGGTGTCAAGGATCATATTGTTCCACATATCGCAGAGTTAGATACTACGAAGAAGATGTGGGATGCCATTCTGTATCTGTACCAGAATGCTACCACCAATCGGAAGCTGATTCTCAGAGAAAAGTTGAAGAATACCCGGATGAACAAGGGAGAAGACATCACAAGTTACCTCACCAGGCTTAGACTTGTCAAGGACGAGTTAGCAGCTGTTGGAGATAGCCCCAGTGATGATGAGCTAGTCAGAATAGCCCTAAATGGGTTTACTAAACAATGGGATGTCTTTGTTCAAGTTGTCAGTGGACAAGACACCTTACCAAGTTGGGATCGACTCTGGAGTGATTTCACTCAGGAGGAGTTTAGACTTAGTCTTGTCAATGGAGCCAACAACAAGAGTCAGAAAAGTGAGGTGGAACAAGAAAACGTTGCCCTAGCAGGAAAGGGAAAATCGAAGAAGGGGTCTAGCAAAGGATCAAGCTCACAAGGTGAGAAGAAGGACCTATCTAAGGTCAAGTGCCTTGGTTGCCACGAGTTTGGCCACTATGTCAGTGATTGCCCAGAAAGGAAGAAGAATGAAAATAAGGGCAAGATGCAGGTGGCAACTTCAGCAAGTGCAGATGAACTCTCTAGTAGATTGGAAGATGAGTTTGCACTCATAGCTTGTATGGTTAGCTCAACCTCATAGAGTGTTTGGTATATAGACAGTGGGGCGTCATTTCATATGACAGGAGTTAGAGAGTACTTCTCCAGTTACAAGGAGGACACCAATACCTAGATCTCTATGGGAAACTTGTCCAAGCTCAACTCAGTTGGGAAAGGGATTGTTCAGTTTCAGAGGGAGAATGGGAAGATTATTCCCCTTTGTGATGTGTTGCATGTGCCAAGATTAGGTATGAATTTGATTTCTGTATCTATTCTTTAGGATAAAGGGTATAATGTACTTTTTAGAGGGACACATGTGTTGATCAAGCACAAGGATTGGAAATCACTTGTATCTATTGGAGTTAGGAGCAGTTGTCTTTATAGACTGCAGTTTGATACTCCTAAGGCACTTATGAGCAGTAGTAATCCTAGAGATCTTGGAGAGCTATGGCATAGGAGGATGGGCCATATACATCATGGAGCACTTAAATTGCTTTGTGAGACAGTGATAGGTGTTCCCGAGGTGAGCACAGAGCATGATGATGTATGTAAGGGATGTGTGTTGGGCAAGTTTGCAAAAGCATCTTTTCCAAGGAGTGACACCAGATCTGAGGGTGTTCTTGATCTAGTACATTTAGATGTAGGTGGACCAATGTCGACGAAGTCTCTCAGAGGATATGAGTACTATGTTACTTTTATTGATGATTTCTCCAAGAAGACCTGGATATACTTCTTCAAGACCAAGGATGAGGTTTTCAGCCGCTTCCAAGAGTTCAAGGCTCTTGTAGAGAACTCGACAGAAAGGAAGATTAAGGTTCTTCGGTCAGATAATGGAGGCGAGTACAAAGGGAATGAATTCCACGAGTTCTGTACCAAGGAATCAAGAGAGAGTGAACTGTTCCTTACAATCCACAGTAGAATGGAGTTGCTGAGAGGAAGAACCGGTCTATATCGGAGGCAGCAAGGGCTATGCTACATGACCAGGATATGCCCTGCTACTTATGGGCAGAGGCATGTAGTATAACAATGTAAATACAGAATAGGGTTCCACATAAGGTACTAGGTAAGATGACACCAGAGGAGGCTTTCATAGGGAAGAAGCCAAATGTCAGTCACTTCAGGATATTTGGAAGTTTGGCATATTGCCATATTCCAAGTGATACACGTACAAAGTTAGATCAGATTGCAGAGAGGGGGTACTTTGTTGGGTACAATAAAACCTCAAAGGCATATCGGATATTTATTCCAGGGACTAAGAGGATTATAGTCAGACGTGATGTCAAGTTCACGGAGGACAAGGCATTCAGGAGGTCTAGAGATTTGCCAGCAGAAGATCAAAGTGAGCAGTCGACAGAAGCTCCAGGAGTAGCTCAACCGAGTCAAGGGCAGCAAAGCTCGAGTACAATTACTAGTACTAGCATAGGCTCAAATGGTGAGAGTTCGCAGAGTATGGAGCAACTGGTGCAGCAGGACATGCATCAAGAAGATATGGAGGTTGATATTTCATCCTCCACAGTTGGCAGCAAGAACCGTGAGGTTCAACAAAGGGATACTCAGGAGTTAGTGGGAGCTCCTAGGAGGAGTACGAGAGAAAGGAGACAACCAGCCAAGTTCAATGACTATGTGGCTTTAGTCAGCCAGTTGGTAGACAGTGAGCCTTCCAGTTATCAGGAGGCTACACAGCATCAGGTGTGGCGAGATGCGATGGTTGAGGAATATACCTCAATAATGCAGAATGATGTGTGGGAGGTAGTGCCTAAACCAACAGATAGGGCAGCGGTTGGATCACGCTGGATCTATAAGATCAAGCATGGTGCAGATGGTAGCATCAAGAAATACAAGGCAAGATTCATGGAAAAGGGGTTCTCTCAGAAGGAGGGAATAGACTATGAGGAGACATTTGCTCCTGTGGCCAGGTATACTTCTATACGAGGTGTGATCTCATTTGCAGCACAGATGGGATGGCAGATCCATCAAATGGATGTCAAGACAGCATTCCTCAATGGTGAGTTAAAGGAGGTATACATAGAGCAACCAGAAGGCTTTGTAGCACACAATAAAGAGACCCACGTGTGCAAATTGAAGAGAGCTTTATACAAACTCAAGCAGGCTCCCAGAGCGTGGTATGAGCGCATTGACAGTTACTTGCAAGTAATGGACTTTGTGAAGAGTGAGGCAGATGCTAACCTCTACTACTTGGTGGTTGGGGGTGAGGTTCTCATTCTTGTTCTATATGTGGACGACTTGTTTCTAACAGGTTCACTAGGGCTCATAGAGGAGTGCAAGAGGGATCTTGTAGCAAAGTTCCAGATGAAGGATTTGGGACTTATGCATTACTTTCTAGGCATGGAGGTGTGGCAGACAGATGGAGAGATTTTCCTTGGGCAAGGGAAATATTGCATTGAAATCTTGAAGAGATTCGGGATGGAGGATTGCAAAGCCATGTCTACACCCATGATCACAAATTGGAGGAAGGTAGATACATCTAAGGAGAAAGATGTAGATCCCAGCTTATACAAGCAGTTGATTGGTTCATTCATGTATTTGGTCAACACTAGGCCAGATAAAGCCTTTGCAGTGAACTCTCTTAGTCAATTCATGGTGGAGCCAAAGGGAGTGCATTGGACAGCGGCAAAGCATGTGCTGCGATATTTGTGTGGTACAGTTGAGTACGGGATCAGATATGTTCGAGGTTAAGGTATCAAGTTGATAAGCTATACTGATGCAGATTGGGCAGGCAGTACAATAGACAAGAGAACCACTTCAGGGTGTTGTTTCAGTTTGGGATCGGGAGTTGTCTCTTGGTTCAGCAAGAAGCAAAAGTCTGTAGCTTTGAGTTCTGCAGAAGAAGAATACATAGCAGCTAGCATGGCGACGTGTGAAGCTATTTGGCTTCGGAAGTTGCTAGTAGCCTTGTTTGGTCAGAGGGTTGAGACTACTGTGATACATTGCGACAATTAGAGTTGCATCAAGTTGTCTGAGAATCCAGTGTTTCATGATAGGTCTAAACATATAGACATCAGGTATCACTTCATCAGGGATTGTGTACAACGGGGGGTTGTTTAGCTACAGTACATACCTACAAAGGAGCAGGTAGCAGACATTCTGACAAAGGCATTGGAGAAGGCAAAATTCATCTTCTTCAGAGATAAGTTAGGTGTCGTGCATAATAGCTTCCTCGCTAAGAGGGAGTGTTAATTTGTTAGCTTTGGACAATTGTTCGTCCATATGCTATTATTTAGCAAGTAATTGTTTTACTAACAAATTGGTTAGAGTTGGGACAAATATTTGTTAAATATTTGACCACTTTTAGAAGCAACTAGAAACCAACTTGGTTAGGGTTGTTAAGTTGTTTTTAATCTCAGCCATTGATTGAGAATCGATCCAGGCCGTTGGTTTACCAACGAGAGTAGTATAAAAGGAGGTCTAGGGGCATTTGGAAAACATATCTTGGAGATCATTTGCAATGATAGCAAATGTGTTTGCAGTGATAGCAAACAAGTCTTGCAGTGTTAGCAAGAGGCGCAGTGATAGCGTTGCGAATAGCAGTGGAGGAATATCAGCAAGAGGAATTGGGAGATTGTCGGGGTTCTGCCAGTGAGAGGCAAGGAATTTTGTATCTCTTAATTTGCTAAAGTTAATATATTTCTCATCTGCAATACTAGTTTTCCCCTCGGGGTTTTTCCAGGGACAATTGTCCAAAAATATTGTGTTCATTGTGTTGCGTAATTCTTTCCGTGTATTTTTATTAGCGAAGTTGCAGTTGTGTTATTTTTCAATATTAGCTGTGAATTATTTTTGGTAGTTAAATAATCTTTATAAGATAGGAGATTAATAATCAGTGACTGCAATAGAATTTTCACAAGGGACCCTGGACGAATTTGGCCCTTAAAAACCGAATTTCCATTCCTCCAGGCGGGACCTAGAACAAATTTATGGGCAAATTTCCGATTTTAGGGTGAATTTGTGGGAGTGAGTTTACGTTGACTTTCAACGGTTTCTTTTTTATTGCTTTTTAATTTATTTTTTAACCTAAAGCATCGTGTTTGAAGTGTTTTTTAATTTATTCTTGGTCGTCCGTGAAAGGCAGGGTTTCCGTGAGCGTTTGAAGTGTTTGCCTGAGTGTTTGAAGTGTTTGCGGGGTGAGCAAGGCAGCATGAGAGGCAGTGTGAGCAAGGCAGCATGAGTAGAGTGAGCAAGGCAGTGTGAGCGGCAGGGAGTTTCCGTGAGCGTGAGCCAAAGGTATTAAACTATTTGTATTTTACTATTCTATTAGTAGTTTTAAAATTTAATTTAGTATACAGTAATACTATGATATGAGAAAGAACTTTACAGAATTATATACTGAATATTCATACAGTATATTCATGGTAAGTATATAATACAGTATATAATTCATGGTAAGTATATAATCCAGTAAAGTTCTTTCTCAGTATTACAGTATATTCACTAAATTAAATTTTAATACAGTAATACAGTATATTCATGGTAAGTATATAATACAGTATATTCAGTATATAATAATATATTACAGTATATAGTATTACAGTATAAAGTATTACTGTATTACAGTATATTTAGTATATAATAATATACTGTAATACTATTATATAGTATTTAGTATATTCAGTATATAAATAATAATAATATATTACAGTATATTCAGTATTACAGTATATTTAATAAAAAAATAAATTCAGTATTTGTATTCAGTATTCACTGTATTTGTATACTCATACTGTAATATGATTTGTATTTACAGTTTTACTGTCTTGTAAAATAGAAAATGTAATAGTATACTATTTTTATTTAGTTTTAAATTTAAATTTATAAATTATATTAATATTTTTTTCAATTTTGTTTTGTTTGTAATTTGCTAATAATTTGTAATTTTCATTTTGTAAATTGTTGTTTGTAGATTCATCTTTCAGACTCGAAGAATGGCTGCAAGTGCTTCTACCACCGAAAGCTCCCACTTCAAAATAGACAGACGCTCTCCACTATAGAAATATGTGGAAATGATTAGACCAATGCCAGGTGGAGGAGGTTATGTGTGGATTTGCAAACATTGTAAAGAGGAAGCTAGTAGCTCTTACAGTAGAGTGAAAGCACATTTGTGCTTTATTCCTCAACAGGGCATTAAATTTTGTACAGGGAGACCAAGAGTTAATGGGGTACTAACTAAAACCCTTCTTCCAAACAACATTGTGAACAAATATATTCAAGAGCAAAAACAAGCAGATGAAGCAACTGGGAGGTCAAGTTCTCATCCTTTGCAAAATGCTAGGAAAAAAACAAAACTATCATCTATGTCTTCAACTTCCACTTCCAATGACCCAACCGTAAAGGGTCATCCATTCTTGCGTGGTTGTCAAGAACTAGTACAGAAGAGAGCAATGGGGCCCTTGGAAACATCATTTCAAAATGAAGCTAGAGACATTACTGAGGAAGCCATAGCGAGATGTGTCTATGCATGTGGATTGGCGTTTAATGTTGTCCGCTCACCGTATTGGCAAAGAATGGTGAGATCAATTAATGAGGCTCCAAAGGGGTTCAAGGGCCCGGGTTATGAGAAGGTGCGCACCACTTTATTGGATAAGGAGGTGATCAATGTAGAGGCTTCCATGCAGCCCATCAAGGATTCATGGATCGAAACAGGTGTGTCCATAGTATCAGATGGATGGAATGATGCAAGAAATCGTCCTTTGGTCAATGTGATTGCAGTGTCCACAAGAGGTGCAATGTTTCTAAAAGCTATGGATTGTGAAGGAGAGGTGAAGGACGGTCCTTTCATTGCAAACATTCTCATCCAAGCCATTAACCAAGTTGGCCCTCAAAATGTTGTTCAGGGAATAACCGACAATGCCAAGAATTGTAGGGCTGTCGGCTTATTGGTTGAGGAGCGCTTCGAACACATTTTTTGGACACCTTGTGCTATGCACTCACTCAACCTAATGCTGCAAAAAATTGGCACTAAGATTGAGTGGATTAAAAAAATGTATGAAGAGGCACAGGAGATCCAAATGTTTGTCACGAACCACCATATGACTCAAGCCATATTTAGACAATCCTCGAAATTGGAGATCTTGAAGGTAAGTTCAATTGTTTAAAATTTGAACATCTTTTAGAATTGTAGTCACTTTAATCTTGATCTTAATTTTAAATTTTAATTATTGTTTTGAATCTTTTTATCTTAAAATAGGTTGTCGAGACCCGCTTTGCCTCCAACACTATTGTTTTGAGACGCCTTGTCAAGGTTAAAGAGGCATTGTCTAGAATGGTAATCAGTGCTAATTGGAGCATATGGAAGCAATCTAATAGTGCCAAGGCAGCTTCCATTAAGGCATTGATACTAGATGACTCTTGGTGGGATCCTGCTAAGTACCTTCTGAAGTTCACCGAGCCTATTTTGAGCATGATCCGATACACTGACATGGATAGGCCTTGCTTGGGTGAGGTATATGATGGCATTTAGTCCATGATTGAGGATATTAGAAATATCATAAATGAGAAAGAGGAAGATCCAGATGAAAAATTCTTCAAGGAGCTACAGGTAATCATGGTAGAGAGGTGGAACAAAATGACTACCCCTTTGCATCTACTTGCCTTTGCATTGAACCCCAGGTTCTATAGCCAGTCGATCCTTAGTGGGAGTACCACTAGAGTTGCCCCATATAGAGATCCCAAAGTTGCTCAAGGGTACAAGGCAGCCCTTCGAAGACTCTTTCCCGAGCACCTACGAGCTACAGTGAGGGCTGAATTCATGAGTTTTGCGAGCACCGATGATTGTGCTCTTGAAGCTCTTGCAGATAAGAAAAATGTTGATGCTCATAAATGGTGGTACTTCCATGGGCAAATGTACCAGCTCCTGCAACCCATTGCCATCAAAATTTTATCACAAGTAAGTTCTTTACTCTTAAGATTCTAATTTCTATTCAATATTGAATTTATATTTTAAAAATTTATATTCAAAACTCTTAACTATCTAATTTCAAAATTGTAAATATTGCTAGGTTGCTAGTTCATCATCATCTGAGAGGAACTGGAGCACATACTCCTCCATCCACTCAATAAAACGCAACCAACTAAACTCCAAGAAGGCAGATAACTTGGTCTTTGTGCATTCAAACTTGAGGCTCACAACACACAAAAAAAATACTTACAAAAAAGGGGAGGCACGTCATTGGGATGTTGAACCAGAGTCTGTGGAGTTGGAAGCCCACTTTGATGCACTTGCAATTGATGATGTTGATTGTGAGCTACATAGTGATGTTGAGGCTGATCCTGAGGCTGGGCCTGAGGCTGCTAGTACTAATGCTAGTGGCACTATTTGTGCTTCTAATATGCAACAACATACTGATGATGATGATTTGTTTGATGATTTTTGATGATGTTTTGATCACTGATGAAAATTGATAGTGATTATTAATGTTGATGTTATTGTTTTTGAACCGAAACACTGATATGGTGGTGTATTTTGACATTTTGTTATGTCATTTGAATTCAAATGACAATATATGTGGTAGTGTATTTTGCTATGTTGCTTTATTATTAGCATAGTATTGTATGAACTTATTTGCTGCTGCATACGTTTACATATAGATATATATTTTGTATATTTTTTTTTAAAAAAATTCTTGTACGGACGAACCCAAAACGAATCGAACCCAGCCCAAAAAAATTTCGAACCCGAATCCGAACCAGCAACTTAGCCCTCAGAAATGTCCAAACTTGGAATATTTCAAACAAGAGTCTCCACCTTAATAATGCAAAGTTGCATGGATACATACGGATACAAATATGGGTATGGTATTATTGGATATGGATACAACATTTTTTCAAGACCCCCAGTATGGATACAGTTGCATATGACATTCATAAAAAAACAAATACACATATATTTAACACAATTTTCTAAGTTGTTACAGGATATTTTCATTACTTCAAAAGCAATACAGACATAAAATTGCTGCGTACATAATTATAACTTGATTTAAATATTTATAATATTCAAAAAATGATAGAGTTGCTTTAGAAGATAACCTAAAAAGACGGCTACCTGAAATAGAAAAACATTTCATTTGTCTTCCTCATTTGGTGTAGCTTTGTTTATAGCAACTAAAAAAAATGCATGATTGAAGTTTGTTACCAAATTTATGTCAAATTAAGGAAGATTTATGTCAAATTTTTAAAAAATCAAATCACATAGTATTTGGCACAATTAAAAAACCAGGACTTTTGGGCACAATTGGGCAGGTAATTCAATGTGTATCCATGCCATATTGTATATGTATCCAATACAGATACGGGGATATGAGCGCCCGAGGAGGGGTAGAGGAGTTTCCGGCAATTCTTTAATAACATAATCTTCAAATGCTTTCATGCCACCAGTAGCAAAGACCTACATAAATCAGAAGCACTCTTCAACTTCTACCTTGGCTGATTAAGAACCTATTGGCTATTTCTAGAGGAGAAAATTCAGGACCAAGGGCCATGGTTTGTGACTTATCAACATGAAGAACCAAGAAGGCAATAAAGTTTTCACTGTGGGCTTCCAAAATTTGGATGAGTTTTAAATTTCTACCTTTGCATTTCTAGTTTAAATGTTTTTGATTAGGAGAGGGTATGCCCTCAAGGACCACCATAATTATCAGGTGAAAATTGAGACGTTCTAATTCATTATGGCTTTTCAATCTAGACATTTAATTGAAACTTGTTTATAGTAATACCACTTTTACAATCAATTTTAGTTTATTGAACAAGTCACTATAATTTAATGGCCACTTGAGTTTTCCAAAGAGTCAACAACTCCATATCTACTGAAAAGTGGAAGTTTGTTAGAAAACCAAAATCCCGCATATCAATTCTTTTCTATTTACTATTTCCTATTTAGTGTCATAATATAATTTAGCAACCTTTTGTCTTGTCAACAAATATGCTTCCTGAAAAGGCAAAGCTTCCTAGTTTATGAATCAAATTTACAATCCATTATTGATATCATGTCATATCATATTCTACAGTGATATTCTCCATTTGTTATCAGAGCCTAGGGATTGAAACTCATTGAGTTTTTATCTTTTGACATTGCAAAGTTGCACAGTATGGAAATATCACACAAGGTGATGGGTTACAATTACTTCTTTATTAAAGTTTCTTTTTTCAAAGAGGAGATCAAATAAGATTGTTGGAAAGGGGCATTTTGTCATTTTATGAATGTGCATCTCAATTCCACGCAAATTTTAGAGAAAGTAGAACCTTGTTTGAAGACAATTGATTTCATGGAACCTGTGGGTGCAAGAATTTGTTGGTTAGAGGTATAGTTTCTAAAGGAGCCCGTCTATGTGTAACATATCTCAGATCCGATTGTATTTATTGGTTCCTGTAAGAAAATGTTAAAGGAGCATGGTTTTGTTGGAAAAATCTTCAATTTTGCATTTCAATTAGCTTTCAAAGTTTGGTAGTGCTTGAAAGCTAGGTGGCCAGTGGTAGTTATAAGGTCACCCTTCTTCAACATCTTCATACCTTATTAGTTATTTCAAAAAGCTAGGTAGTATGAAAACATTCTTATAGTGTTGATCTTGTCCGGATGATTGATGAAAGTAGAATAGACTAGTAGTTGAGTTTGGAATTGATGGACATTTCATGTTATGTCTTATGGTGATGACATCAGATTTTTTATTTCTGCCAGGGCTATGGATTGTCGATAAACCGCATGCAAAGGTTAATCTAGAAGATGTCAAGATGATATTTTTGTGATTGGATGATTAAATTAGGTTATTTTATTTCCTATGAGATTCACGGGTAGTTGAAATAATGAGTTGATCTGTAATGATGCTAGGATATATTGCGAATTGAGGAATGGTTCTAATTCTATGTGATGCAGTCAAGGTCGAAGGATCCAATAAAGGACTATCCAAACTTGCAGCCGAACACCAACAATGGGGAATAACACAACAGGAATATGCTCAAACAGAATTTCCATTCAACATGCCCGGCTGTAAGGTCTTCTAGGTTAGGGCCAAATACAATTACTTACAAAAGTATTTCTGCAATCTCTTACCTAGTCCAGTTCTGAAACACATCAGCAACTAATGGAAACACTAAGGCAGATCTAAACTTGAGCTCGCAAGCCTCCAAGCAATCTCCTTGTCCCCAAGCATGCAAACCACTAGCTCTGCTATTACAACTATCAGACAATCAATCTGATCTTCAAGATCTCGCAAGATCCAAAATGCTATCCTTGTCTATCACTAACTCCCTCAATTTGTTGCCTAAACAACTACCCAAACACTCCTTCAATATATTTCCTCAACCACAAGTCGGCTGGACGAAATAATTAACTCCTAAGCCAAGTCGACTTCTACTACAAACAAATATTAAATGCAACAATAGTCGGCTCTCAAATAGCCTTACAACAATTAATTCTCTATGTCGGCCCCTAGATCCACATAGAAGAATACAACAAAAGCTACCAACAATAAATACACCAAGTCGGCCAACCAAAACTCCAAGAACTCCAATCGGTAAACCAGAACTACCGAGCACCAGTAAAACAACCGAGCACGCCAAGCATTACCGAACAAGCACGTCAACCGAGCACCACAGGCATCGTCGAGTACAAGTTCCACTGAGCGCCAGAGGTTTTACTGAGTTCCTTCAATGACCAAGCCTCTTCAATAACTAAGATTGTCGGTTAAAGCTGCAACCGAGCAACACACAACCACTTCAACACACGACCATGCAGATTTGTTGAAAAACCAAGAATACCCTTGCATCAGACACCCTAGGTTCGAAAAGATATTCTCATAGGCTGGAAGAACATCTTCCGGGATTCAGCACATAAACCTCGAACTGGTTCTTCACATACAAGTCCTTCAACTCTTCACCTTTCATACTCTTCCACTTCTGCTTCCTCTGTCTTTTCAAGTCTTTCCTTGATAACACATAGGTTTGTTCTCCATACTGATCAGTCCTTTCAGAATTCTTCAACTCATCTCGACTACCAAAGCTCAGGTTTCTCCTATCGAGTGTTGTATCCAGCAAAGGCATTAGGGAAAGCCTCATGTTATTCTTCTCAACAGTAAATACATTCTTGACACAATCATACATAGCTCTGCAATCATATTGCCAAGGTCTACCGAGCAATATGTGACAACTATTTATCTCCACAATATCACACAACACTTGATCCTGATATTGGCCAATGTGAAAATCAACAAGACATTGCTCCCTCACTTCTAGAGCATGAACATCTTGCAACCAGCCAATCCTATAAGTATAAGGATGTCCCATTCTCTTCAAACCAAGTTTCTGAACCATCTCCTCAACTACAAGGTTATCAGTACTACCACTGTCCACAATTACATCACAAAGTTTACCTCCTGGCTTGAACAAAGTTCTGAACAAATTACTCCTCTGACAAGGTTCCACCTTTGCATCGAGTAATGTTTTCCGAACCAGCAAGTTCTCAAATTCAAGTTCATTCTAAATGTTCTCATTTACTACAGCATTCCTTCGATCACCAAACTTCTTCTGTGTACACTCAAAAGATCTATGTCCTTCATCACAATTATAACAAATGCCCTTAAAGATAACCCTACCTGTCTTCTTCATCGGCTCCACAGGTTTCGGTTTATCTTCAACAATCGGTTTATCCTTCACCGAGTGATCAAGCTTCTCCTTCCCTCAAGAATTACCATGTTGTCTCCTCTTCAACTTATCTTCTGCCTTCAGAGCATACTGATAAGCATCCTCAACCGAATCAATCTTCAGCATACCAAACTCATCCTGAATATTGAATCTCAAACCATTCACATACCGAGCTACCTTTTCTTTACCAAGTTCTCTGTGTCCAGACTGAATGGTCAACTTATAGAATTCCTCAGTATAGTCCACAGTCAAATCTTTTTGCTTCAGATTCTACAACTTCTTAAACAAGTCAAGCTCATAGTCGGCAAGTATGAACTTAGCTTTCAATTTAGTCACCATCAACCTCCACAGATTGATCTTCATTTCACCTTCATCTTCTCTATCTCTTTGTAATTCTTTCCACCAAAGAGCAACATGTCCTTTCAACTTAGTTTGTGCCAATCTTACTCTAAGAGGATCTTCAATTTCTTCAAGCTCAAAGAAATCTTCTAATTCACCAACCCAATCAATCAAATCCTCAGGTCTCAAAGTACCAGAGAAAGTAGAAACTTCCATTCGGTAACCAGTACTTAACCGAGCTCCAGATCTATGCAACTAACCAGTTCTGTCTTCACCAAATCTATCTCTCCGGACATCTCCACTAGATCCAGCAGCTTCCTCATAACCATCTTCAGTACCAAGATTCCTCAGCATACCAGCACTAGCCCTCATGACCTCAGCGATCATGTCATTCTTCATCAATTCCATCTCAGATCTGAAATTTACTTTAACTTTCTCTGTAATCGCCAATTCCACAACATCACAGAGATCTGCAATCGTTCTAAGGTCCAAATCTTCTCGAAGGCATCCTTCAAGATCTTCGAAAACCTAAGGCAACAAACCACCAACCAAGGTCCTAATGCAAACTGCCTCAACTCGGAGATCAGTTTACACACTCAAGAACTTCAAGCTCTGATACCATCTGATGCAGTCAAGGTTAGAGGATCCAATAAAGGATTGTCCAAACTTGCAGCCAAACACCAACAATGGGGAATAACACAACAGGAATATGCTTAAACAGAATTTCCATTCAACATGCCCAACTATAAGGCCTTCCAGGTTAGGGCCAAATACAATTACTTACAAAAGTATTTCTGCAATCTCTTACCTAGTCCAGTTTTGAAACACATCAGCAACTGATGGAAACACTAAGGCAGATCTAAACTTGAGCTCACAAGCCTCCAAGCAATCTCTTTGTCCCCAAGCATGCAAACCACTAGCTCTGCTATTACAACTATCAAACAATCAATCTGATCTTCAAGATCTCACAGGATCCAAAATGCTATCCTTGTCTATCACTAACTCCCTCAATCTGCTGCCTAAACAACTACCCAAACACTCCTTAAATATATTTCCTCCACAAGTCGGCTGGAAGAAATAATTAACTCCTAAGCCAAATCGGCTTCTACTACAAACAAATATTAAATGCAACAACAGTTGGCTCTCAAATAGCCTTACAAACAATTAATTCTCTATGTCGGTCTCTAGATCCACATAGAAGAATACAACAAAAGCTACCAACAATAAATACACCAAGTCGGCCAACCAAAACTCCAAGAACTCCAGTCGGTAAACCAGAACTACCGAGCACCAGTAAAACAACCAAGCACGTCAGGCATTACCGAACAAGCATGTCAATCGAGCACTATAGGCATTGCCGAGTACAAGTTCCACCGAGCGCCAGAGGTTTTACCAAGTTCGTTCAGCGACTAAGCCTCTTCAATAACCAAGACCGTCGGTTAAAGCTACAACCGAGCAACACATAACCACTTCAACACACCACCAGGCAGATTTGCTGAATACCCAAGAATGCCCCTGCATCACTATGTTTAGAAATGATGTTCATAGAGAACTATAATATTATCAAATGTGATTGTGATGATCATTTTATGGGTTGACTTTATCAGTGGTGAAAATACTGGTTATATATTTATATCTATATCTATATCTATATGTTCAAATTAACTCTATGTTGAATTAGTATGCATCTTACTAATTGATGCTTCAGCTATAATTATTAATATAACAAACTATGAATTATGTCTAGTGTGTAGGTTTATGGCCAATGGGAATCAAGGTCACATAGTAAAACTGATTGTGCTCAACCAATTAAGCCGGTCCTGGTCCATATGGATAGACTAAGGTCATGTGATGTGAATGTCAATTTCTGTAATGTGAATGTGTTTCTTTAGCGATGTGGAATTAATGTTTGTATGGTTGTACTGTGTTTATCCGTTCATGTGTTGAAAGGTAAGGTCACTTTAAGTGTTGATTTTAAGTTTATTTCTTGAAGGGTTAAAATGCGTTTTAGTGAGTATTATTTTTCCCATTTAATCAGTTTTGATGTCCTGGGTCATAGGACTATATGTTAGATGGTTTTGGATGGTAAAATTTGATAGGAAACTAATTTATAACCTCTGGTGACAAAATTTGAGGGAAGTTGGGATGATTTGGAAAAGGTGTCACCAGCTCATCCCATCCTGTTGGTTGTTTGTTGAGGATAAGACACAAGGAAGCCCCTTTCGGAAGGGAATATCCTAAGTGGAGACACTTGGGAGGTTCTAAGGGGGCTAAGTGTCTCAAGATGGTGAACCTTAGTGTTGTTATAGGATATGTTGTATTGATTTTAACTTCTTTTTGGTATAGGGTCTATTGTGGAGGGCATATTTATTCTTCTATCCCAATTTGGGGAAGGACATTTTTTGTCATTGTGAATATTATGCTAAGAGTTGTGATATTGTGAGAAGTGTTTGGTAGTTTGTATATAGTCATATGTTAAAATATGGGCATACCATAGGTCAAGTGGGTGTTTTAGTGTTAGTTCAATAAGACTGTTGGAAAATGACAATGTTCTGAGTATGGCTCTGAACTCCATGCAAACTTTAGAAAAAGTAGAACCTAGTTAAAAGAGAACTGATTTTATGGAGCTCCCTGGTGCAAGAATTTTTTGGTTAAAATATAGTTTCTAAAGGAGTCCCCATCCAGATGCAAGATATCTCAGATATGATTGTATTGATGGCTTGGCTTCCTGTGAAAATTTGTTGAACATTTTTTTTGGAAATTTTCAAGTTTTCTCTCCAGTGCTAGATGGCTAGTGGTAGTTTGAGTCTAGTGCAGCAAGAGGTTGGAAGCATAACAAATTGTTGTTGGCCTAGGGAAAGTTTGATGAGTAATTGGCAGTAAGATTTTCAACATCCAGTTACAAGTCACCTTCAAATATTGAATTTGGATTGAAATCCAGGTGGCAAATCCACATCAACGAAGAAGTCCTCTTAACATGTAGTGAGAAAGGAAAATTGTATATAGTCAGTGTATCAGGTGTTGCAAGAGACTTGATAAATTAATTTCCTGCCAACTTTCAAATTTAAGTTTGTGGTTGTTTTAAATTTGAACTTTTTGTCATAAGGTGCGAAATTGGATATTTGTACCTGTGCTTTCAAATGGCCATAATTATCATATGAACTCCTTTTGAACTCTTCAGAACTCTTCATCGTAGTAGTATCTTATAAGCATTTGGAGGTTGCTTCAGACATCTTAATTCAGTCAGAGATGGATATCATTTCATTGGGGTGATAAAACCAGAAATCAAGAAGGCAGCACTATTCTGGAAGGGGACATTTGGGTTTCATCATGGGATTTCTAATGCATTCAATGAATGGATAACCATTTGCAGGTAAGCCATCATCCCATGGAGTCATCAGTATTGTGTTGATTCTAACTTCTTTTTGGATAAAAGGCATCAACACCTAAAACATATTAAAAAAACATATAAACAGAGAGCATTAAAACAGCATAGAACACAGCTGTTTCTGTCACAGCATCTTCTCATACAGGCTCTTAAAAAAATTAATGCAGAACCAGAAAGCATAGGCAATTAAAGTTACATAGAAAGAATGCTGGAATTCATTTCTATTATGAGAGTTGTCAGGATTAAACCTGAGGTCTCATGATAGATATTGTGGATGGTATTGTGGTGCTCCACTTCAATCCGTTGGCATGAATCTGTGAATTGTACATGTTTTGGGAACTTATGCATTCTGCTGGCAACATTTGGTGGTCAATATGGTACTTTGATCACAACCAGGCTTAGTACTTTTCCCATCATCACTTTTACAGATGGCATATTTTTGGCATTTTTCTTGACAATTTAGAACCACGTCACTGTATTGTGTTGGTTTGGGAGCATAAGCACATTGGATGGTGTATTCAATGATTGCCTTGCTTTACATTGCACAGTCAGCTTCAACATTTTGGCAAAGGATATTACTTCATTTGCATTGCAATGAGCATTTAGTGGTTTAGTTCTTGTCCAATTCATAGTCAGCTCGAACATTTTGGTAATGTTTGCCACTTCTTCAGCATGGCATGGAGTATGCAGTGATCAACTTCTTGAATAGAGTAAGGCCTAAAATTTTTAATTCTTCATTATAGCAGGGACCAACTAACGACAGACTTGGTATGTGATGCACATTAAATTCCAATGTCACTGTCATTATGGATAATTGGTTTCTAGTTTCTACTAACTTGTTTTATGTTTTGGGCACAATCTTTGGATGTTGCAATTTTTTGAGCTTATGCACAATCTTCAGAGCATCGAGTGATTGATTTGTTGTTTAGATTCAAACAATTTTAATGTATGATATTTGATTCATTATTGGTGGGAGAGAATTGTTTTGCATTTTTTTAGTACTCCTTGCTAGTTCAAAACCCTCCAAAAGATGATGAAGATACTTGAGGTTTTAGTCAATCAGTTGAGACCCTAGTCAATGAATGTTGTGATCTCACTATTTTGAATGAGGTTGGGCTCATCTCTTAGGATAACTTGACAAATAAAAGAATTCATGCAAGGGTAATTTGAGAATGGGAGTGGATTCAAACAATTTTAATGTATGATATTTGATTCATTATTGGTGGGAGAGAATGGTTTTGCATTTTTTGAGTACTCCTTGCTAGTTCAAAACCCTCCAAAAGATGATGAAGATACTTGAGGTTTTAGTTAATCAATTGAGACCCTAGTCAATGAATGTTGTGATCTCACTATTTTGAATGAGGTTGTGCTCATCTCTTAGGATAACTTGACAAATAAAAGAATTCATGCAAGGGTAATTTGAGAATGGGAGTGGATCACTAATTTATTATAATTACCACTGCAAATAAAAGAATTCATGCAAAAACTATCAGCCGATGATGAGTATTCATGCAAGGATAATTTGAGAATTGGAGTGGATCACTAATTTATTAGTATTACCACTACATGGTAGTGAAGGAGAATGTTCATGTTGCGGTGTCTGCATGTTTTGAGTGCAAAAGAAAGGCAAGAGGAGCTGAAGGTGATGCATGTAAATAATAGGTAGATATGTATTTGTGGTGTTCTTCGGGTTAACTGAGAATTTATACTGATTTCTTAAGTCTTTTCTTTACCTTGTTTCAGGAAAAAAGAAAGAAGTGAATGGTTGTTCAAAAATCCACAAAGGAGTAACAGACAACTACAACCATCTGAATCATAAATTTTTATCCAATATACATACCTTTCCCAAAAAATGGCCAATGCAAAGAACATAATCAATTGGAGTTGCCATTGCTTTACTATGTACAATTTCCCCCAATATACGGTCGATTGCTGCACCCTATTTGCACATGGAAACAGTAGCTTGCACAATTAGAAAAAATTAAATATATGATTGCAATGTAATGATAAAATAAGGAAACGAAAACTCATTTTTACAAAAAGAAAAATTCTCTAGTTTAAATTAGTAATAAAATTAAAATATAGGTATTTTATGGAAAAAATGTGGCTTAGAGTCACACCCCTAAAGTCTAAGCTAGATATGGCAGACAGCCTACTCTTAAACATCTCAAAGATATCAATAAATGCATCAGTAAAAATTAGGTTAGCCTATAACTCAAAACAATCCTAGAGAAGATGTGAGAAAATGTAATGTCCCCAATTTTAATTAAATGACTTAACTAAATTAATTAATTAAGTGGTCCCAAAAATTAAATAATATTATAAAGGACTTCTTTAATTATTAATTAATTTAGTTATAAAACAAAAAGGGGCCAAAATAATAATATAATAAATAAAGTATGTCGGCCTATTTGTACCCTTCGGGAAACTTCTTGGAGTCTTTATAAGGCTATGATGTAAGGTCCCATTTTTAGCTCACCATGGTTGGTGGTTTGGATTAGCCTATCATTGGCCCTCATAGGCTATGGCAAATAGTTAAAGAGTTCCCAGTTGGCAAACCGGGAGACTCTTTCCCTTTTCGAGTTTAGATGTGTTCATGATTGCTCTTCATTTGGTTCAGTTTGGTATGCTTACTATTTGTAGTAAGTCATTTATCCATCATTTCTACATTTAGCAAGGCACCTAGACCGGCCTCAATTGTAGTGATGACCTTTGGTCTCTTTGTTTTGATCTGGTATTCAGCGATTTACTAATTATAGTAAATCAAGGGTTGATAGAGATGGACCCTTACTATTTTTAGTAAGGCACCCTCGTTAGCAGTGAATGCAGTGGGCTACCTCCTGGTGAAGTCAGAATTGATTTCCAATGATTAATGATGGAGTTATAATATTATAATTATTATTAAAGTTATACTTTATAATTGTTAATTATTAAGTGCGTATCATTAATTAAATTATGAAGTCTATAATAAAGTTATAATATAAAGTCACTTTAAGTTAATCTGACTTGTTTGAGAAGCTACTTCATAGGGAGGAATTAAAAGTAAAGAATGTTTTATCCCACATTGCTAAAAGTACCAGCTTTCACCAACTAAAAAGCTATATAAGCAAGGTCATCCTTTCATTTGAGACATGTTATGAGAATGGGATATTAAAATTATTTCTCCATTGTTGCTGGAAATCAGTGACTGGATAGTCTAAGGACAAAAACCCTTGGAATTAGTGAAGGCTGAACGGAAACCATAGCTTCCGAGATTGGTTGATTCGAATCAGAATTCACAGAAAAGCTGCAGATTATTTTAGAAGCAAGTCAAGGGATTAAAAGTTCATACAGTGCTAGGGCAAAGCAAGACATCCAGGAGAATATTCCGGTCTGCAAATCAACTCATTAGAATGTTATAATAAGCTTGCAAACTCCAGACATTGGGTAGAGAATCTATTGCAAATATATTCTACAGCAGTTCAATACCATCTAGCACTTGGAGATGTGCTTGGCAAGGTCTTGAGAGATCTGAAACTACATGTTGTAATAGCTCCTCTCGGTCAGCATTCTGTCATTAATTCTTAATTAAATGTTCATTAGCTGCTGTTGTGTAAGTCATGTTACTTTTGTGATGATCATTGGCTTGCCAACTGTTTGTTCAAATGCTGCAAGTACTACACTTGTTGAATCTGAATGCTAAGTGTTGGAATTTTATGTTTTCACATTGCAAATATATGTTCTGAAATCTTTACAAATGTTTAATGGTTTTCCATGCCCAATCTCTTGCAACTAGAACTGTACATTGTAACAAAAAGATCTCAGGAAATCAGAACATACTTTATTTGACAACTGCTTGATGAAATTCCTTTAAGTCTCATTGAACATTTAAGGGCAAACTAGACATGGGATATTACAGGGGTATCCGAGCTTTGCATGTATGCCAACTATTTGACAAAATGTCTTGTGTGAAAGCACAAGTTGGAAGTTAGAACCTGCAGGGGTTCTTACATGTGGTTGGCATTGTAGGAGCTCATCGTGAATTTATCTTTTCTTTGTATTTGTGAATTCTAGTCGGAGTTCAGTACTGTTGTAGTTTTGGAAGTGCAAGATCCTCCTTATTCTGTATTTGCAATTTTGGTGCAAGTCACTCCTCACCCTATTCTACCTATTGGTCCAAATCTGTAAGATCTTCATTTGAGGAGATGTTGAAGTCAAGTTCTTGATTAAATATATGTTCCAGAGCTTTCATCTTGTGCAATGAGTTAATATATATTCAAAGAATAAACTATGCATTCTATTTAATCAATTGGTGGATCTCTATGCAATAACAAATTATATTCGAACGTACTTGGGGAACTGTCATACAGTAGTTGTGAAGACTGTACGGTGTGAGCCGTATATGTATGGTGAAACAGAGTGTCCGTACGGTGAGAATCGTACATGATCAACTTTCATTTTATCCAATCCAGGCATGGGGTTGTGGGGAACTGTACAGGTGAGTAACATTCGAGGGCTGTACGAAGTACCTGTACGTTGGAGGAAGTGCTTACCGACGATGGGGGGTGCAAGCCATACAAGAAGACCATACGAACAACCTTGCTTCCAGACCTTCTCAATGCCAACGAAGGCAGGCCAAACACAACATCGTGCGGATGGGAAACATCACCGTACACGTGGGGTGATTGTATAGGAGTGACGAAGGAAGGTTGTCGTACGGAAGAGGGTCGTCAAGACATTACAGTGCCATCAGAGCCAAAATCCTGCCAGCCTATGGAATGGTTGGGATGATATGATGACCCTCAGATAATCATGTAACATTGTCAATTAAACATTATTCTTGCCAATGAAATTGTATAAGAGAGTAATATTATTCGAATGTTCGAATAAAATAAATAGGATTTGAGAACAGAATAACACATCAAATATATGTATATTATATTATAAATATACATATTTGAATATATAAATATATATATATATATATATATATATTAATATTTTATCAAAATAAAACATAAATATTAATTAGTGAATATATATATTATTATTATATTAATAGATATATTTATTAATTAATATATGCATAAATATAACAACATATATATTAATTAATAAACATATATATTAATTTAAGTTTTAAAATGTTAAAACTTAAATATAAAATAAACCCCGTGAGGAGACTGCGACCATGGTTGCAGCAACCAAAGGCTGCAACCCATGGTTGCATCCCCCTCACGAGGTGAGGAAGCTAAGCACCACCATGGAAGGGGTGTGACTTTCCTCCCATGGTGGCAGCCTATATATGCCCTGTCGAATGTAAGGGAGGGGGGGAGAATAAATAAAAGGAATACAGAAGGATAAGAAAGAAGATACCAAAAAAAACAGAAAATAAAGAGAGGATATAAAGGATACAAAGTGACAGGAATTTTACAATCGTCAGCAACAGACAGACTTTCGACATATTGTATGGCATTTAAGTTGAAAAAAAAAAAAATTATCAATTATTTTATATATATATATATATATATGAATGATTCTATTCTCACCTATAAAACATTAATATATATATATATATATATACAGTCAAGATTTACATATTTATGTTTTGTGCACTTTTGAGTACTTCTTGATTTCTTTTATAGATAAATCTAAATATATGATTATATAATCAACATTAATGTATTGTAAATTTATATGGCTGCCAAAGTTGATGATATGGAGACCATATAAGATGAATCTTATATTCATTAGAGATGGATCCCCATATCTGGAGGGAGCTAGAGGAAATTGTTATAGTTTCCCTAGTCTTGAGATTGTTATAATCCTTAGTTAACACCTATAGTGAGTTCACTCAAAAACTCATTAGTCGGTTTGACCAAAGGGAACCGGAATGGTACTTCCAAGAGTTAACCCACCTCAAACAAACAAGAACTATTGAGGAATTTGCCAACAAATTTCAGGGTCTATCAGTCATGGTTCCCAATACATCTCAAAAGAGCAGGGTCTATATGTTCATTGGAGGAGTCAAAGAACATATCAAGATAAGGGTGACACCTTTCGAACCCCAAACCCTTGAAGATGCCATTAGGAACGCAAAAATGACAGAATATGATACAACTAAGGCAAAACCAAGAGGCCTTTTATCAAGAACGCCAAATCAAGGCGAGGAACCCAAGAGAGATCAATCAAAGTGTTTTTTATGTCAACCATAGGAAAGGGTAGAATTCATCGAGAAGGGGTTGTGTTTCAAATGTAAAACGCCATGGACTATAGGTCACTAGTGCAAGAGAGGGAAAATGAATAACATGGAGGGAGCACCAAATAAAGGCCCTGTAAAAAGGGTTAGGCTAGAAGGCTCCGACATGGAACACTAACCAACCACTCATAGCAAAGAGGAGGGTACCCAATTAGGACTTCAAAGGTTTTGAAGTAATCATGGACAATAGAACAATGGACCAATGTATTAGAGTTACACCCTAGCTAGAAATTAATATGAGGAATATTTGTGAAAAATTTGCAAAATGTCATCATTCTAGGAATACCATGAATAAATTCATTAGGACAATTCGCGATGAACAGATCCTCCACTTATGAACAAACAACTCATGTAGACATCCGACGCATCCTTAGAAAACGTAAAAAGGTTTTAAATTTTCCCCGGTTTACCTCCAAATGGAAGATTCAAACACTCAATTGAATTAAAGGAAGGAGTTAAGCCATGTCACCACAACTCCATGTAATGAACTACACCTTTAGATAGTGAAGGGAAATTTATATTGTGTTCCGATATCATTCTCACACTTAGGAAATTAACGAATCAAACAATCACCAAATTCCGGGTAAAATGGAAAAACCTCCCAAACGAAGATGCCACTTGGGAAAAAGATCTTAAATTGCTTGAAGACAAGCAAAATCAGGATGGGGGGATTGTGATGAACCTCAGATAATCATGTAATGTTGTCAATTAAACATTATTCTTGCCAATGAAAATGTATAAGAGAATAATATTATTCGAATGTTCGAATAAAATAAACAGGTTTGAGAATATAATAACACATCACATATATGTATATTATATTATAAATATACATATTTAAATATATATATATATATATTTTATTAAAATAACATATAAATATTAATTGGTGAATATATATTATTAATATATTAATACATATATTTATTAATTAATATATATATTAATATAATAACATATATATTAATTAATAAACATATATATTAATTTAAGTTTTAAAAAGTTTAAAATTTAAATATAAAATAAACCCAGTGAGGGGACTGCGACCATGGTTGCAGCAACCAAAGTCTGCAACCCATGGTCGCACTCCCTTCACAAGGGGAGGAAGCTAAGCACCACCATGGAGGGGGCGTGACTTCCCTCCCACGGTGGCAGCCTATGTATGCCCCGTCGAATGTAAGGGAGGGGGGAGAATAAATAAAAGGAATACAGAAGGATAAGAAAGAAGATACCCAAAAAAAACAGAAAATAAAGAGAGGATATAAAGGATACAAAGCAACAGGAATTTTACTGTCAGGGGCAACAGACAAACTTTCGACATATGGTATGGCATTTAAAGTGAATATAAATTAATTATTAATTATTATTATTATAATATATATATATATATATATATATATATATGAATGATTCTATTCTCACCTATAAAACATTAATATATATATATATATATATAGTCAAGATTTACATATTTATGTTGTGTGCACTTTTGAGTACTTTTGGATTTCTTTTATAGATAAATCTAAATATATGATTATTTAATCCACATTAATGTGTTGTACATTTATATGTCCGCCAAAGTTGATGATATGGAGACCATTTAAGATGAATCTTATATTCATTAGAGATGGGTTCCCATATTTGGAGGGGGCTAGAGCAAATTGTTATAGCTTCCCTAGTCTCGAGATTGTTATAATCTCATATAGGTAGTATATATACTGATGTCAATCATACGCATATGCATAGGCTTGGAGAACATTTATTGCTTCCAAGAGATTTCTATGGGCAGTGCTCCATGGGAAGGCGTGCCGATGGCATAGTTGCTTAGAGTGAATCTTATATCCCTCAAGCCGAGAATTGGGAATTTTGTGAAGCCCGACCTAGAGGCAGCCTTAAGAATCAAATCCCCCCCTTACTAACTTAGAATAGAGTATGAGTCATGTAAATATTGTGTAATATTTCGTACAAACATTGGTTTTGTAGGAAATTACAAAAGGAGAATAAGAAGGGACATTACAGATGATTACAAAAATAGAATAAATGGAAGAAAGAGATAATGAAATTGCCGCCACTAAAATCACCAAGTGGTATAACAAATGCCAAAAGAGGAAGGATTTTCTAACATTTGAAGAATCTCTAGCTCTTATAGGAAAAAGTATACCTATGCATCAGAAGGTTATCAGAATCTTTGATAAATACTACAATGAAGCTGAGGAGATCAAGGCTACTGAGTCCTTTGATAGGTACTATGTAAGAAAAAGAAAAGAGGAGTTGGGTCCTGAATTAGGAACTCAATCCGAATCAAAGGAAGGCCAAACTATGCATAGTCATGAGAAAGATGTATGTAGGAATTTTGTGAAGCCAACAATGGTTGATCAGCCTCATGGAGATGCGAACTTTACCAATGATTCCTTGCAGGAGCAATTTCTACAGTTGGTGAAATATGGAGTTTACCCTTTGGCTAGGCATGAGGCATGCATGATTTCCATCTCTTCGTGTGAGTAGCTTCCTCATGGGAAGGACAAGTTGCACCTGAGCTTTGAGATCCCAGACAATCAATTTTTGGAAGAGATTGATTGGCATGGTAGCATGAAAGCCTAGGATCTGAGCATTGATGTGTTTGATGATTGGCTTTAGTGGGATCTTGATGACTCCAAGCATGGAACATTTATATCAAAGTGGAGCAATAGAAGCTTGATATGGCTATTGGTGTCCGTGTCTGCACATGGTTTGGGATTCTAAAGCTTGTCAGACAACGAACAATTTGCGAATATCTTGAGGGCAAGCAATCTTTGGGTCGGGAGGATTGTAATGTCACTAATTTTAATAAAGTGACTTAATTAAATTAATTAATTAAGCGGTCCCGAAATTTAAATAATACTATTGGACATCTTTAATTAATTAATTTAGATATAAAATAAAAGGGGCCAAAATCATAAAATAATAAATAACGTATGTCAGACTATTTATACCCTTCGGGAAACTTCCTGGAGCTCTTTATAAGGCTGCGATTGGCATTGTAGGAGGTCAAGGTGAATTTATGTTTTCTTTGTATTTGCCAATTCCAGTCAGAGTTCAATATTGTTGTAGTTTTGATGGTGCAAGATCCTCCCTATTTTGTATTTGTAGTTTTGGTGGGAGTCACTCCTCACCCTATTCTGCCTATTGGTCCGAATTTGTAAGGTCTTCATTTGGGGACATGCTAGAGTCAAGTTCTTGATTAAATATATGTTCCAAAGCTTTCATCTTTTGGAATGAGTTAATATATATTCAAAGAATAAACTGTGCTTTCTATTTAATCAATTGGCAGATCTCTGTGGGATAACAAATTATATTCTAAAGTACTTTGTCCTCGAGTACTTCCCTCAGGTACTTTGCCCTCGCGTACTGTACAGTAAGAGAGTACCAATACATCACAGTGGTATGTGACGTGCGATGTAAATTTGGGCACAGTGTGGTTTGGTACATTACAATGGTATCAAAGCTGGTGGTCTTGCTAGTTTGTCAGGAAAGTCAAATTGAATCATGGCACCCAATGATGGAATGGAAGATGAATTTGTGGATATCACAGTCTTGGTGAGGGAGCTAAAAAGAAGTTAGCAAAAAGTCTGCCAAACCCTAGCAAGAGGACAAAAGCAGATTGAAGAGACACTCAAGTGCATGGTAAATGGAAGAATGAAGGGCGACATGTCACACACACATCGAACCAATACAAGACCAACGATGCCAATTTTCCCTCCCAAGATTGAACAATTGGAAATGCATCCACTCACTTTCGCTGAGTCACTAAAGCAAATCAAGCGGGATTGGGTTGATGGTGGATGGCAGATGGACATATCTCTCAAGGACTACATAGACTTGCGAATGAAGTATCCATCCTCCAAGGGTAATATAGCCTACAACAATAATCTCAGACGGGAGATGGACAATGACATTTTTAACACCATGAGCCCTACAAAGGATGAAGTCATGCCTACACTGCAACCACAAGATGATTTGGACAAGCAAAAATCAACAATTATCCCTACAAATGTAATACATCCAAATCTTCAAGGCAACCAAAAAGGTGAAGAAGATGTTTGCACAAACTTCATTGAACCAACACTTGTTGAATGACTTGATGGAAATGCAGGCTCTATCAGTGATCCTTCAAATGAGCAGGGTCTACCAGTGGTTGATCAACTTCATGGAGATAGAGACTCTACCGATGATCCCTTGTAGGAGCAATCTCTATGATTGGTCGAATATGGAGTTTACCCTTTGGTTGGGCATGAGGCATGCATGATTGCCATCTCTTTGTGTGAGTGGCTTCCTCATGGAAACAAGTTGTACCTGAGCTGTGAGATTCTAGACCATCGGTTTTTGAAAGAGATTGATGGCCATGATAGCATGAAGGCTTTCGATCTAAGCATCGATATGTTTTATGATTGGCTTTAGCGAGATCCCAATGACTCCAGGCATGGAAACATTTATATCAGAGTGGAGCAGCGAAAGCTTGATGGATATTTACTCTTCTCGCCTACATCCAAGTGCATGTATGTGATCATGAGGCAGCATGGAGATTTCAACGGATATGGCCACCAAAGTCCGTGCATGGTTTGGGATCCTGGAGTTTGCAAATTGCTTGAGGACAAGCAATCTTCGGCCAAGACAACTATAATGTCCCCAATTTTAATTAAATGACAATCTAATTAATTAATTAACTGATCCCAAAAACTAAATAATAATATAAATGACTTCTTTAATTAATTAATTGAGTTACAAAATAAAAAGGGGCCAAAATAATAATATAATAAATGAAGTATGTCACCCTATTTGTAACCCTTGGGGAAACTTCTCGAAGCCCTTTATAAGGTCGTGTTGGCATTGTAGGAAGGCATCATGGATTTTATGTTTTCTTTGTATTTGCGAATTCCAATTGGAGTTCAACATTGTTGAAATTTTGGAGGTGCAAAATCCTATTCTGTATTTGCAGTTTCAGTGGGAGTAACTCACCCTAGTATGTCATTGGAGCTATCGTTTCAGATATATCACTTCGTACTTCATTGTCAGATCTATCTCTACCGTGTGGAAAATACAATTACAATGTAATGTCCCCGTTTTTAGGCCCTTGAGATTAGCTTATTTCAGTGACTCTCATAAGCTAATCAGGTTGTGGGAGGGGGTCATTTGGCAGAGCCAGTGGTCTAATACCACTCTGGAGATCTGAGATGTCAGGATCGCTCTCCGTTGGAGCCTGTTTGACAGACTTAATATTTATAGTAAGTTTTATTATTGGTGATCATCTTGATTACTATGTTTAGCACAGCTCGTGTGCATTGGTTTCAGTTGATGCGGGATTACTTATGTAGAATCTCCAGTTTGAGGGATTTGCTATTTTTAGCAAGTCTAATTTGGTCTGGTTACTATTTCTGGCAGGGCAGTGTGTGTTGTCGGCATAAATGTTGTACGAGTGTAATAAAGTTATGTTATATTATGTTAATCTCGGCAGTTAGTAACCAAGACCGTTACGACGCGACGTTTGGTCGTGACCCTTCAGAGATTATATGTATACACTTGTTCATGTGTTGTAGACACCATTGATATGTAGAAGTTCTTATGATTATGAATGAAATAGCCTATTGTCTTCTATGTTGCGTACTTGAATATCTACTTGTGTTTACGTATCTGTCTGTTACCCCACGAGGGTAAACATCTGGCGCCGCTGCCTAGACATACCCAGATGGCAAGTAGGTATAATGGGCCTACCCGTTGGTGAGATAAACCCAGAAGCCGATGATGCCCATACTGAGTTGTATGAAGGAGAGGATAATCAAGCACGGGAATTCCGAATTTTATTCCAAGTAGCTCTCAAAACTTACGTCCGAAGGGAGGCAACAAACCAAGACGTCCCTGCAGCCGCAGTGTGGGATGCAATTGGGGCTAATCCGGCAGCCAATCGACTGTTGAACCAACTTCCACGGTTGCTGGCACAAGCAGCACTAGCACGACGCATTCGACAGGAGGAAATTAATCGAGAGGAACGCCGCCAAGAGATCCTCCATGAATTTCACGCCCGAGAGTATCTTCGTCGCTGTCGAGAGGAAGGAAATTACAAACAGTAAAAGTTTTTGAAGTATGAAACAAAGGGAAAGGGAACACAAAAATCAATTGTAGTACAATTGAGAATGTTGCAAAGCAACATGAATTAATAAAAAATAAGTGTTCTTTTTGATTAAGCAATGTGTATAGTCTGTCTTGATGCCCAATAATCTAAATAAAGATCGAAATAAGAAAGTGGTAGATGACAAAGGGGAAGCCACACGGAAGGCTTTGATATCCGCGCAGCAACATGAACGTCAGTATAGGCTCAGGCAACTTGCCAAGGACCAGCTTGCCGGAGGTTTGCCCGAAGGGGACCTCAAAAGTGGCACGGAAGGTGCAGAAGCCGAATTGGAACAGTTCATTTCACCAGAACATCGAAGGGTGCAGAGTAGTGAACAATTAATTGAGGAAAGGCGAGCGTTGAAGACCTTCCTCCAGGAAGAACGAAACTGGTTTGAAGATTGGGTCCGTACACCACGTGCGGAAGACCATGATCACGAAGGGAACCGTACAGCTGAGGGTGATGGTGACGGATCAGCCGGAGGTACCAAAGATAGTGCGACTGAAGACACTCACGAGGCGCACGTAAACCCTCCATTGGAGCCCAAGATTCCACACAACACAGCTCCACCAGTTACGCAGGCTCAACAAGTGCCATTAGTAAATACTACAAGAAGCAATACAGTAGGGGTGGGTGCAAGTACCACAGGCGGTGGTGCCAGACAACAAACGACCCAACCACCTATGGCGACTCACAAAGAGAAGTTGCCCAAGTTCCATGATGATGGAAAGGATGACCCAGCACGGCATTGCCGTACATGCGAAACCATCTGGTCAGCCAACGGGGTGACTAACCAAGACGAATGGATGAAGCAGTTCCCCGCCACGCTGAGAGGAGTGGCTATTGACTGGAATTCAGACTTGGATAAAACCAAGGTAACTACGTGGGATGAATTGAAGAAAGCATCCGAGAAGGAATTCCGACTTCTCCGAGATGATAACGAGATAGTCTCTGAAATCTATGGAACCAAGCAAGGTAAGGAGATTGTACGGGCATATGGCCGCGGGCTAAAAGAATTAGTGGGAAAGATGGAAAGCCAACCAGCTAATGGCCTAAAGAAGAGGTGGTTTGTTGAGGACCTGAACCCTAAGCTACGACGAAAGATGAAAATTGTGCCTCCAACATCCTACGATAATGCATACAACCGGGCAATGGACCTGGAAAGCGAAAATAAGACGGCCAAAAAGAAGAAGAATAGATCTTCGTCATCCTTTGAAGACAATACGTCGGAAGAAGAGAGTAGCAGTGATGAGAAGCCGAAGAAGAAAGTCACGGCCCTTCAGAAGGATATTGAACGAATGTTAAAAGAGTTTAAGACAATGAAGGGGACCACAAGCAAGGATGATGAACTGTGGTGCACGGATTGTAAGGAGAGCGGCCACACGAAGGGTGCTTGTCCCAAGAAGGCATTCTGTGACATCTGCAGATCATGGGACATGCTACGAAGGAATGCCCATACAATCTGAAGGCACGTAACCAGCAAGTGCTCTTTGCACAGGAGCAGCCCTCCACATCGGATTCAAACAATAATGCATCTTCCGGAGGCTACCGAGGAAACCGACGAGGCGGATGGGGGAATAATAATAATTCCAACCGAAGCAGAGTCCAATACGATGCGAAGGGACGCCCGATGATTCAATGTAGGGCTTGCAACCAATGGAGTCATTACGCACGAGAGTGTAATAATAATGATGCCCCTCAAAAGTTATGTCGGTGGTGTGGCCCCGGTGACCATGAAGATGCCGATTGTCCAAAGTCTGGCGTAGGGGCCAATCTGATTGATATCGAAGGCAACACACGGGTTAAAGAAGCTATCCTTGCTCTTACCCAAGGGCAAGCAAAAGAAGCCCGATACCCCTATCCCCGTACGGAAAAGCAAAGAATGGCGAAAGCAAGGGAGGAAATAGAAAGGGCCATGAAAGCCCAACGGGGAGAGACACACGAATCATCCGAACCCTACTGCATAGACGCAGAGAGGAACATTGTACAGCAGATGCTCCAACTGGAGGTACCTGTGAAACTGGAGGACCTCCTACACACCATGCCTCAATTGGGGACAGTGTTGTTCGGTACAAAGGTTGATAAACCCAAACCGAGACACACGAACGCTTCCGTACCGGGAAACTCGGCAACAAATCCAGTTGTGCTTACCGTCAACAACGGCAGACACCCAACCGTGGTGGAGATGGGCATCCTGGGCACCATCCTGACGGATACTATAGTAGACGGCGGTTCCGGGGTAAACGTCCTCCCGGAGGACACATGGAAAAAGCTAGGAAAGCCCACTCTGTGGCCACCTACGTTTAATCTGCTAGGTGCCGATCAGCATGGGATTAAACCCCTCAGCATGTTGATGGCACAGCAAGTCACCATGGGTGCACAACCTTTTGTGCTCGACTTTGTGGTCATCCCGTTAAAATAGAAAGGGTATGGAAGAGGATGGTTGGTGGCAGCGAAGGCAAACCACAACTGGAAACGGAATACACTCTCGATGGAGAGCGGAGGCAAGAAATTTACTATTGATCTCCGGACCCAGTTGGTGAGCGAGGAACTTGCCTCTTCCGCGGGATCTGAATCCGAAGGGGAAAATGACCCACGAGACGAAGGGAGAGAGGGCATGGAACCAGATGCCGAAGGCATATTAAAACTCGGAGGATGCTGTTCGGAGGATGACACGGATTCACTAAATGGATTGTTCCATTGGCAGCAGAAGGATTATGAGATGTTCTCACCCTCCTGTAACGTATTAAGCATCGAAGAAGAAGAGCCAGATCAATATCCTCCAGAGTACGGGGAGTATAAGGAAGGAGAAGCTACAATGGATACCGTACCCGCACATCAATTTAAAAAAAGGAGGCCATGAAGTAGGAAGAACTGACGGTGAAACCTTTGAATCTGGGTACAGAGACGGATAAGAAAATCATTCTGGTAGGAGACGACTGGAACCTAGTGCTGAAAACGGTCGCGTTCAAGATCTTCACCGAGTACAAAGATGTATTCGCGTGGACTTATAAGGATTTGAAGGGAGTCCCACCGGAGTTATGTGTTCACCATATCCCGTTGGTACCAGGCGCAGTACCAGTACGGCAGCGAACGTACAGAATGAATAAAAACTATGTTGCGAAAGTACAAGAGGAGATTGAACGGATGCTAGAGGCCAAGATTATCTTTAGGGTGCAGAATAGCGAATGGGTATCCCCAATCGTAATATCTCTTAAAAAAGATGGCAACCAGATCCGGATTTGTGTCGACTTCCGGCGTCTCAATGTAGTCACCATTAAGGATCCATTTCCCATACCGTTTATGGACTCTATTCTTGAAGAGGTGGCCGGTCATGAAATCTATTCATTTATGGATGGATTTTCCGGCTATAACCAGATATCAATCGCGGAGGAAGATACGCTGAAGACGACATTCGTGGTGGACGGAGTATATGCTTACAACCGGATGCCCTTCGGTCTCTGCAATGCTCCGACAACGTTCCAACGAATAATTCTCCACATTTTTGATAAGATGTCCGTGGGTAACTTCAAGGCGTTCTTGGATGGCTGGTCCATCTACAACGGGGAAGAGACACATCTGAAGGCACTCGGAGAATGTATGGACAAGTGCCGGAGGGCACGACTCGCACTGAACCCGAAGAAATGCAGATTCATGGTACCGCAAGGTAGACTACTCGGACACATAGTGTGTAAAGCGGGACTTAAAACAGACTCGGATAAAGTTCGAGTGATTGTGGAAATGGAACCCCCATAGGATGTCTCAGGGATAAAATCTTTTCTGGGACACATCGGATATTACCGGAGGTTTATAAAAAATTTCTCCCAGATATCTTACCCCCTGGATAACCTCAAAAGAAAAGGGGAACCCTACGTATGGGGAACGACGCAGTTGGAAACCTTTGAGGAATTGAAATCACGACTGTTGGCAGCACCAATATTGGCCTACCCGAACTGGGACAGAGAATTTCATGTGCACGTCGATGCCTCCAACTATGCAATAGGTGCAACATTGGCACAAGTTGGGGATCATGGGTTGGATCACCCGGTCTACTTCGCCAGTAGACTACTCTCGAAAGCTGAAAAGAACTACAGTACAACCGAAAGGGAAGCACTCGGCATGGTTTACGCCGTTCAAAAGTTCAGGCATTATTTGTTGGCGACACCCTTCACTTTCTATGTAGACCACCAAGCTCTGATGTACTTGGTGAACAAACCAATTATTCAAGGACCGGTGAGTCGATGGCTGTTATTACTCCAAGAGTTTACATTCAATATTATAGTACAGCCAAGGAAGAGCCATGTGATTGCTGACCAACTATCACGAATCAAGTCGGGAGAACGAGCGGAGGGGGTGAATGACGATTTTCCGGACACACCTATTCCGGATCGCGGTTTTACCATCCTGTTACACTCGTATTGGCGAGTACCTATCGACGTCCCAGTTCCCTCGGGACATGCCACCAGGGTAACGACGCAAACTGGTTTTGAGAAGCCGAACGTTCCAACTTATTAATGGGCTTCTCTACAAAATGGGGACAGATCAAGTACTCCGACGGTGTGTGATGGAGGAAGAGATCCCGGGTATCTTGAAGGAGGCTCACAAAGGACCGGCAGGAGACCATATGGGGCCAGACACAACGGCCAGAAAAGTATTGCTTGCGGGACTATGGTGGCCAACGCTACACAATGACACCAGAGAATGAGTCGGCAGTTGTGATACGTGCCAGAGGGCCGGGAAACCACTAAAACGAGATTTTATGCCATTGAACCCTTCGGCTGCGTAAGAGTTATTTGAACGTTGGGGGCTTGATTTTGTGGGGCCCCTAAAAGTTAGCAGACCTCGGCGGTGTACATACATTGTGGTAGCTACAGAGTACTTGACGAAGTGGGTCGAAGCACGGGCCCTACCCGATAACACCGTTGTAAGTACAGCCATGTTTATTTATGAACAAATTATCACGAGGTACGGAATCCCGCTTCAGATAACCAGTGACAAAGGAGGCCATTTTGTGAATCATGTGGTGAGACTCTTTCCGATGGAGTTCAAAATTTTTCACTCCTTGTCTAGTCCGTATTATCCGAGAGCCAACAGTCAAGCGGAGGCGACCAACAAGATTCTGGTCTCAGTCATCTATAAGTCGTGTGAGGTGGAAAAGGAAGATTGGGAGGAGAAAATGTCGTCGGTGTTGTGGGCCTACCGCACCACTTATAAGGTGACGACGGGCCAGACACCGCTCCAATTGATGTACGGACAGGAGGCGGTAGTGCCGAGGGAGTTCATGGTGCCAAGCCTCCGAATTGCTATCGAGAATAAACTTGGCGATATGGAGAGCCTGAGGGAGCGCCTGTATGCCCTAAACAAGCTCGATGAACGAAGGCTAATGGCACAATGGGCGACAAATGTGGTCTAGCAACGAAGGAAACACTGGCACGACCAACACATTCGGCAGACGAGGTTCACTCCGGGGCAGTTAGTATTGAAATACAATGGCCGAAACGAGATTAAGCCTAGCAAGCTCAAGGTCAAGTGGTTAGGCCCCTACAAGGTCCAAGAGGTCGCAGCAAATGGATCTGTCAAACTCTGGACCCTCGACAGAAAGGAAATTCCGGAGGCTGTCAATGGCTCAAAACTCAAAGTATATCATTAGCGGCCATAGGCGCACAGGCAGGAGCCTGGCAATTGACGAAAATATGAAAAAAAAATAAAAAATAAAAATTGAAACGAAGCAATAAAGGCCGTACGGCAATACGGCAACTTGGGAGCGAAGGCAAGCAAGCACATAAAAAGCACCGTACGGACGGGAAGGAGAAGACAATAAAGTATAATGAATGAAGACATAAAGTATGAACGAAGACATAAAGTCCGAAAATGAAGACATAAAATCCAAAGACGAAGACATAAAGTATGAACGAAGACATAAAGTCTGAAGACGAAGACATAAAGTATTAAACGAAGATATAAAATATTGAACAAAGGTATGCATGGGCGATTTTAGAAAGCGAAGGCACAGATCAAGCAACAGTGTCTGTAGGGCAATGTAAAAAAAAAAAAAAAAAGCCGAAGATATAATTATGAACCGTACAGCCGTACGCCAACCTGGAGTAACAAAGGAAGAAACGTTACCGTACGGTTAGGGCATTTAAGTGCGGCTTCACTATAATATATCGGGTTTTGAGTAGTAATAAGAGTTAGTATTTATTATGGAGGGGGAATAGACGATTCGGTGGGATTTGTGGCCGCACTCATCCGCCTTTCATCACGTCAATCTTGTGGTTTCGAACGTGTTTTCATGTTTTACTTTACAGCACGGAAAGGCATATAAGCTTTTACTGCGATAGCCAAGGTTCGATTCCACGCGGCGGCGCAGGAAAGAGTTGCGTCGACACATTTCCAGGTTACAGTAAATTTGAAAAGTGGATGGTAGAAGTTTTCACAGTACCCGAAGAACCACTACACGAGCTTGAGACCAGTTTAAATCATCAATTCTTTTGGGGCAAGTTATTAAGTCATCCGAACCAATAGGAGCCGAGAGCTACATCTTCATACTAGTTTCGAAGTTGGAAGTTGGTAAGTCTGGTGAATGCCGAGAGCCACTCTTCGACAGTCCCGCAAGGTATGAGGCATAACAAAGGGCTTGATCGAGTCAGAACTAGAGTCGAATAATTATCGGCACTTGGTGTCACCGAACGTGGTGAAGGACAATATATTTTGATTACCTATCACGCATGGTAGTTTCAAATTCATTGTATCGCCAGTCTCTATGGTATTCATAAGGAGGTGCGTCGACATTTATCTTGGAGGGAGAACAACTCATTCTGCAGAATAGTTACATTTGGCAAGGCACGAGGAACCACTCAAGGCACGCCGTGGATGAAGACACACGGAATGCTTTACTATTGTAAAATATATGAAGATGTGAATGGGTTGTTGGTCTGTATGGTCACAACAGCAGGCATTTCTTCCAGCAGAAAGGCAACTGTGCGGTGAAATAGGAGGGCACAAAGCTTCTGCACAAGCATTTTGCACTATTAACGGCATGTTCATGAAGACCATATGGCATTAAAGGCAAGCATTCCATAATTCATAGGAGTAATAATAATTCAGTTATATCCGTGCAGTACGGAAGAGGAGTGAAGACAAGGGAGAAAAGCAATTGAATAACAGTTAATTACTGCAGCCAGGACAAGAAATCATTAAAATGCAATCTGCAGGTAAAAGAAACTGGAAGAAGAAATTGGAAGAGGGTTCCAGCAGCATGAGCAGACATACACCAAAGGTTGCAGGCAAAGGCACTGGGAAGAAGCTGCAAGTTTACAGGCCTCAAATGGCACCTGCAGGGTCTCAGAAAGAGGCAATTACAGCACAAAATATTACCTTTGAGGGATTGAACGGCTTGGACTGCCGTAGATGGTGGCAGGAGAATAATAATGATCCAAACACTCGCATTTTCAAGGATAATTTGGCACGGGCTCAGGTACAATGGGAAATTCAAATGCCCATATTTTGCATTCGGGATTTTGAAGGCACACTACGGGCACTAATTGAAGCCTTTGATAGTTTTTCGAAGACTAGCACCATACCCTACTTGGGGCATTCAGTGACTGTTTCATTTACAGCAGTGGAGTTTCGCAAAGTCTTCGGATTATCAGAAAGGGGAGCACGAGTGGATTTGAAATCACAAAAGTTGGCCACGAAAACTAAGGATTTTTATATTAGACTTGTTTGCAGGGACGACCTCAAAGCTACGGAGGAGTCTCTCCGGCAAACGTCTCATCACCGTGGCATCAAGAAAACATTCATTCGGAAGGGGCACTGGCGCGCACTTATGGATTTGATGAAGAGTAGGCTTACGGGGGCTAGTCGTGCCTCAGACATTTCGTTTCAGCAGATTGCGTTAATGAACTATCTTCTGGCCGGTAGGTTGTATGACTGGGCGACGGTGTTGGCAGAACGGATGTACGCCTTCATGACTATGCAGCACCGTACGTTCTACATGCCACATTATGCGATTGGCCTGTTCTTGGATGCTGCGGAGCATCGGATTCCAGCAAACATTTTAGCATCTGAGCTCAAGCCAGGACCGCTAGTGCCGGGTGAACCTCCAATTATGCGGTGGCGTCACTTAGATACCCCCGGAGGCCAGAAAATAGGTATGAGGAAACGTAGTAGGCCAGAGGTAGAAGCAAGTGGGGATACAGATAGTGGTCGGGAGGCGACCTCCAAAGAGGCCAGCAGTGAGGACGATGAGGAGGACATGCGGGTAGTGTCAACACCCCCGCTGCTATTTTCGCGTTCCGTACCCTCCAGTGAGACCACACTTGCTTTTGTACCCGGTTCCACAGCCATTCCAGCATTTGGCCACATTCGGATCCCAGTGCTGTTATCCGTACCTGTGGCCACGCCTGTAGCTGATATGACAGCATTACCGGTTGCCACGTCTGCAGCAGAGACGGTAGCAGCTCAGACAGTCGGCGATCAGTCAGTAGAGGTTCCCACAGTAGCCGCTTCCCCAGAGAGAACTGCCAGTCCGGAGGCATTACCAGATTTGGAGACAAGAGAGAGCGAGGGTCTCCCTTCGGGTAGAGACATGGTGGAGATGATGGAACAATTTGCAGATCAGGGTAGGTCTAAGCCTGGTGAGGTACGGCTGGAGATGGCAGGATCTGCGCAGGTTGTGACATTTGGGGACTCAGTGTTGATCGAGTCTGACCACGAGAGTATGGAGGGCGGAGGGCCTATGGAGGATTTGTCGGCACCGGTGAGTCAGAGTCAGCCATCCGTGTTAGATCGAGCAAGTGCGTTCTTGGCATAGAGGTCTATCACACCAGTAGCCCGAGGATCTGCGATTCTGTCTCCTCTGCGAGAGGACTCCCAATTAGCAGCAGGCATATTAGGGGGTGTAGGAGACAGCCGAGTGAGTGTCGAGCCGGAGGCAGCCAAGGGGCCAGCACGGGAAGGGAAACTGGTTGAAGTCGTGATGGCAGAGGATTGGGCAGCATACATGAACACTCTGGAGGTGGTGATTGATAGGAGTCAACAGTTGGGGCAGACGGTCCTTATGGCACGCAAGGAAGGAGAGGCTCGGGAAAAGGCTCGGGAGGCAGCAGAGAGATCTCGGGAGGAGATGGCCGCCGAGTTAGCAGCAGAGCGTAGTGCCTGGCAGGAGGAACGTGCACAATTGTTGGCACAGCTGGAGGCAGCCAATGCCGCCAAGAGTCTTGCTGACAGCCGGTTTGTTCAGAAGGATGCCGAGTTCCACGAGGCTACCTTGATCCTAAAGGAAGTGGTTGAGGTTAATTCACAGCTTCAGACAGACTTGTCCATCCGCACGCAGCAGGTCTACCAGCTGAGGCAGAGGGCTACTTCGTCAGTGTCCCAACCATCGGTTCCAGGGACGCCCCCATCTACTTAGCTGCTTTTTGTTTCTTTTCTGTACTGGGCATTATCTCTGTTTTGTTGTAAGTCAACGGAGACGACTTATTTTTTTGGGGGGGGGATGATGTTGTCGGCATAAATGTTGTATGGGTGTAATAAAGTTATGTTATATTATGTTAATCTCGGCAGTTAGTAACCGAGACCGTTACGACGCGACGTTTGGTCGTGACCCTTCGGGGATTATATGTATACACTTGTTCATGTGTTGTAGACACCATTGATATGTAGAAGGTCTTATGATTATGAATGAAATAGCCTATTGTCTTCTATGTTGCGTACTTGAATATCTGCTTGTGTTTACGTATCTGTCTGTTACCCCACGAGGGTAAACAGTGTGTGCTCAGGATGTTGTTGTCAAAAGATTTCAGTTACATCTCATTCTATTGGGAGTTTTTAAATTAAGCTTTCTTTAATTTAATAACTTATGTTATTTCATGTTATATTTTGAAGGTGTAAGGAAGAAGCTTCTTTAATGAAAGGTTTAAAGAAGACTTCTTTAATGTTGCATTATATAACCATGGGAGAATTTGAAATTCTCTACCCATTGATTGCTTATTAAAAATTGAGAAGTTAAGTCTTGTGAGGAGGATATCGAAATTTGGAGGAGGCAAGGGTTTCGAAATTTTGTTAAGAGCTACATTTGCTACAAGAAGTCTACACGCTTTGAGTTGGCTGCAATTGCCAATGAATTGTCTGTGCTGCTGTAACTTGCAAATGAAATTGATGGATGCCATATGGCCATGAATAAATTCGCCTCCAATTAGAGAGCAGCGTATTTCAGTTTCAGCTGCATGAGGTCAAGGAGCGGTTTGCTAACTAAATTCATCTTCGTCAATAGACACGCAAGGAGTCCACAACATTGGAATGCCATCCAATGTTGCTAGCATCAACTCTCATCCAATTATGAGACATCTCAAGAAGCTGCATTTCAATATCAGGCATGCTGCAATTTGTTCCAAGGTGCAAATATAAATTAAATAAATTATGTATTGCCTACTAAACATTGATAACTATCATTCTGATTGATTTAGCAAGCATTTGAAGTTCATTGGAAAATTGCTATTTGGTTCTGTTTAATCTGGAAAAATTCATAAAAAGTATATATATGTTTAAAATACAAAAAAATCGCAAATAAAATAGAGACAATAGTCAGTTTGCTGAGAGCCAGTTGGGCTCATCACAGTGGTATCAGAGCTCTGATCTTGCCAGCAGAGGTAAGGAGAGCTTAGCAAACAGGTTTGTGCCTGGAATGCATTATACCCGCAGGGTTAGAGCTTCACCCCCACCAGAGGGTAGTGAACAGGGCCCGCAGGTTGATCATGCAGCTAACAGAAACAAAAATAGTATTGGTAATGATGTTGACAGGGAAGCCAAAGATGCTTTTAGAAATTTAGTAGAGGGTCAACATCATGTTGCAAATGTTTTGCAACAATTATCGGATACTCTATAGCATAGCACATTACCAGGTCATCGTACTAGAAACAGAGGTACAAGGAGTGCTTCAGTCAAGTCACACAATTCTAGAGCAAAGGACAGACAAGATTATAGAGCTGACCATACAGGCACATATGATAGGCCTCTATGCCTGATCAGGATTGAATTGGGAAAATACTGAATAACAATTTTTCAATATTTTATATGTTTCAGTAAACTGCATTTTTTAAGGTCTTCGGGGCATTTTTGAAGGTCTTCAGAGCAAGTCCTCTCTACCTGTGATATTCAATTTCTCGTACACAAGTAATGAAATTTTTGTTTCGGTTTTTTTGGATTTTTCAATTTGTTTGTGTTTTTAATGTAAAAAGCAATGCAAATACAAACAAAGAAATTAAATGCAAGAAGTAATAACAATAGCAACCTCACATATAGATAATCTTCATTTATTTGAAACCTTTTTATACAAATGCATACCCGAGAATAAAGTACTTCATCTTCATATGCTTTTGTTAGTAAAAAGAAGCTTCAAAATGACTGGATGCCCTTCAAAATCTGCAGTCTGAACCCTTAAAATCGATGCCAATGTATTCTTCCAAGTCTAGCGTCCTCTCTGAAATTTTCTTGGAATTTATTGTGCCCTTCTTGCATAAAATTGGCCTCCAATACTTGGCGCCTCTTTTCTACTGTTAATGGCTGCAAAAAAACAAATTGAACTTGCCAAGGAATGGTGCCAATAATCACCAAACTGCAGAGACCTTTAATCTTCCCTCAATTGGGCCCTTCCAACTACTTACTTCCTCTAAAAATCCTCTTCCAATATGCACAATCTTGACCTCCAAATGAAGTCAACTGACAAGCAATCTTCAGCTGATATCTCACAACCTCATAAAGCTGATACAATGAAGAAGCTACGCTCTCCAATGCCAAAAAGCTCTGGAATTTCAAAAACCCTTGTCCCTATTCTCCAATGCTCATGAAATTTCATGAAATAAGTTTTTCAAATTCCAAAGAATGAATTCAATTTTCCCTTTGAAAGCCTTTATATTTTCTCATGAAGTCGAATTTCCCTCAATAAGCATTTTAATAACATTAAAATGTTATTTCATTAAAACTTAGGGAAAGCATTTAATATTTCATTAAAATTGGCATTCATAATTAGTTCCTCAAGTGACCCCCTTTTAATGACGAATTGACCCTCAAGTTATAACATTAAGTTATAACTTATATTATCACCTTTTAATTTACTTTAAATTCATTTCGTTTTTCCCTCCTTTTGGTGCACAACATTAAAATATAAAATATACTTTATTAAACACTTGTATCTCCCTTTTCAATAAAGTCCACTTAATTTATCAATGACATGGACTTAATAATCAATTTGATGGTCCCAATCGGTGCTGAGAGGGGAGGGGTGAATCAGCACCCACTAAAACATTAAAAACCAATCTGATATAATATAACTAAAACTATTAAACAGAACAGATTTTATCACAAAAATAGCTATCACAAAATTAAAGCAATAGACAACACCAGATGTATCATGTGAAAACCCAAATCGGGAGAAAACCATGGTGTGAGGAAACCTCACAAATTTTTCACTCTTCTAAAGTGCGCCCTATTAGGAGCCTTCCCTGTAAAAGATTACAAACGCACTGTTAAGTGCGACCCGGTTAAGGGATTTAAGAAATAAGGTCTGTTAAAGCCTACCTTGTTAAAGGACTTAAAACATCTACACAAATGTCACCCAGTTAAGGGATTTAATACAAGGGACCTGTTAAAGTCCACCCAAATACTGGGATTTTTCTATTGCAATTGTTCGAGAGCAATAGAGGGTTTGATCTTCTTGAAATGGCTTTACTGAACCTGATGAAATCATTGCGCTTCTCAATTGAGAGTCATCACTAGGCACCACAGGTATGCTCTCCTTCAATTGTTGTACTTCCTTGCACACTCTTCTTTTCTTCTTCGTTTCACCTTTTCGTAGCTTCTCTCAACGTACAGGTTCACTCTTTTTTTTCTGGCAGAATGAAGGTAAACAATATTCTTCACAAGCTGAAGAGCATATAGTCTTCCGCTTTTTGCATGCGTGACCTCCACAAAGATATCGTTGGAATCCATCACCCAGTTGAGTCTCAATTTACTCTGGAAACATCAGATGCATGCCATGTGTTTTTTCTGTTTTATAAAGGAAACAACGGATGTGTTATCGGGATAATTGTATGTACGGGTTATTATGTTAATAAAGTATTATGTTAGCCTCGGTCATTAGTAACCAAGAGGTTACACAGTTACATCACGACGTTTCGGTCGTGGCCCTTTGGGGAGTTTATATTCCCTCTCGAAGGATGGACATGGGAGATATTATGGTATGAACCTTATGATGTAAATGTACTTGCCAGTCTGGAATGATTAATGAAAGTATTTATTATTCTCTGATATATTTTGTGTTTATTATATTTCCTGTACTATGTCTGTGAAATACAAAGTTTACCATAGCGGGCAAACATCTGGCGCCGTTGCCAAACGAATCTGGCAAGTGACGGAATGAGTGGACGGATGGGAATACCATTGGAAGAGAATATCAATTGATGATTGAATAGAATTCATGCCTAATCAATTGAATAAAATAAAAATTTAAAGAAGGAACTCGAAGAAGAACAAGCTGCTAGAATTGTCGTACTCGCACAGCAGCAAGCCGAGTGAAGGGAGAGATTCAAAAGATGTGTCGAAGGACTACCGAAGGGAGTAAGTGAAGGTGAGCGTCTGGAGGAATCTAACTGAGACGCCGAAAGAAGTAACGAGGACCGCCTGGAGGAAATAAGGAGTTTGTTCGAGTCCTTAACCTTAACCCCACGGACGGAAGCAAGAGAAGCCCGAAGGAAGGAAGAGGAAACTGCACGGAGCGAGACTCAGGATACCGCTGTCGCTGAGAGTATCGAAGTGACAGAGGGGCACGGAGATCACAGTAGCCCACCAGGCTTGGACGGTTCCACTAGTTCTGGGACATCAAGTGGTACGGTACCAAACATTTCCGGGGTACCGACGCCGACAGTACCATCTCAGCCTGTAACACAACTAATGCTGCAAACATAGCCGGCACCTAGAAAAGTAAACATGGCGACTAACAAAGAGAAGCTGCCAAAATTCCATGGAGATGGGAAGGAAGATCCAATACGACATTGTCGTACATGCGAGACAATCTAGTCGGCAAATGGAGTCGCCGACCACGCAGAATGGGTAAAACAGTTTCCGGCCACACTCAGAGGGGTAGCCATTGACTGGTACTCCGATGTGGACAAAACAAAAGTGACCACTTGGGAGGAACTCAAGACAGAATTCCAGACGGAGTTTCGACTCCTAAGGGATGACAATGAAATTGTTTTCGAGATATACGGTACCAAACAAGGCAAGGAGACTGTGCGGGCTTACAGTCACCGACTGAAGGAGTTAGTCGGAAAAATGAATAGCCAACCAACGGATGGCCTAAAGAAAAGATGGTTCATGGAGGGCTTGAAATCTAACCTACGGAGGAAAATGAAGATAGTGCCCCCCACCTCATACGTAGACGCCTATAACCGGGCGATGGACTTGGAGAGCGAATAGAAGACCTCCAAGAAAAAAAGAAGCAAGTCCTCTTCTGACGAAGATGACACTTTGAACGATGACAATGGCAGTGATAGCGAGTCGAAGAAAAAAGTCAAGGCACTCCAAAAGGACATGGAGAGAATGATGGAGTTCAAGACCATAAAAGGGGGTACCAGCAAGGGGGAAGATGACATGCGGTGCACGGACTGCAAGGCGAGTGGCCATACAATGGGGTCGTGTCCCAAAAAGGCATTTTGTCACATTTGCCAGATCACGTGCCATTCAACCAAGGAATGCCCATACAACATGAAGGTGAGGAATCAACAAGTGCTATTTACCCAAGAGCAACCATCTACATCGGGGGCAAAGACTAACAATAACGCATCCTCAAGCGAGTAGGGAGGCAAACGACGTGGTGGCGGAAGGGGCAATAACAACAACACCAACACAATGAGTCGAATACAATATGACTTCAAGGGTCGGCCAATGATCCAGTGCCGAGCTTGCAATCAGTGGGGCCACTTTGCAAGGGATTGTGACAAGGGCGGCGCCCCGCAGAAGCTATGTCGCTAGTGTGGTCCTAGCAACCATGAGGATGCCAACTGCCGAAAATCCAGGGTCAACTTGCTCAATATCGAGGGAACGAGAAGTGACGAGGGGGTACTAGCCATTACTTGATCACAAGCAAAACAAGGGGCACAGGAGGGTAAGGAAGAAATAGGGAAGACGATGAAAGCACAGAAAGAAACACGGGAGATGGCCACCACCTTAGGCCAGAGAGATGCAAAACAAAACATTCTGAGACAAATGTTACAATTAGAGGTACCGGTGAAACTCCAGGACCTCCTGCACACCATGCCTCACTTGGGAACAACACTGTTGGGGAACTTGGCCACACAGCCAAATACCACATGTACGGACATCCCCAGACGGTTTGCAACTGACCTGATGATACTTGTTGTAAACAGCGGAAGGTACCTGCTAGTCGTCAAGATGGGCATCCTTGGCACCATCCTGACAAAGACTATAATGGACGGAGGGTTAGGAGTGAACATCCATCCGGAGGAGACATGGAAGAAATTGGGCAAACCAACCTTGTGGCCCCCATCCTTCAACTTATTGAGTGTCGATCAGCAGGGTATCAAACCCCTCGGAATGTTGATGGCACAATAGGTCACCATTGGCTCGCAACCATTTGTACTAGACTTTTTGGTGATACCTTTGAAAAAGAAGGGTTACGATGCCATTCTAGGTCGAGGGTGGCTGGTCACGGCGAAGGTAAACCACAATTGGAAAAAAAACACCCTCTCGATGGAGAATGGGGGGAGGAAGTTCACCATCGACCTTTGCACCCAGATGGTGAGCGAAGAGATAGCCTCTTCTTCAAACTCGGAATCTGACAGTGAAACCGATCGAAGGGATGAAGGAAGGAATTGAATGGAACCGAATAGTGAAGGTGTGCGGAATTGGGAGAATACTTAGAGGATGATACAGACTCTATGAATGGTCTCTTCCACTGGCAAATGGAGGACTACGAACTCTTCCGACCAGCATGCAATGTACTAAGTATTGAGGAAGTACCGAAAACATTTCCTCCTGAGAACGGTGAATGCGTTGCCCCCTAGACCCCCATTTTCTTTGAGTTGCGGCATCGAAAATGGTAGGAGGAAATTAGTCAGTTATCAGCCTTTGGAAAGTGTGACCAGTTGATGAGACCCAAAGCTGCTACAGGCATGGACTGTCTGCATGCAGGAGGTGGAGAGAGCACTGGAGCAAGCCTTTCGAGAGGGGTATTCCACTTTGAGGCACTCAAAGTAGGTGTTGGCTGAACGTGATACTGTTGTGGTGGATGCATAGAGAGCTCGGGAGGAGTTGACCACCCAATTGGAGGCAGTAGAGCGACACTTGGCTCAGCATACCCAGGAGTTGGAAGTCGAAAAGGCGGCATGGGTGGCTATCGAGGTTAGATTGGCTTGGAAGACAATATTGTTTGAACAAGAGTTAGCGAAGGCTACAGCTGAAAAGAATGTTTTGGAGACAAGATTGGTGCAAGCACGAGAGGAATGTGATGTGATGGAAAAAGACCTATTGGAAGCAACATTAATGGGGAGGGCGGCACTTCAGCTTTTTTAGGGATGCCCCTCCGCCCCTTCTTTTCAATGATTTTCTTATTCTATGTCGTGTATTTCATCTCCCTTTTGTTGTGAGTCGCCGGAGACGACTTTGTTTTTTGGGGGGGATAATGTTGTCAGGATAATTGTATGTACGGGTTATCATGTTAATAAAGTATTATGTTAGCCTCGATCATTAATGACCGAGAGGTTACACAGTTACATTACGACGTTTCGGTCGTGGCCCTTCGAGTAGTTTATATACCCTCTCGAAGGATGGACATGGGAGATATTATGGTATGAACCATATGATGTAAATGTACTTGCCAGTCTGGAATGATTAATGAAAGTATTTATTATTCTCTGATATATTCTGTGTTTATTATATTTCCTGTACTATGTCTGTGCAATACTAAGTTTACCCCAGTGGGCAAACAAGATGCGTGCCGCATACTTTCCTTTACTTGAAATTTCTCCATGTTTTAATGCCATAATCTTCGGTATTAAAAATCTTCAATTGTGTCTTGCACCGATCTTCTTTATAACACAAAGTTGTCCAGATTTTGTGCAATAAATCCCGGTCAAAGAGTCACACAAGTGTTTGTCGACTGTGACTATCCCCGGTTCATCAGTCTCGATGATATCTCACTGATCGGTTTATATCCTTAGGTAGTGTACAGGTCAAAATCATCACCTACCACTCCTTTCTCTGTCTATACCGGTTTGGTTCCTTGGCTCCGATTATACACTTTATCGATTACTGTTCTAAATGCTTGATTACTGGTTGCTCCTTCCTTAGTTACCAGTTTCTCTGATGATTGGTTAGAGCTTTATCAGTCACAGAGACTGTACCTCTTCTTGCTCACTGTGTCACCGGTCTCCTTATTATTGTCAATTGTACTTGCTTGTTCCTGATTGAACAATGTTTGCATCCCTAGACATCAATGACAACACCTCTTTGCCATGTACTGGTTACATCCTTACCGGTTAATGCCAACACAATTATTATTAAAGTATAACTTTAATAATAATTATAAAATTATAACTCCATCATTAATCATTATTTCTCAATTCCGACTGAGCCCGGGAGTCAACTGTGCATCCAACTGTGTATCCACTGTGCATCCAACTGCCTTACTAAAAATAGTAAGGGTCTTTCTCTAACATCCACTAACTTACTATAAATAGTAAGTCCCTCGGAACGGAACCAAAAACCTCTGAATATCAATGCCTCATAACGAATGAAGGATTTGGTGAGATAAACCCTTACAATGGCCATATGAAGAGCTCTAGAACTCCCAAACTGGACCCTCTAATCCACTATACTAGCCTACAAGAGCCAATTAATAGGCTAATCCCTCAAACAACGATGTTATCGAAAATGGGGGCATTACAGAAGACAAGTGAGCGCCACCTCAGCATCCTTATCTTGTAGACTTGATCAATTCTTTGTGAAGAGAAAATATCTCTTGATACTCAACATTGTTAAGCCTCCAATTGTAATGACATATTCCCAAATTGCTTCATCTTCTCGAATTTTCTCCATCTTCGTTCCTGGAACTTTTCTCATTGCCATGATATGAATTTGATTGTACTTGCAAACTTGATGTCTCTTTCAATGCCTTGACTTTGATCTTCTTGAAGTGGTGAACTTTTCATGCACCTGGATCCTTCAAAATGAACTTGGATTTTCTGATGAAATTCAAGTTGGTGAAAATTTTGTCTGATTTGTCTTTCTCCTTGCTCTTTGTTTTCTTGAACTCCATCTTGATCTTGATCTTCTAATTTGCACTTTAGAAATCTGATTTGAACCTCCTTCTCATTTGAAGTTCTCGAGCTTGAGCTTGCCATCATCTCCTTGCTCTCCAAGCTTCTTCCTTATCGAAGTTTACCTTGCAAAACCAAGAGAGAAATATGCATTAAGCTTATCAAATGATAAAATGAAGGAAATCTGAAAGCTTTCATGAAATCAACATCAAATCAAAGAGGCAAAATGGATCTTCTTAAGTTCAAGATCAAATTTCTCTTCCTTATTGCAAATCCTAAGTTCTGATTTTATTGCTAAAGTGATTAAAGCTTGCAACTTGAACCTGAAATTACTTGAAATCTGGAGAATAAATGAGTTTCTTAGTGTATGGCATTCCCAGATTTCATTCTTCTTTCCCCTCTTCATCTCTGATTTTTGAAGATAAATCTGCCTTAAAGTTCAAAATTGATGTTTTATGTCTCCAAATGGTTGATAAAAGATGCAATTGCTGCTTTCAATTGGTATCTTGCTCCCTCAAGATGATTTATTTCTCCTTCTTTCATCTTTGAAACCACCTTACACCTTTCACTTCATCCCTTAAATTCAAGGCTTCTTCTAATCACAATTCTCTCCCATCATGCCTTCAATCCTTGCCTCCAATTGCCTTTCTCCTAATGGCAGAAATCAGGGATAGAACAGGAATTTCTCTTTTTACTTAGTCAATTTTGCCCAACCATTTAGTCTTTGATGCTTAAAACTTGCATTTTCATTCCAACTTGAGGGAGAAATTGTTGACTTGGTGGTCAGCACCTCCTTGGAGATTCGTGACATGGCTTAACCGCCTCCTGTGGATCGGGTTAAATCTGGCATTTGTATCAGGCATTGACAGTTCGAGCTTTTGGTGCAATGGCAAATGATTCCAACAATTGGTATCAAAGCCTTGGGTCACGGGTTCGAGTCTCCCTTCAGTGGGTGCTGAAGGCTCAGTCGGTGCTGAGGGGGAGATTGTTGACTTGGTGGTCAGCACCTCCTTGGAGATTCGTGACATGGCTTAACCGCCTCCCATGGATCGGGTTAAATCTGGCATTTGTATCGGGCATTGACAGTTCGAGCTTTTGGTGCAACGGCAAATGATTCCAACAGAAATAAGTGTATCTAACCTTAGGATGCCTCTCCTCATCTACTCCCTTCACTCCTTATTCCATGCCTCCTTCAATCCAATCAAGCCTTCGATCATGTTTCTAAGGTGAGATTGATGATCATTTCAATCTGATTTGGGCTCAATGAAGTCTGATTTCAAGCTCATGCTCCCCTTTTTCACTCTGATTTTCATTAATCTTTTGATATTTGAAATCAAAACTATCTAATTTGCTCACTTAATGTCCTTTATTACTTGTCTAAAGGCGGAATTGAGAGGGAGGAAAGGATTTTGAGCCATAACAAGGGGGCGGAAATCAAGGGATTCCTCTGGGGCAGGCGGAATCCGCCATGCCCAAAGGAATTTCCTCTTTGCACTTGCTGCCATACTTAGTCAATTTTCCTCCCTTTCTCCCAAGATTTCTCAAAGTGAATCTATTAAGGGGACTTGTCTATTGGTTGAACTTGATTGGCTTGAGTGCTAACACCCTCAATCTACTCACCCTCATGCTCAAAATGAAACCTAAAACTTGACCTGACCCTTCCTAAGGCTTGGAAAATTGAAATTGCCACCAAGACTACCTATGACCGCTACTCAAAAGCAACTTAGACCACTACCCCCTACTGCTAAAGAAAACATAGGGGGTCCCCATTTGCAATGGGGTGATGGTGTGAAAATCTCACAACAGATACCAAAGTGTTTAAGGCAAAGATTTGTTGCACGAGAATCAATATATTATGAGATCTTTGAGAGATAATATCCAACATGCTCATAGTTACCGAAGATGTATGCAAACCAGTACACAGTTGTGCGTGCACTTGAGGTAGGAGACATGGTTAATTTGGGATTGCAACCCTGAAGACAATCTACATCAAGAAGAGTGGGTCAGAGAAATTGAAATCACATTTTTATTGACCATTCTAGATCTCCAAGAGGATTGGAGAGGTGGTATATGAGCTAAAGCTACTTGAAAGTAGCAAGGTGGATAATGACTTCAAAATATCGTTTGTAGAGAAGGCACTCAGGCATAATGTGGTTCCCTCTTCAAAGTAGCCCCCTTTGGATGAAGAAGGCAAACTGGTATTGATTCCAAAGGAAACATTTGATTTGAAGGAACGTATCTATAATGACCCCTTTCTAGCACAAGTTGTATGAGTTTGTCGTTATCCTATCTTCCCTTGGTCTCGTACACTAACCAGGACATGAAAGGGACTTAGAGGCCATTTGACCTAAGTAGTTTTAGTAGTAGGTCATTCTGAGGTGATCTAAGGAAGTATTGGGCACACTTACTATTTATAGTAAGTCAACGCATATCTAGACATCCAGTGGCAGAGGTATTGATGATAAATTGTTTAATATCGATAAGTTAATCTATTTATCATGCATTAATAAAGTTATTTTACAAAGTTAAATTTAATTATTTAACTTTACTAATGCAGTCTATAGTTTGTGGGAAATCTTTAATTAAATGGCTGCCTTTATTCTGTAATACAATGGAAGCATAAATAAAAGTTAGTGGGGGACTTAAGTGAAGGAAAATCATGTTATATGGCTTGAAAATATTAAACAAAAAACAATTGCAATAAAATAGGCGCCAAATAAGCAACAAGAAATAAAATAGGGGCAAAAAGGCCAAAAAAACGAAATTATAAGAAAGGGCAAACTAGTGATTTTGTTTATCCCACATTGTCAAGGTGAGTGAAAAAAATCTTAGAAAATGCTATAAAAGATATGGAAATGCCCTCTTACAGCATGCTTGGATATTTTATGAATTTGGCAATATTGTGGAGATTTTTGTAGGGCTTGGCGGTCGAAATCCCTCTATGCTAGCATTCTTCTTGCAATTACTAGATACCGTCAAGATGATTTTCCGAGAGCTTCAAGGTAAATCTATTTGGATGTAATTGCTATTTCATTGGAATTAATCTATGAAATTCAAGGGTTCGATTTTATGAGTTGTGAATGAAATCAAGTTCAAATGGACTGTGGCTGCTATTAGAAGTCTGCTGAGAACATTTAGTGGTGTTAGATTATCAGTTTTCAGAGTTGTTTCTGGTCATAACATTCAAAAATCATCTGTTCCGAGTATCGCCAAGTTTGGACTATAGTTGGAAAGATAATACCTGGTTGTACAACAACCTAGGAATATGACAAGGGGCTGAAAAAAGAAGTCTCAGACATCAGCAGTTAGTGTAAACGTCTGGTTGTGCAAAACATTGGGTCGAACTTGCTATAATATAGCTCACGTCTTGAGCTAAGAAACTAAATACAAGGCTGTATGGTCTACCTTGCTGGCATTACCGGTAAGGAGAGAGATTGTTGGCATTACCAGTAAGGACGCAACCGGTAAAAGGTAAAGAGACCAATGGTATTCTCATTGATGTCATTAAATGTCTAAGCTAACAATGTCCAAATGCTAGGGAACCGGTGACACAGTGATAAGCTCAAAGATGTGACCGGTGAAGTCAATAACCGGAGCCGTGACCGATGAAAGAACACTACATAAGGAAAGTTGTAAACCAGTCACCAGTGATCGCTAAAATCCCATTGAGACCAGTGAAAGGGACAGTTGACGGACACTAAGGAGACTTGGTTACCAAGATTTGTTGCACAGATCACGCAGGATTTTCCATTAAGGAAAAGACCGGTGAGGAGGATTTTTCTTTTAAGGGAAAGTATGTGACACACATCTAATGTTTCCTTTAAAAGATTGAAAAACGACTGAATGACAGATTCATGGCGGATCTTCTATTAAGGGAAAGCTTGTGACACGTATTTGATGTTTCCTCTCATGACTGAAACGCGACTAGATGGTGGATCAAAAGGAGATCTTCATGGAGATCACAACGGAAAAGAGCAGGAAAATCTTTCGTAATTTGATTTGAGCGACGTGTATATTTCTCTTTTGTACATATGTCCCACACTCTGCAGGAAGTGTATTTATTCTTCAGTTAGGAAAGAAAATCATTTGCCTTCATTCTACCAAAAAGAAGAGTGAAACTACACGCTGATCAAAGCTACTGTCGAAGAAAGGGAAAAGAAGAGAAGAAGAAAAAGAGGAGTGTGCAAGGAAGCACAGTGACCTGAGCAGAGCATACCAGTGGTGCCCGGTGATGACTCTCAGTGAATGAAATAGTGATCTTATCAGGCTCTGCAAAGCTACTTCAAAGCATCAACCCTTCTATTGCTCTCTAAAATTTGCAATAGCGAAATCCTAGTATTTGGGTGGACATTAACAAGTCCCTTGTATTAAATCCCTTAACCGGGTCACATCTTGTTGATCTTTTAAAGTCAGCTGAGAAGGCAGGCTTTAACAGTCCTTATTCTAAATTCCTTAACCGGGTTGCACCTAACAGGGTGTTTGTAATTCCTTAACAAGCAAGGCTTTTCACACAGCGCACTTCAGAAGAGTGCAAAATTTGTGAGTTCCTACTCACACTGTGGTTTTTCTCATTTTAGGTTTCCACATGATATATCTGGTGTTCTATGTGATGCAGGAGCATCTCGAGTCCTTGGCAATCCTATGTCACCAAAAATATTTGGAGTTTGTCTATGTTGCTCAGTTCTTGCTTTAACCAAGTTGGTCGGTATCTGGTCGGTTTCCTTTGGTTACCAAGTTGGTCGGCATCTGGCCGGTTTCCTTTGGTTACCGAGTTGGTCAGTAGTTGGTCGGTTTCCTTTGGTTACCGAGTGTCGTCGATTATCTCCTGGGCAGTTGGTTAATTCACTGGTGGTCGGCGTTGCCTGTCTACTGCTCGGTTATCTTGCTTACTGACGGGTCTAGTTTTGTTTCCTATTGTGGCTGACTTATCCTTTTATATTGGATCGCGAAATTAATGATGGAATCCATCATTGGGAATCATGTGGTCCTAGATCTGACCGTTACTTCCGTTAATTATGGATCTGAAGGCCAACTCAGTTCGGTAGCTTCCTGTATAAATGTAGATGTTTGGTGGTAGTTTAGGGTAGTCAAGTTAGAACATAGAAGAGAGATTTTGGAGGAGATTCTCGCATGTTTGAGGACTTTGAGTTTAATTGTAATATCAGGCCGTAACCGGGAAGGCCCTACAACCCGGCATGTTTGATTCAATTGTTGAAACTATATGATAATTTCAGCATTCTCTCTCTCACTGTTTCGTTTGTTGGCTTCCGCGTGCATTGAGCAAGCTTGGATCATCAGGGTGTGCCATCTTTTGGCCCCTTTTGCATCCTGCCTTGCATCAGGTGGTATCAAAGCGAGGTTAGATCTTGATCTAGGTCTGCGGATCTAGGTTTGCTGGTTCCTCTTGAAACCCTAGTTGATTGTTGTGGGGTAGCAAATTGCGATCTGACCTGCAATTGCAGAGGGTTGTCAAGATGGTTCGTGGGAGGCGAGATGCAGATCCAGGATTGGCAGATATGCTAAGACAGATTGCTGCTAGATTGGAAGCAATAGAGACAGCCCAAAGAAGAGGCAAACATCTTGAAGATATTAGTGATAATAAAATTGAAGAAGAACAGGCGAATACAGAACCTGCTCCTGTTATGGATCAAGGTGAAGAAAGATTTTTGAAAGCTTTGACAAGTCTGAAGTCAACACCACATTTCAACCCCCCAGAGTATAGTGGAAAGCTGGATTCTGATGAATTGGTGGACTGGATCACTGAAATGGAAAAATATTTTGAATATGAAAGTATTCATGAGGATAAGAAGATGAAGAATGCAAGCACCAAGTTGAAAAGCCATGCATCCTTATGGTGGGAACATCTGCAATTGGATAGAAAAAGGAAGGGCAAAGACAAAATCAAGGTATGGAATAAGATGGTAAATAAATTGAAAGGAAAGTTCTTACAATGTGATTATCAGATTAACCTAGTCCGACGAATACAAAGTTTGAGACAGAAGGATAGCTCGGTGAAAGAGTACACTGAAGAATTCTACAGATTAGATATCAGATCTGGACACGATGAAGATGATGTGGAAAGAATCGGCAGATACCTGAATGGTTTGAGAGTTTCCATCCAAGAGGAAATTAGTATGGTCAAGTTGGAGAGTATTGAAGAAGCTTATCAATTTGCTTTGAAAGCCAAGGAGAAACTGAACAAGAGACATGAACAGAGACAAAGAGGAAGAGGTGGTAGATTCCCTAAAGGAAGAGGTAGATCCAATGGTGAAATTGGTAGATCTGAACCAGAAAAGACAAATCTGGACAAAGGCAAGATCGAGTGGAAAGGTGAAAGTTCATCTAGAGGCAGAGGAAGTAACTACCGAAGTGGTTATAGCAGAGGAAGTTTCTAAGGAACTTGTTACAATTGTGGAGAAGGACATAGGTCATTTGAATGTACATAAGCAAGTAAGAAGGCCGGTAGCAGTGGGAATGTTGTGGTACAAGAAGAACCACTTAATGAACCTAAAAAGGAGAATAACCTGATGGTGAGGAGAGCATTGTGGAATGAGAGTAAGAAGGAAGATCCGGTAAGGAAAAGTTTGTACAAGACCAGATGTAGAGTTTCTAATAAAGTTTGGAAGGTAATCATTGACAGTGGTAGCTCGGAGAATCTGGCATCTAAAGAGATGGTAAGTAAACTGCAATTGGAAAGATTGGAACATCTGAAACCCTATCAAATTTCTTGGATCAAAGATGAGCATACACTCCTGGTAAGTGAACAATGTTATGTGAATTTGAAGATTGGAAAATACAATGATAAGGTGTTGTGTGATATCATGCCTATGGATTGTTGTCATATTTTGTTGGGAAGACCTTGGCAATATGATAGACATACTATATATGATGCGAGATTGCATAAGCATACTATTGTGGCTGATGGAAAGAAACAAATCTTGTTACCATTGATGGAAGAACTTGTTAGTAATGTTTGCACATCTGTGAAAGTTTGCTTAATGGAAGGAAGGAAGTTTGTTAACTCTTTGAAGAGGGATGATGTATGTTTTGTTGTGATTCCTAATAAACCGAGTAAGAAAATAGAAGATAACGTCCCTGAGGAGATTGATAAGTTACTCACCGAGTACAGTGATATCATTTCTGATAATGTACCTGATGGTTTGCCACCGAAAAGAATTATTGATCATTGTATGGATCTAATCCCTAGAGCTAGTTTACTGAATAAGGCACCTCATCGGTTAACACCTATCGAGAATCAAAAATTGAACCAACAGATTCAAGAGTTGCTGGAGAAAGGTTTGATCAGAGAAAGTTTGAGTCCTTGTGCAGTACCTGTTGTATTAGCACCAAAGAAAAATGGGGAATGGAGAATGTGTATTGATTCCAGAGCAATCAACAAGATAACGGTGAAGTATAGGTTTCCTATATCGAGAATGGATGACATAATGGACAGTTTGACTGGAGCAAAGTATTTCACAAAGATTGATTTGACCAGTGGGTATCATCAGATCAGAATCAGAGAAGGTGATGATGGAAGACTGCTTTCAAGACAAAAGAAAGTTTGTACGAGTGGTTGGTTATGCCTTTTGGTTTAACTAATGCACCGAGTACTTTTATGAGATTGATGAATGAAGTTTTGAAGAAATTCTTGGGTAAGTTTGTGATTGTATATCTTGATGATATTCTGATATTCAGTAAGACCAGATAAGAACATTTGTTGCATGTAAGACAAGTTTTGCAGAGGCTAAAAGAAGAAAAGTTGCTGATAAATCTAAAGAAGTGTTCATTCATGAAAGAAGAGATTGTGTATTTAGGATTTGTTATTTCAGCTGATGGTTTGAAGATGGACCCTGAAAAGGTTGAAGCTATTCTAAATTGGCCTACACCTGTGAATGCTACTGAGGTAAGATCATTTCATGGTTTGGCAAGTTTTTACCGAAAGTTCATAAGGAATTTCAGTTCAATTTGTAATGCTATGACTAAGACTATGAGAGGAGATAAAAGAGAATTCAAGTGGACACATGGAGCTGATAATAGTTTCAAGACTCTAAAGCAGAAGGTTGTTGAATTACCTGTTTTGGCATTACCTGATTTCAGTAAAGTATTTCAAGTAGAATGTGATGCAAGTGGAAGTGCAATTGGAGCTGTATTGAGTCAAGAAGGTAAACCTATTGTTTTCTTTAGTGAAAAGTTGAATGATGCTAGAAGGAAATATTCTATGTATGATCAAGAGTTCTATGCTATTGTTCAAGCACTGAAGAAATGGAGACATTATTTGATACCGAGTGAATTTGTGTTGTATACTGATCATAAGGCTTTATAGTATTTGGGTAGTCAGAATAGGTTGAATCAAAGACATATGAAGTGGGTTGAGTATTTGCAGAGCTATACATTTGTGATAAAGCATAAAAGTGGAGTCACTAACCGAGTTGCTGATGCATTGAGTAGAAGAAGATCTTTGATGACCGAGATGAAAATTGAAGTTCTTGGTTTTGATGAGATGAAAGGTTTGTATGAAAATGACCCTGATTTTTCTGAGCCATGGAGAAAGTGCAGAGCACCTATACAAGATCAACATGATACTAAATAGGATGAATATTTTATTCAGGAAGGTATGTTGTTCAAAGGTATTCAGTTGTGTATACCAAGGGGAGTAATGAGAACTAATTTAATAAAGGAGAAACATAGTAGTGGTTTGGCTGGACATTTTGGCATTGATAAAACATGGAATTTGTTAAAGGAAAAGTACTTTTGGCCGCAGTTGTATAAAGATGTTCAGAAATTTGTGAAAAGTTGTGGTATTTGTCAAGTTGCAAAAGGAGTAAGTCAGAATACTGGTTTGTATGTACCGATTGTTGTACCTGAGAAACCTTGGATTGATATCAGTATGGATTTTGTTCTTGGCTTACCGAAGACAGTGAGGTAATGATTCTATATTTGTTGTTGTGGATAGATTTTCTAAGATGGCACATTTTATACCATGTAGAAAGACATCAGATGCAGTAAATGTAGCAGATCTTTTCTTTAAGGAAATTGTGAGATTGCATGGGTTACCGAGATAGTAAATTTGTTGGTTATTTTTGGAAAACACTTTTGAAGAAATTTGGCACTAAGCTGAAATATAGTTCTACATTTCACCCACAAACCGATGGACAAACTGAAGTGGTGAACAGAAGTTTAGGAAATCTTTTGAGATGCTTAGTTGGAGACACACTGAGTAATTGGGATTCTGTATTGGCACAAGCAGAGTTTGCATACAATAATTCAATGAATAGGAGTACTGGAAAGACACCATTTGAGATTGTGAATGGCACACAACCGAGAGGAATATCTGATTTAAGAGACATTGATGATGAGAATAAAAGAAGTGCTGAAGGAGTGAAATTTGCTGAATACATGAAGACATTGCATGAAGATGTGAAGCTGAAGCTGGGAGATAGTAATCAGAAATACAAAGATAGAGCTGATAGATCAAGAAGACATAAGACTTTTGATGTTGATGATGAAGTGATGGTTCATTTGAAGAAAGGTCCGTTTACTGTTGGCACATATGGAAAGCTGAAGATGAAGAAGTTTGGACCTTGCAAGATTTTGAAGAAATTTGATAGTGGAAATGCATATGAAATTGAGTTACCTGATGACATGGACATATCACCGATCTTCAACATTGCTGACTTATATGAGTATCATGAACCTGATGAAGGAATGACAGTACCGACAGAATATCCTAAGAAGTAGAAGGAGGAAGTTGAACAGATTTTGAAGGAAAGAGTTGGCAAGAGCACAAGAGGAAAACAGTATATGGAATATCTGGTTAATTAGAAGAATAGACCGATGGAAGACAGTTCTTGGATTTCGCAGTCGGAGTTGGATACAGCTCGGACCTGGCATACCAAATGATTCTGAGAATCATTTCAAAACAACCCCAAGTGTCTGATGCAGGAGCATCTCGGGTCCTTGGCAATCCTATGTCACCAAAAATATTTGGAGTTTGTCTGTGTTGCTCGGTTCCTGCTTTAACCGAGTTGGTCGGTATCTGGTTCGTTTCCTTTGGTTACCGAGTTGGTCGATAGTTGGTCAGTTTCCTTTGGTTACCGAGTGTGGTCGGTTATCTCCTGAGCGGTCGGTTAATTCACTGGCGCTCGGTGTTGCCTGTCTACTGCTCGGTTATCTTGCCTACCGACGGGTCTAGTTTTGTATCCTATTGTGGCCAACTTATGCATTTATATTGGGTCGCAAAATTAATGCTAGAATCCATCATTGGGAAGCGTGTGGTCCTAGATCTTACCGTTACTTCTGTTAATTATGGATCTGAAGGCCGACCCAGTTCGGTAGCTTCCTGTATAAATGTAGATGTTTGGTGGTAGTTTAGGGTAGTCAAGTTAGAAGATAGAGGAGAGATTTTGGAGGAGATCCTCGCACGTTTGAGGACTTTGAGTTTAATTGTAATATCAGGCCGTAACCGGGAAGGCCTTACAGCCCGGCATGTTTGATTCAATTGTTGAAAGTATATGATAATTTCTGCATTCTCTCTCTCACTGTTTCGTTTGTTGGCTTCCGCGTGTGTTGAGCAGGCTTGGATCATCAGGGTGTGCCATCTTTTGGCCCCTTTTGCATCCTGCCTTGCGTCACTATGCTACTGTGATTTTGTGTTGATCATTTCTTTTATAGGATATGTTTTGCATGCAGTAATAGTCAGTAGATCTAAGAGTGTCTTCAAGTTTTATTGGGGTGCTGATTCACCCCTCTTCTCTCAGCACCAGTTGGGACCATTATACGTTTAGCTGCTAGCAGCTGTAGCTTCTTGGAAATTATATTGTTGGGTCTGAAAACAACTGGTAAGAGGCATCTGGGTCTGCTGGTAATGTTCTTCCAGCCACTGGGTATGCAAACTCCAATTCATATTCATTGATTAAAGAAGAACAGAGCTCCAGATTTTTATGTATTATTTCCAGTATTATTAAAGCAATGCAATGTTGAAGCTTAATGTATGTAATGTACTGTATTTGCTGGTAATGAAATAAGAATGCAATGGTAGTGAATATTTAAGAGTGTTATCAATTACTTTCTTAATTCCATCCAAGTAACCACAAACTTCCAAACAACAAACTCAGAAAACTTAACATCCAGTTTGCAAGCCAACTGTTTGACAAAATTACAGTCATTGGAAAAATAAAAAAATATCAGTGTGCAAGAGGGGCAGTCCTTTACAGTCAGTAGAAGAGGATTATCAAAGAGTATTTGAAGTGGAAGCACTTACCAATGGAGGAAGCTACTTCGGAGAATGAGAAAATCTTATAGCATCTGGATTTGCAATTACTCGAGGAAAAGGAATTTTGGGGAGGGAGGGCTGTGTTGTCCCCTTCTCACACCTAGTTAGCTTTGCTTCCTGTAAGCCTATTCTTGGGTTCCCATAGGCTATTTGGTGATGGTTAGAGGACTCATGTTTTCGTGGAGAGCTCACGGTTTTAGTTTCATTGGGTTTCAAGTTGAACTAATCATCTGCTGAGCTGGAAATGCATACAAACTCATCTGCATGTCAAGAATTGTAGTCCCATGGGTGCTGATTGGAAGGTGAACAGTGGAACCAACATTGAAAGTAGCATAGGCATAACAATTGAATGAATATAGAATTCTGAATTCACAACAATTTCAACAGTGAGCAAGCATAAAAATTATCATTGGGATAGTTACATTCAAAATATCCCTTATTTATAATTCTTCCAAAACTATTGCATGAAAATTAATAAAAATTTAACTGCTACTTCAAGTCTAGTTATTGACTTAAATTGCATGTAATGCAACCATGTAATATTTATTACAAATCCTATGCACTGAAACTAAAACTGAAGTCATGAAACTACCAATCAAGCTATACAACGAATTTATTAAAAACTATGACTTAATGGTCACATCTCTTGCATGACGAGATATTTATGGATAAATAATCTAAAAATAGCTAACTCTGGGCTAAAAATAATCATAACTCCATTACAGTCAAGTAGTGAGGCCATAGCTCCATTATTGTTAATTGTGAACCCCTTGTGGAAATGGAAAGTGATCAGATAAGCCAAATTGACTTTATCCTTCTAAGCCAATATGGCTATATAAGGGAAAGTCTCTTCACCATAAAGACTAAAAGATAAACCCAACAGCTATATAAGCTAACTCACATGATAACAAATCAATCTCTCATGTCTCTAGAACATTACAAAAATTCAAAATTCAAAATTAATCTTTGGTGTAAGATCATTAATTGATGCTCACCTTTGAAACACCAACTGACCGGACCTCAACTGATCTACTTCCTTGGACAACATCAACTGCAGCATTTGAAATGGGACCAGTCCACAGGTGTTGTAACATATCTCGTGCCTGAACCCTTCCAAATACAACATCTGCAACGCCAGTATCTTACATATTTAGAACTCCAAACAATTACTGTATTAATTTATATTTATGTGTTTACATTACATAGAAGCTTTCTAGGACAAAAAATTGAAGCCTTAATAAACATATAAAACTACCTGCATATTTGTAATTCCATACTAAAGATGTTTCTCGGACTTCAACATAAGAGCGAGGTGTCCTTTCACTAAAATAGTCCAAAACAAGCTGCATAAAACAAATTGTTAGAGTCTTTTCCCATTCTGTTGAACTTCTTCAAAACACTGAAATACAGAAATAATTAATTGTCAAACCAAATACCAATTCATTACTTTTCCCCATTCTTTTAGCAAATAGCATAATGTACATAGAGAATTGATATAGCTAGGAGAAACCAGAAAAACACCTGAACACTTTCCACCCAGTCCATATTGAGATGTTCTGGCATTGTAGTCATCCATTCTCCTTTTGAAGAACGAAGAAACATACCATTCTCTGCTGCTAACCATATATTGAAATCTTTGAAGTTCTGGCATTCAGAGCATAGAAGATAAAACATGACTATTGTTCTGAAGGTCATCTACACCAAAACAATGAAAACGCATTTGCATATACCTCATCTAAAATAATCCTTTCACTCCCACTTAGAACAACAATGGTTGTCTTGGGGTCATTGCAGAGTTTTAAAAGGGGTTCTCGCAGTTCTGAATGTAGAGAGAGCTTCATTTCTTTAATTTGGTCATTCCCTCTTCTTCCAGGTACATCAACTTGTGCAGTCATTGTTGCGTTAAATCCCTGCCAAATCCAGGCAAAAGATTGTTGCTTTTATAATCTTCATTGAGTTAATCAATTATATGAAAAAATATAAAATTAACACAACTAGCAATTAAGGAAAGAAGGATAAAAGTAATAACAGAACTATATTCACAACTAGTCGGTATTGGAGGAAAACATCTTAACACAAATTCTGGTTTTAATACCTGTTTACATAGGGAAGAGTGGGACAAACACTAGCTTCCAGAAAATGGTTAACCATGCTCATCGATAACCTGTTTCTGATAAGATTCTGCTCCTAAGGCTATTTAATATGTATCCTAAGCCTAGCATGTTTTCAATACGTGGAAGCTGTTTAGTAAGATTTGAGAGTATTTAAGGAAGTTATGATGAAGTTTGACCTCTTTTCTATTATTAGAATAATAGAATTTATAAGATTATCTTTAGTGTAACCTTCCTGGCGCCCCACATTTTTAACAATTACAGTGCACTGAAATCAATGGATAAAATAATGTGAAGTTCCCGTGGCACACAACTGGCTCATTATCTATCAGAATCTGGCTGTTTACCCTATGATGAAAAATTGTGAGCTGACCAATGATGCTTGTGTGATATCATGTTTCTTCACAATGCATGGTCGAATGGGCATTTGGAATTGGACTATTTCAGAATATAATGATATTCTCATTGGATGCCAATGATTCAAGAATACGAGAAAAGCATTATTAGGCATATTTCCATTTCTATTCTTTGGCAAGATATATGTAAAACAACCTTTTGTGTACATTTTTCATGCATACATCTGGGATCAATAACATTTTTAAAAGATGAATTTGATGTTTTAATTATCCCCAAAAGGAATGCTTTCTAGAAGTAATGATGATTCCCTAATAGCTGGTGGTCAAGATGCTATGCCGTCTACACTTGTTTATGTCAAGAAAACTGAGAAGTTGTCTTTATAGCTGCCACCTGCTATATTTCTTAAAGTGCCTTACCTGTTTCAAAGCTTGGTGTTGCACACATGCTTAAAAGTAGAAACACATGCAGGGGCGTACTATTGTTAATTGGAATCTAATGTGAAAAGATAATTATTTTCCTTCTTGGGTTTTATGTTTTTGGCAAGGATAAAAGATATACAACCCTTGTTTAGATACCCCACATTCATTTATCTTGCACAGATGTGGGTATTATAATCGATAGCAGAAAAACCAATCTCAAGAATAAATTGGTAAAGCGAAAGATAAAAATAATTCAAAAACCAAAATTTAATCGGTAAAAATTAGAGGAAAAATTGGGTTAGGATTAGGGTTTTCTGAAATATCTCCTTTTTTCAAAATTTGGAATTCCACATATAATTTATTTTTCTAAACATTTTCATTTTTTTTCGATTTTGCCAATGAAATACTTAAATAAATATATGCTACTTGAATTTATTATCTTTATAAACAAATTACTCACAAATATATTCTAAGTTGTTGTCGGGACTAATGTTATGTTATTATGTTATGTGTCGTCGGCAATTAGTTAGTCCGTCGAAGGGTAGTTGGGTAACGTCGCAATATTTGGCATCGCACCCCTTCGGTCCAGATATATTGTATGTACTACCTCTGGGTAGGGGGATTATAGTTTTTACAGGTAGTTGATACTGTTGTGATCATTTGTATACATGAGATTAATGAAATAATAGAACTGGTTCCCTGGCATATATTTATTATGTTCTAAGTATTTACTTTCTGCATTTCAATAGTTTACCCAAAGAGGTAAACATTTGGCATCATTGTCGTACGAACCTAGGAAGTGATGGATAGTAAATGGCGTATGGAGGATAATGGGCCAACCTGTTGACAATGGCACCAAGAAGGATGACAACGAACTCAGAGAACTATATGAGGGAGAACACGCCTTAACGTCAAACTTTGTGATTCTGTTGCAGGCAACGATCGAAACTTACATAAGGAGGGAGGCTGCACGGGAAGAAGTTCCCGAGGGTGCATTGTGGAACGCTCTCAAAGGAGGTCCCGCAATGAATCGGCTGCTGAACCATCTCCCTCACCTGTTGGCACAGACATCCCTCGCCCAGAGGAACCGAATGGAGGAGATTGAGCGAGAAAACCAACACCAACAAATCATCCGCAATACAAGGAGAACAACCGCCGAGAAAAGGACCGCAATGGAACTCGGTGAAGGCAAAGCAATAACTAAACTTTCCAAAGAGAAATAAGAATAAAAGAGGGCACTTCCATATTGTTATGATTCTATTATATTGTTGACATACATTGTACATGAGCGACGAATTAATACAAAGTGTTCTTTTGAATATATTATGTTATGTTACAATTCCTGCTCAAGAACAAGAATTAATGCCCAATTTGTTTAAAAAGGATAAAAATAAGAAAGAATATATAGAGGAGTGTGAAGCTGCCCAGAAAGCTTTGATTCCGAGCCAACGGGCTGAAAGGAGACGGAGGCTTAGGCAACTGGAAGAGAAGCGACCCGATGGAGGGGAAGGTAACCAGGCGAAAGGTGACCAATATGGGAAGGAGGGACATCGTAGGGGAAGGAGTAACGAGGATATAATTGAGGAGACTCGACAACGGTTAGATCTTCTTGAGGAAACCCGACATCGGTTGAGGGATCTGTCTCACACCACGCACGGAGGCTAGGTGGACCCAATGGAGTGAGGAAGAGGCCAAGGGGGAAGAGGATACCGGGGCTGCCAGGAGTGTCGGAGGGACACAGGGGTACAGGGGCACAGTGGTAAAACACATCCTATAGGCTCTAATTCATCCGGAGGGGGACAACAACCAGCAGCAGTGGCGAGGAGACCAATGATGTCGCAGAAACAGAAACTACTGAAGTTCAATGGGGACGGGAAGGAGGACCACATTCGCCATTGTTGTACATGTGAGACCATCTGGTTGACAAACAGAGTGACAAACAACGATGAGTGGGTAACTCAATTTCTTGCCACATTGCGAGGACTAGCCATTGACTAATACTCCGACATGGACAAGACCAAAATCAACACGTGGGACAATCTGAAGAAGGAATTTCAGACTAAATTTTGGCTACTGAGGGATGAAAATGAGATCATGGCTGAAATCTACAACACTAAGCAAGGGAAAAAGGAGACAATTCGAGCTTATGGTCGATGGCTAAAGGAACTATTGGGAAAGATGGTAAGCCAGCCAACCAACCGACGGGTTAAAGAAAAGGTGGTTCATAGAGGGGTTAAAACAGTCCCTCCAAAAGAAAATGAAGATAGTGACACCCAGATTGTATGATGATGCCTACAATAGGGCAATGGATTTGGAGAGACAAAAACCTCCAAAAAGAAGAGAAAGGGCAAGGACAACTCATCTGACGATGATGACTCTTCCGAAGGGAATAGTAATGACGAAGAGTCCAACAAGAAAGTGTGGGCCCTCCAGAAGGACATTCAAAGGATCATGAGAGAATTTAAGACCATCAAGGGAGGTCCCAGCAAGACAGACGAAGCAGAACTCTATTGTACGGAGTGCAAGTCTGACAGACACAAGAAAGGCTCGTGTCCTAGAAAGCTTTTTGTGACATATGCCAATTGATGGGGCATCCTACTAAGGAATGTCCCTACAACATGAAGACAAGAAGCCAACAAGTGCTTCTCATTCAGGAACAACCAACAACATCGGGCGGTGCTGGCAGTTCCCAAACAAACAACAGTGCATCATCGGGAGGGTACAGGAATAACCAGCACGGAGGAAGGACCAACAATAATAATAATAACAAAAACAATACAAGAAGTCGAATCCAGTACGACTTGAAGGGCCGACTGACGATCCAATGTAGAGCCTGTAACCAATGGGGGCACTTTGCCTGAGACTGTCTGAAGAAAGAAGCATCACAACACTTGTGTAAATGGTGCAGGTCAGGAGACCATGGCGAAGCCAATTGTCCAAAACACGGTGTCAATCTACTGAATATAGAGGAAGCCATGGCAAAAGGAGTACTGGTCGTTACTTGCTTCACAAGCAGAACAAGCTACGTACTCAAACCCTCGCACGAAGAAGCAGAGGGTACGGGAGGCAAAAGAGGAGATTGAGGAGATGTGAGCGCGGAAGGAGACACATAGGACGACAGGTACTTTTGGTCGGCCAAAGGCAAAGAGGAACATATTGAGACAAATGTTAAACGTGGAGGTATCTATAAGAGTTCAAGATCTCCTTCACACAATGCCTTAGCTACGGACGGCCTTGTTGGGCACTCTCTCCCAACCCAGCACAAACAACACCTAACGCACAGATGTTCCTAACAGGTCCGCAATGGATCCCATGTTGTTGGCGGTGAATAATGGAAAACACTCGGTTGTTGTTGAGATGGGCATCCTTGGGACCATCTTGACGGATACCATCGTCGATGGTGGATTGGGGTTGAATGTCCTTCCAAAGGAAACATGGAGGAACCTTGGAGAACCAACATTATGGCCTCCTACTTTCAACCTGTTGGGAGCAGATCAATAGGGAATTAAACCCCTTGAGACGTTGATGGCACAACAAGTCACCATTGGGATGCAACTCTTTGTGCTGGACTTTGAAGTAATTCCACTCAAGAAGGGGTACGATGCTATTCTTGGCAGAGCATGGCTTGTGGCGGCAATGGTCACACACAACTGGAAAAGGAACACCTTGTCAATGGAGAACGGAGGCCGGAACTTTGTCATCGACCTCCGAACACAAATGTTGAGCGAGGAAATTGCATCCTCTTCAAAGTCCGAGTTCGACGAAGGAGTGGTTGAATGGACAACGAAAGGGGCTGCATGGAACCCATTGATGAAGGGATATTGGACCTTGACGAATATTCGGAGAACGAGACAAGGTCGATGAATGGACTTTTCCATTTGTAGATGGAGGATTATGAAGTGTTCCATAACTACATGCTCTTAGTGGAAGAAGTGGAGTAAACATCAAAGAAGGATTTGTTCCCGCCGGCGTATGGAGAATATAAGGAGGGGGAAGCCAGAGTGAATGAAACCCCGACACACATGTTCCATGCAAAGAGACCCATGAAGTATGAAGAACCGCCCCTGCAGGTCACTAATCTCTAAGATGAAACCAACCCGCAGAACATATAGATAGGGGATGACCGGAACCCTGTTTTGAAGGCTGCTGCATTTAAGATTTTTATGGAATACAAGGATGTATTCGCATGGACCTACAAATACCTCAAGGGCATACCGCCAAAACTGTGAGTACATCGTACCCCTCTCGTACCTAGAGTCATACATATAGGGAAAAGGCTGTACAGAATGAACAAAAATTACGCAACACAGGTGACTAATGAGATCGAGCGTATGCTTGAAGCGGGGATCATCTTCAAAGTAGAAACAAGTCAATGGGTGTCAGCAATGTTCGTGCGAGTTTTGTTCCACTTACACAACATGCAGGACTAAATATTCAATGCTTCGAGAAACATAAAACATCAAATCCTCTCTTGAACAAAGTCATCTCCCATGCTAAGCTTTGCAATGAAGATCATGAAATGACTCCAAGGTTCCTTATACTTGTGGATATCTAACTCAGTTGAAATTATGTGATTTGTTGGTTAATCACTTAGGCGGGCTTACGTAATTTATTCAAAGGTGTCAACTTACTTGCACTGCTAAAGATTTGGCTTTGCAATGTATGATAAAGTATATCCGTGATTTATATCACTTCCAACTTTTTTCTTCAAACTTCTATTATCTAGACTACTTCTATTTCTAACTATGGATGGGAAATTAATGGATGGACTAGGACTCCTACCAAATGGAGGCTTGCTTGCGACTTCAACTCCACCTAGTGCAAAGCTTCAAAGGATCTCAAATGGTTTTCATATCAACACCTTACCCTCAATGCAACTTGGAGTACAAATTAAGGATCTAATTTCAATTGAGCTTGAGTACAATTACTAGATTACCACACAAGGCACCCTTGCATCTACAAGGAGCTAGTGGCCTACTTTTATAGAATCCAATCAAACATCCACCAATATCACCACACAATCTATCTACTTCTACTCTTACTCTAGCAACTTTGAAATAAAATCCTATATTAATTGAGAGATGTAAAGAACCATGCAAATACACCAAAATGATCATGTATATCCACCATGCAAGCCACAACAATGAATAGAGAACAATTTTGATAGTATTTTGGCACCAATTTTCCAACATAACTCTCTTTACAAATGAGAGCAAATGGCCTTATATAGAGGCTTCAAGTACAATGAGTGGCCAAGATTAAGAGGCAAAACTTTAAATCAAGGGCCAAGATTAAGAGGCAAAAGCCTCAATTAGGGTTTCCATAACCGCCTACTACAAATATTTAATACCTACCCAATTACAATTAAGCACCACCAAGTGGGCCAATAGAAAAATTACATTGCCTTCATGGACCAATAAGAAAATTCAAATCCTTAACGACCAGATAAGGATCAATGACATGTGGATCAATGAGAAGAGGGCACATTTAGAAGAAGCCACCTCATCACCTTGGGAAATGTGTTCCTTATCCTCATCCTCCTTTAAGATTCAATGAACCTGGACATAATCTCATCAAATTGTCACTATATGACACTTCGCATGTTTTTATTGATAGAGGATATGGTTGCCACCTCAGCAAAACTCATCTTTAAACTTGATAAATAGCCTTTAACTTTTTGATGAGAAATTATTTGTTAATCTTTCAATTGTGATGGCTCATCTTTCCAATTGCTCCATCTTCTTGAAATTTCTTTATCCTTTCTCTCTTGTTCTTCAAATGGTTCTTGTCTTGAATCTTGCCTTCTTGTCATAATCGGGTTCTTCATCTTGATCTTGGACTTCCAAGGGAAATTTCAAGGTAGAATTCCTTGTCTTTTCTTGAACTTGTTGCGTCTTCCTTCCATGTCTTGGTATGTTGTAGATGTTCCTTATAACACTTCTTAATCACGAACGAAATCTTGTCCTTGACTTTGTTGCATCTCCTCTTCAACATTTTGGAGCCATTTATGATCCTTGGCCTTGATGTCCTTTGATCTTGGTCTTATACTTGCTGCTCAAATTCATCCTGGAAACATCCTGCTTGCATTTGAACCATCTAGCTCCTGGCCACCTCTTGTCTTGGCTTGAGGCTGACTTTGAAATCCAGCTCCTTTCTCCATACTTGGGCCTGCAATATCAACAATTAGTCAAATCTCGGATTTTATCATACGAAGTTAAGAGGTTTCCCTAGCTGTTGCATGAAATTAGATCCTTGTGATTTGTATCAGACTTGAAAATTAATTACATTATGCTATCTTATCCCACAAAAATAATAAGGAATCGATTAAATTTCTGTCTAAAACATCCTAGATCCCTTATCCCATCAATTTCAGTAGGATTTTACCACTAAGGGAATTGAGAGTTCCAAAAATCAAACCCCGCCACGAAGCTAAAAAATTCTGGAAATGACAATCACTACCGCAAATGACGAAGCTTGAGGTGCCGGACTGGATCTAGACGCATTCAGTTGACTGTCCTGCAAACAAAATGATCAAGGAGGACCTTACAATCTGTCCCTGCAAGTTCGAATTTTGCCTCCCAAATTTGTAATTTCCTGCCTGGGATATACAGGCCTGGTATAACCGAATTCACAGCCCACTTAGGGCTTCAAACCTTTGCTTGCTATGGATAAAACTGTTGCTCCCTAATGCCAAATTCGCCAATTACAGAGCAGAGAACACTTGGTTTCAAATTGAGGTTGAGATGCTCACGCTTTCCCCAATATATAGGCGTCAGATTTAACTTGGAACAGGGCCGACCTAGGCCAGAAAATTAATAAATTTGGAATTGAATTGCTGTCACTTAAGGGGGCCAACCTGGCTATACAAATTAAATTTGAGTGATCTGTATATAATTTTACATTAAGGTGAATTCGGGAGGCAATTTATTTCAAATTTCAATGCAATTTGGAGTTTTTAGCCCCCACGTTTCATATAGGACAGGCCTTAAAGTCTACAAACCTCAAAGCAGGGCCATACGTTACATGGCTAGGGCCTCAAATTTAAGTCCCAAGGCTACACGCTACACCAATCAAGGGCCCATTTGATTCCCCAATGCAGCACGCCTCCTTTTTGGGGCCAGAAATTGATATTTAATGCCCAGATCCGCATTGAATTTAGGGCCATCCTGGCCATACGCTTTAGTGTTTAAGTCTTATGCTGAATCCTTAGGACCCCACGCCACATATAGGGCAGGACTTAATTCCAAATTGGAGCTCAATTCCCTGTTTTAAGGCCTGATTTACCTTGATTTTACGCCCAGATCTGATACACACTAGTTTATAGGGCAGGTTCAATTTAATATCGAGCTGCCTTAATGGCCTCAAAGCCACATGCTAGCCTTATACATACTCCATTTAATAGGGCCAAATTTAAATGCTTTGCACCCAGATTTTCATGTTTAAATGCCTAGATTTTCATTAAATTATGGGGTTGTGTGACCATGCATTGAGGAATTAACCAATGCAATTTAGAATAGGCCTAATCCAAATAAAAACTGCTTCATATAAAAGGCAACTCAAGGCCATTTTAACTCATTTTTTATTTGTTTTGCAGGTCAGGCTCGGATTCTGGGTGTAACTGCCACTTTGGAGAGCCAAAACTTTGAATTTTGCAGCTATTTTATGAAATTTAAAGGAGCAGATGTAAGCACAACCATTGCCCTTTGAAATCTGGGTTGTACACTTTGTTATTAATAGCCTAGGGGACCTAAACAAGGCCTAACTTAGATCTGTCATAAAAAACTCAAGCCCTAACGCCATGCATAGGGGCTGAACATGTGCATCGCAAGATGAGACAATAAATTTGATGTACAAAGAAAGGCCCCAACCTCAAGATGAGACACGAATTACATGGCAAGGAAAAAGGCTCAGCTCAAAGATGAGCAACGATTAGATGGAAGCAAAATGTGCTCGGCTCAAAGATGAGCAACGATTAGATGGAAGCAAAATGTGCTCAGCTCAAAGATGAGCATCGATTAGATGGAAGCAAAATGTGCCCAGCTCAAAGATGAGCATCGATTTGATGGAAGCAAAATGTGCTTGGCTTAAAGATGAGCATCGATTTTCTTGAAGAGAGAAACAAGTCCCATCTCCAAAATATTTCACGATTAGCCAAATTTTACCTCAACTCATACTAACTCGACTTCCATTCCGCCTCCTAGCCTTAGCCAAATTAAACCAGGTTACCCTCTCACCTCAATACTTAGTTAAATTTTCAATTCTACTCCCCTGCAACCCAACTAACAGCAGTAAGATGGTCAAAAAGAGGGGGACCCCATTTGCAATGGGGCGATGGTGTGAAAGTCTCACAACAAGCAATAGTAATATCTCTAAAGAAAGAGCCCAACCAGATTAGAATATGTGTCGACTTCAGGTGCCTAAAGACGGTGAGCATTAAAGATTCATTTCCTATACCATTCATGGATACCATCTTGGAGGAGGTCGTCGGGCACGAGATATACTCGTTCATGGACAAGTTTTCTAGATACAACCAGATATCCATCACGGAGGAGGACAAGTTGAAAACAACCTTCGTAATGGAGGACGGGGTGTACGCCTACAACCGGATGCCCTTCGATCTATGGCATGTGCAATGCACCTACAATTTTCTTCGGATAATCCTCCACATCTTCGATAAGATGTTGGTCGGAAATTTCGGAGCTTTTTCTAGACGATTGGTCCATCTTCAGTAGGGAGGATATGTAAAGAGCCTGTTTGGCTCTATGCTAAACATAATATTTCTTTCTGTATTATTTGCAATTTTTCTTTTTTTGTTTTTGAAAATATTTGACTTTTTTGAAATTTTCCAGAATTAAATAATATTAAATAACAATTTCTACTAACTTCAGATCTTCACCAGAAATGATCAAATTCATCAATTTGTCAATTGTCAAACAACATTACAATAAACTAATGCAAATTGGCACCTTTATCAGAAACGTGGCATGCTGAAGATGAAACTCAGCCACTGGAAGATGAAACACAGCTAGCATGAAGTGCTTTGCAACCTTCATAAAATAAATAGCAGCCTCCAAATTAAAGAAAAGATTCCTACTAGACCGTTCATCATCGACATCACTGATAATAAAGGTAGTGATCAGTCTCGTCCAACCATTCTTGTCTCTCCAGATAAAGGTAAGGCTCGCACCATGACTGTCAATGATATAGTTGATGAAGTGATGGATTTTGGAGAAGTAGATAATGTTGCTAGATGGTATAGTGTGCTAGGAGAGGAAGATAAACAGGCAGTAATAGTAGCTCTAGTGGAAACATTCATGGATTACAACAGAACTCCAAGGGACTATAGGTCTAAGTTTCCCCCTGAACTTAACACAAGATTACTGACAAAATGGAGAACCGGTCTAAGCACCAATACTAGAATCTCTAAGGAGACATTGTCAAAGGTCAGACCTGGTCTTAGTGAAGAGTCTATCAAACTTCTGTTAGAGGAAGCATCAATGAACTTGGATACCAAGCATAGAGTTGCTAAGATACTCAACGGGAATGAAACGGAAGTTTATGATGAGACACTGAGTTTCTGGCAACAGTATGATTTCAGTGCTCTGAAGGAAACAGGTCCACAGGATGAACCTAGAACAGAACAAGCACCACCAGTTCAATTCACTGCTCATGAAGAACCTACAACCGGTGAACAAGAAGTTCTAAAGGAACAGTTCATACCTGAAGAGAAAATGCCAGGAGTCATCAGTCAAGATGACTGCTGACAACACAATACCTGGTGATGAAGACATTGCTATAGGTGAGCTTCATACAGTTGAGCAACAGCTCTCAGATCCACCACCGGAACAAGAAGCCCCTCCAGAAGAGCACATGGAACAGGAACAGGATGCACAACAAGAAGCAGGGGTACTACTGGAAGGGGAAGGGGAAGTACAAAATGAGGAAGAAGTACCAGCAGCAGAAGTCCTACCAAAAGAAGTGGCCCAACCGGAAAAGGAGCAAGAGTTACCAAAACAAGATCAACCGGTACAGGAGCCAAGACTCAAGGAACAAGTAGATATACCGAGCTCATCCTCATCCAAGAGGAAATTATCCTTTGCAGCGGATATAGAGGCCAAAAGGAGCAAGGCTACCGAGACTGTGGTTGACATCAGCAAAATGTCAACAAGGCAATTAAAGGAGTTGACAAAGCGGAAACAGGACATGGTCCTCACCAGTGTGAAGAACATTTTGTGCAACTTTGTACCTAATGCTAACATAGATGAAGATGAACTTGTGATTGATCAGCTAGAGATATTGGCACAAGCGATCGGAGAAGATATCACCGATCCAAAAACGATTGCCATTGATCACTATGAACAGAAAAGAATAGAGATTCTTCACAAACAAGCCAAAGATATAAAGGCAACAGTTACTACAAATGTAATTGTACTGCAACAACAATTGCAAGTTACAGGAAGTCTGATGACAAGGACTTCAAATTTTGATACCTTTACACAAGATCTAACTGAAAAGTCATCTAAGACTTCGGAAGACATAGACACTCTGTCTTCAACATTTGATATTAAGAATAAATCTGCAACAGATTTCAGCAGAGAAATGACAAGTCTAGCTCTCATTCTGAGAAAGACTTCTGAAGAAAAGACCAAGCGAATCCAAGATCTTTGGATTTCAACTCTTTCTCGTCCCAACCTTTGATTTCATGCAACAAACAGCAACAAAGGTAGAGAATCTAATAAGTGAACCGGACTACAAAACAGTACAGGACATGGAGAATATCATAGTATCGTTGAAAGCAGCACTAAAAAATCTAGAACATATCACCGGTAAATGGAATCCTTTTCTTCATTCAGCGAAGACAATTTACAAGGATATCTTCACCAAGCTTCAAATGTAAAATAATAAGTATAGCATAACCCTTTGTCTTATGGAGGCAAAAAGGGGAAGAAGAAGACATTGGTTTGAAGAGGTTTGAAGAAAAGAAGAAGACTTCAGAGAACGGTAAGGAGGTCAGAGATCAGAAAAGAGACAGCAGATTCGGCTATAAGACAGAAGAGCAAAAGCACTTGAACTGGAGAAGTCTGTAACAGAGGAAGTCTGCAAACAGAAGAGCTGAAGGATACAAAAATATTATTATTTGAAGTATTTTTGATATTATGGTAAAGGATATTTTTTTGATATTATTGTTATATTATCTAGGATATTTGAAATAAATGAACGATTTCAGTTTAAACAGTTGAATAGAATCAATTTAGCAACAACATTTAGTTTACTGTTTAAATCAGCTTATCATTCAAGCACAGCTCTCATATATAAATTTGGAAAAGTATAAAAAAATCAGATATTTTGAAAAAGAAGGGAGATTAGACATTCCCAATCTCTGAGAATGGAGAACTTCACTCTGTTTCACCTTAAACCCATAAACCTGCCCCTAATTTTTTGTAGATGACGAAAACATCCTTAACAAGCACCAAACTGCTAATAATTGTAAGAAACAATTAAGCAAAACATTCAACCCATTCTGACATTACCATCCATCTGGCATTGACCAACATAAATCACACATTCTGTGGTCTGCTGAATATAATGGAACAGAAAAACGAATAGCAGATGCTCAAACAAGAACATTCATATGCACCTATCCAAAAAACACAAGGCATAAAAGATTATCACAATGTTATAGTCAACAGTTTGTACAAGCTTGGTGAAGGACTACATATCCTTTGTTATTGCTATCAGAGGGCTTATAACAGGGCTGATGCAATTCAGATGATTCTCGGAGCAGATAAACTGATAAAGGACAGTAAATTCTTTTATCAGCAGTTCAAACAGCTTAATGCTACCAAAAGTGTTGCATGGCGGAGACCTTTATACCTCGGCAGTTTTAAAGCCTCTCCTGAATAATCAATTTTCAACCTGGAGTCAAACATTGCCTCTTAAAATGAGAACAGAAACTTGGATGCAAGTGATGAAGGAGTTTCGGTCTTTCAACATATTGGCATCATTTTGATTCCATTGGTCAGTTATTGAGCCCATTTTGTTTCCAGAGATTTGGTTGACCAGGCTTCTTTACCTCTCACAGTGAAAACCTTCAAATTTCAATGATTTTTATGTGTAGAGTACAACATTAAATTTTAATGGTTAAGGTTGAGCTTCACACCAAATCACCTAACAGTAGTCATTGAAGAACTCACTAAAGATAACAGCCCAGCAATAACTATTTAGCATGACGCAACAATCACAACAAAGATTATTTTTATTTCAGTTTTTGTATGCAAACTTGAGATGTTCACCACAAGAAAAATTCATTTCAAAATTATGAGATTATTCTAAAGGATACAGAAAATGAATCTAGAACACTATACTTTCATTCACTGGATTTATGAGTTAAAAAATCCATTAGGTAAGGCATATATTTGTAACAATTAAAGAGAGAATGGAAAAGAGATAATACCAATATAAGCAGCCGGTTATTGGATTGTTTGTACTTTTCAATGGCCCTCTCAATAGGAAGTTGGGGAGGAATATGTCGAGTCCGTAATTGTGCCTCAACAATTGTATCATTCAACTCACTACAATTATGACAAAACCATAGTTATGATTAAAGCAAAAACAGAAAATCAATTCAGGTCCCTAAAGAGAACACCACAATGTAAAAAAAGTTTTAAAAATTTAGGCAAGTACAAAGCTCAAGCCCCACAAAAGAACTATATAAGAAACAAGCAAGACTTTCAAATCCAGTTCTGACATATATACCTCAGAACCAATTCTATGGAGGTTCATCAATTAATGAATAAAAGATGGCATTTAGCAAGCAATACACATCATGAACAACAATGCAATCCCCTTATTTTTCAATAAGGTTTGATTTGTATTTTAAAATCACTCTACTACCCTTCCTTCAACCAAGTACAAATTATGACTGTTTGCCCACTAAAGTGAATGTTTAATGTATACGGAAATATATAGGAAATATAACAGAACACAATAATGCCAGAGAACTCACATATAATTCTTCATTAACATCTTCAATGTTTACAATGTATCATAGCAATGACACCAAACTATCACAACAACACTTACTAAAGTGCCAACCCATATCATGCTATCTCTCGGATGCAAGTATATAACATATATGAAGGTCGAAGGGGTGTGAGCGCCAACCGTCACGATCATTCCGAACTACCTACCGTTCGCCTAATTGACAAGAACTAACAACACGTAATTTACTCGACAACATCATCCCCCCCCCCAAAAGAAAGTCGTCTCCGGACGACACTCAACAAAATGGGAATGAATATGACTATACAACTATATAGAAGGATATCAAGACTGAGGTGGAGGAGAGAGTGTCCCTCATGAAGTAGGCATTGGTGGTGGTGTGAACAATTCGAGTCGAGCTCTCAACTCATACACCTGCTCAATCCTTAACCGCAAGTCTCGCTCTGCCACCATCTTGCACTCCATAGCACTCTTCACCATGAGAGCTTCCTCGAAAATCTCCTTATCTTTCTTGTCTACCGTCTCCATAGAACTGAGAGGGGGGTCTCTACCATGGCTCTCTCTGCACATTCCTCCTCCAACTGTGCTATCATAGCTGCCTTCTCTACCCATTTTGCCTCCAGTTATGTCACCATGGCTGCCCTCTTGGCTGCCCACGCTGCCCTCTCGTGAGCAAACTCATCCTTGTGGTGCGCTAACTCCCCTTCTACCGCCTTTAGCCGGGTGGAAAACTCCTCCCGAGCTGACACTGCTTCCACCTACTAGGCCTCATGTCCGAAAGATATGTGCTCCGTCCGCTTGAGGGTCTAGTATCCCTCACAAAATGCCTGCTCAACCTCACGAAGTAGAGCACCAACCCAACTCTCTCCCACTGTCTCTCGAAGGGCCCAATCCTCCAACATAGAAAGGGTCTCTGTGTCTGGCCACCCTCAGGACTCAAAACATGTACTGAGCACCTCAGCACATCCTACTCGAAAAAAGCCCAACAACCACTCCATCTCTTATACTACCCCTTCCTGAGCCTGTAATTGAGCATCGGGAACTACCCTTCTTGCTTCTGCAACCATCTCTACAATATACTACTCCAAACAACCAACACCAGCCTCCCTCTGAGGCTCTAGTATGCCCCTGTCATGCTAAGGAGTCCCTGCCATTTGTCTCTCCAGTGAACCTTCGTTCTCCAACTCCCTGATGCTGACAGGTGAACTCCCACCCTCTAAATCCACTATCTCCTGGTGAGAGAGCAACTCTCGTTGTGGTGAGAGGACGGCGGTCCCAACTGATGCCATAGGTGCAAGTAGGAAGTGGCTAAGCTAGGTACTCATGGCGGTCTTTGATGAGGCAATACTCATCACCCTCTGGACCTCTGTCGACTACTCCCCTACCAACTCTATTCCAACGGTCACCATGACCTCTATCCCTACCACCTCAAAGGCCATCTAGGACTCCCTCACCTCGCTGGACATCTCTTGTTGTACCAACTCCTCCATAGTCTCAACTATCTCGTCCACTACTGGCTACTCAAGTCCTACGGAAAACTCAATCACTACTAGCTCTGCTACAAATGTTGGCTCTAGATGTATCTCGGCTAGTGTAGGGGAAACTACTATTGTAGCCACACTCAACAGTGTCATGGTAACCGGAGTCCTTGGTTGCCCAAAGCCTAGCACTGAAATTGTTCCTATGGTCACCCCAAGCGAAGAAGGCAAAGCCAACTGGACGACTCTAGACAAAATTCTTGGAGAGAAAAGGACTCTCTGGACTATTGTTGATTCATCATCACTACTACCCTCGGTGCTATCGTCATCATGTGTCTTCCTCTTCCCTCGGGAGAATGTATTGTTTTCACTCTCAATGTCCATCGTCCGATTGTAGGTATCGACATACACCACTTTCACCTTCTTGCGCAAAGAGGGAATTAACCCCTCCATGAAACACCTCTTCTTCAACCTGTCAATTGGATGATTCTCCAACTTGCCCAACAATTCCTTGAGCCTATAATTTTAACCCCATCTACTCTTGTTCTTCCCTTGTTTGGTATTATAAATTTTGGGGACAATCTCATTGTCATCTCGTAGCAATTTAAACTCAGCTTTGAATGCCTTCCTAAGGGCGTCCCAAGAGGCTATGGATGAAGCATCCAGCTCTGTGAACTAGTAGATGGGTATACCCTATAGCATTGTCAAAAACACTCTAAACCAATAGTCCTTGTTAACCAAATCATTTTCTACCAAGATAGTTGCACACATCTTCTAGTGCCTTGTAAAGTCTTCCGGCCCATTCCCCCTAATCTTCAACAATTTCTGCCAACCCACATTTGTACTTGTCTAAGGACTCACCATCTTTCTCACCTTCTTGCTCCCTTATGCTTTTGACCTGGGTGGACTGTTCTAGCCGCTATATTCCAATACCTTCCCTGCAGTCTCGGCCATGTGGGCATCCTCTACACATCCACCTCAAGAATCCCAACATCTTGGATACTTCCAAGCTCTAATCATACTTGTACTCCCATCATCTAGGGGTCTTTGGTTCAAATCTTTTAATGATAGGTTCTTCTAAGATGGATAAATTCTCAATACCATGCAATATGTTTGTCAATTCATGATTTCCTCTGTACTCCTCATCTAATGTCATCTGTACAAACAACTGTCTTGCTTGGTCAGCAAGTTATGTGTCATCAACTTTTTTGTAATGACCCCTCCTTGATTCCTTGGGTATTTGGGTCATTTACTTTTAAGTTGTCTCTACTTACTATAATTTGCAATCTCTAATACCACTTGTAGACTTATATGATTGATATTGATAATGTATCCAAGCTATCTTGGGGGTGCACAATTATATAACACTTCTCTAATTATAACCATCACAATCATATATTTCTTCTTATGATCAAAAACCAAAGATGTGTGCACCTAGAAGTTGTTTATCTATTCAGAGTGACAAAGTCCATCTAGTCACGTGACTATATTTTCTTGACCCAATTTGATTAACTTGGTTTTGTTTGCTCCTTCCTTTGTTCAAATATAGTTATAGTCTAGATAGTGATGAAATGTGGATTATTTCCTGCAAACTGATGATGCGACAGTTCTATGTTGACGTATACATATTCCGAACACTCCTTTTCATCCCTTGCACTATATAGTCGACCTATTTATTCTTAATACACAATGGCACCAGTACTACGTCAACCCACAATATTGTCTTCGATTTCTGTAATTAGCCACTTCGAAAGGCATATGTCTTGAAGAGTAGAAATCTCTTTTCTTATGTGTTACGCTTTGACAGGACAAGTATACATAATTGAGTCTAGACCCTGAGCGAACCAACAGCTCCACTTTCAGGGGTCCCAATGGGTGTGACTTAGATTCAGGCCCATTACTCTCTTGTCCATGTATGGCGGGTGAGATAAACTCCAACGATTCTCATATTCATTATTAAGTCTTTGTGCAATAGCCCGAGTATATTATATTATCTCCGCCTATTGTTTTCTCCCATCGTTCCTTGCTCGTGTATGGCCAAATGCTGATGACTTTATCCTCATGGCATGTTGTTCGAGCATTAGTACCACTGACTGTATGAACTAGGTGATGAGTATGATTCTATTCTCCCATACCCTTTCTTATCTTCTTTTTTCCCTTCTAATATACCCGCGCCAGGTGAAAGGATGCGACATCCCATTTAGTCGCTTGATTATATGGTTTAGCATGTAATATGAGATTAATATTATTATTTTTTATTAAAATATATTTATTATATATTACGATAATGAGTATATATATAATATGTCAAATGATATAATATTTATATTATTTAATCAAATATATATATTTAATATATAATATCTTTTAATGGTATATATAATATTATAATGTCTAATTAGTATAAATGTTTATAATATATTTGACTTATTTATTATTTATTTATAATTATATTTCATTATCATTTTATCTAAGATACGGATGCATGCCCTAGGCCGCTAGAGGCGGAAGCAGATGACTGTGGATACGTTCGAAAGTGCTCGGATGCCCTGTGGGTGCCACCTGAAAGCCACCATAGCCAAGCAAGCATCCACTTGCATCCGGATGCCTGTGGTGGCTTTCAGGTGGCACCCACAAGGTGTCCAAGCACTTTCGAACGCATCCACAGGCATATGCCCAGAAAAATGAAAAATATGAACATTTTTGTCACTTAAGTTTTTAAAAAGACATGTGCTAATAACAATTTTTTAACCTATTTTTTTTTCCTAAACCCTAAAAAGGCCCTAAAAGAGGTCATTCAACCATTCTTCCTCTCATTTTGTTTGTAGCTAGACTCTCTTCTCATTTGGTCTCCATTTTGGCATTTTGAAGACAAAGTGATTATTTTCAAAGAGGATCGTTCGTAGGGCAAGAGCTAGCTTCCACAAAAGAGTTTTAAGCATTTAAAGTCAGCATTTGATCCCATTCTCGAGTCCTTTAATGGATTTTTTTGAGATTTTGATGAATTTTTAAAAAATTTCAAGTTTGTGAAGAAATTTTTAAATTTTTTTTAAAACAAATAAAGAAACAAGTTTAGCTATCTATTTTAGTAGTTTCATATCATTTTTTGCACTAATGATCATGGTTTTTTCTAATTTAAATTTATTTAATTTCTTATTATAGCAAGAATTTAGATTGTATTGTGCAAGAATGGCCACCACCAGTAGTCAAAGTTCAGTGGGGGGGCAAGGAGCCGATAATTTTAATATTGATGTAGGATCTCCTTTATGGAGACAAACCACAAGAGTATCACAAGTTTCAGGAGGTGGCCCATATCTTTGGAAGTGTAATTATTTTCAAAGTAACAAAGGCAAACCATTCAATAGCTCATATTCCCGAGTCAAACTTCATTTTATGGGCCCTGATGGTAAAGGATTTGCAATGTGCAAATGCACAAGTGGGAAGGGGATGTCTAATGCACAAATAGCTTCATTTGTAAAAGAACAATAAGCTGCTGATAATTTGGTTAAAGATCAAAAGAACGTTTTTATCAACCTCCATCCAGAAAGAACAAAATGCAATTACCCATTGAACCAATTGTATCCTCCAAACATCCATTCTTTCAAGTACCTGTACCGGGAGAGGAAGAGGAAAAAGTAGAAATTACTGCCCGCAAAAGAGACCCATTAGACACCGCATTTAAAATGGAGGCAAGAGAGCTTGTTGATGAAGCCATTGCACGTTGTCTATATGCCAATGGTCTTCCTTTCAACTTTGTAAGATCACCATATTGGAAGGAAATGGTGGAAGCCATCAATAAAGCCCTAGCTGATTACGTAAGTCCCAGGTATGAAAAGGTGCGTACCACTCTATTGCAAAAAGAGAAGACTTCTTTAGAGAGAGCTCTTCAACCATTTAAAAATTCTTGGAAAACTTTGGGTATAACTATTGTGTCTGATGGATGGAAAGATACGAAAAATCAGCCATTGATTAATGTGATTGCAATGTCCCCCAAAGGGGCAATGTTTTTTAGGGTTGTTGATTGTGAAGAGCAGGTGAAGGATTCACAGTTCATTTCTAAAACTCTCATTGAGGCCATAGAGATGGTGGGTAGTGAGAATGTGGTCCAAGTGGTTACAGACAATGCCAAAAATTGTAGGGGTGCAAGTGCTTTGATTGAGGATCGGTTAGACCACATTTTTTGGACACCATGCACGGTACACTCCCTTAACTTTATCATGCAACAAATTAGCACTCAAATATACTTGGTTCGCACCCGAACACTGTTTGAGGGTCCAAGGTGCAAACCCGGTAACGTAGTACAACAGTTTGCAAACATTCTCTTATCATTGATATTGATATCATTCTCTTATAATGGTATAATACTATCAAGCCAGAATCAAACAAACTCAAAAAATGCAGTAATCTGATTGCTTGCCAACTATTTGACAAAACTACAGAAAGTGGGAAGGGAAAAAAATGTGTGAATAAGGAAAGACCATTACAATATCACAAGGAAGCATTGATCAATTGCCTTGGAGTACGAATGTGATTGCGACAGACTGCAGATTAATGACAATGATCCTAAGACAGACCGGTTCCATAAAATATGGTAGATTCAGCACGAGCTTAATATATACAACAACAATTAATTGAAAAGACAACAAATAAGTTTGAGCCAATAAGGTGGAACAACGATTTGTATTAATAAAGAAAGACAAATGAAAGGCAACATTTAACATAAAAATATTAGCGATGGTAACAGAGCAATAAAATTAAAAGAAATTACAAGAGGAAAGTCAAAGAGCAAACATTTATTAAAGAATATGACCTATGAGACAAGTCAACAATGTAAATCAAACAAGTCAGATTTGACTTAGTCAAAAGAGGCAAACAATAAAACTCTAATGGGTATGATATGTAAATATATATATTCCATAGGGGGAAATTAATAATTTCATTGTTTCTTTAAGGATCAGCCTCCTCATCATAAGTGTCCAAGATGACATTAGAGACAACAGCTATATATTATTTTCACGTGATTCTTATCTTGCACAATACAATAATGAAGCCTTACCATCCTCATACAATGCATATTGGGCATCAACATTCAGCAATCAGCTTCCTCGTAATTTGAAGAACAATCAGCAATCATCGAATAGAATCAATATAGAGATTCTCTTAGGCAGAACAGTTGGAGGTTATTCACAAATGTGTCCAAGATGATATTAGAGACAATAGCTATATATTATTTTGACATGATTCTTAATCTTGCACAATACAATAATGAAGCCACACCATCCTCGTACAATCCATATCGGACATCAACATTCCATATTCAGTATATATCAACATATTCACTAGTGAAATTGCATCCCACCATTTTTTACTATTTAAGGATTATATAATGTTAATCGTTTGATCATTGAAATTACCATCTTCATACATGTATTGATAAATAGTCCAATCTTTGCATATTATTGACTTGCATTTTCCACTCTCCAAATTCATTTTGAATATAAATTAAAAGAAAGAAATCTCTAACAAATTGAAGTTGTAAGAGCGTAGTCCCAAAACCTAAGCAATTATAGACAAGAACATCACACAAGATCTCTCCAGAACAGGAGTCCATGTATGAGCACAATTACTTTTGCTATGTTATTAGTGTCCTCTTCAAAAGGGGATTGCCAGTCTGCCCACAGCCTCACCATCCCATAGCCTAATAATACTACCAGCACCGGATGGGTCAGGATGGCCTTGAGATGCCCCATCATAATTTAGTTTATACCAACCAATCTTCGGAGGTTTCCATTTTGATTGAGCCCTAGCTTCTTTTGATCTGCCACCTCCCTCCCCAACAAATGGTGGAATCTTCAATCCACATCTCATTGTGCCATCCCCCATTCAAAAAATTTACCTTTCTATATATGAACCATAGTTTTACTATTGATTGTTTCAATGATGGCAATTTATACTTTATTCAAAAAGGAGCCAATTCTCATGGTCTTTGTCTTCAAAGATTCTCCTGTTTCTTTCTTTTCATATTTCCAAAATGAGTAGGGAGGGGTAGATAATCCACATGCGTCCTAGAAGACCCAAATCTGTCTTGATCGGCCATCCTTTGAACAAACTCGTAATGTCAATGGGCAAATCCGTCACCCATCCTAGCTTTTCCCATAACTACTGCCAACATTTATGTGAAAGGGGCAGCCAAATAAAATGTGATCAAACACATCTTGTGGGGCCTTTATAGTCCATTCGCCTTAACTTCTCTGCTGTCCAGATTTTCTTTTGTGTGGCAACACATGTCAACACCCCAGCCTTGGGCATACAAAACTTGCTCCAACACAATGGTCTTGGAATTTCAAAGCTACCCTGCTGATTTTCCCTTTGTCACCACTCTATGTCCATCCTTAGCATTAAACTGGTCATTTTTTGCTTTTGCCCAAATGAGTTTGTCACCGCCCTTTCTGAACAATGATCTTCTGTTGGAGAGAACCTCCGTTATTCTATCTCTTCTCTAGGTAATGGCAAGGATAAAATGTCCTTTCTTCTCCATCCAATAGCAGGATCATTATTAAAAAGGATCACATAATCCTTAAGTGAGTTCCCGCAATGTTGTTTAAGATATTCTTTAGACTGATCTACTTCCAATATACTATCTAAGCTTGGATAAACTCCCCACGAATGTTCCCAAAAAAGAGCAGCTCCACCATCAAATACATCCCAAAAAGAGATAATTTGTAATCATTGATCTGCAACTTAGCACAAAATTCCAAACACTAGAACCCTTTGGAGGACTAACAACCTTAGGGATATTAGTTGAATTATTGTTATTCAAATATTGGATATTATATAGTTTCCTACATACTCTCTAGCTTGCTTAGGTTGCTTGAGAACGGATATTAATGAGGGTAGATGACTCCCAAGTATTTTTTATAGTTGGAGTTACATATCTATTTTCTTAAAAAGAAGGGGTAAATGCTTTTGAACTGGAGCTATGAACCGATAAGGTCACAAATAAGAGACCTCATCCCAACTTAAACTTACTTTTTTGACAAAATTCAATGGTATAAATATGGAACCAAAAATTGGCACATGGCATCCTCACCTCATGATGCTTCTCTCAGTCCCATATAGAATTATTGTTAGAGAAAAGGTTGCAAAGTAAGATTATTATGAAGAATATATTGGCATTAAGTGATGGTAACCAGTAAGATTGCAACCGGTACATGGCAAAAGAGGTATTGTCATTGATTGGCAAAGAGGTGTTGACATTTGTGACTAAGGACACCAGTGTTGGATCTGTGAAGCAATGAGAGGTGCAGCTAACAAGTGTGAGGAGAGACTGGTTTGGCAATCGGTGACACTTTGCAAGAAAGAACAGACTATATCTGATCATCAGAGCAACGGGTCACCAAGGGAGGTACAACCGGTAACCAACAACAGAAACCGAGGAAAGGATGCAACCGGTATAGCCAGAGGAAGGGAAGGTGACAGGTCAAAGCTGTGCACAACTTAAGGATCTTTACCGATCAAGTGAGAACTTCATCATGATAGATGAACCAGGGAAAGTCATAGTCAAGACACAGTTATCTAACTCTTTGACCAAGATTTACTGCACTAAATCTAGTAGACTTTAAGTTATCAAGACGATCGGTACGAGGCGCGATTGAAGGTCTTAATGCCAGAGTTTGTGGCATTAAATCAAGGAGATATCTCTTGTGAAGGATGTAATGACCCTCACTAGTAGGATCACTAAAAACCCCAAATCTGATCCGTGTAAATTCGTCAAACAGTTGGCATGCACTGAATGTTCTTGTTTCAAATGATGTGTTCAGATTGATATTTGTTTTTTTGGGGCACCAAATGAAATAACAATACCAATATAAAATGAAATGACAATGCAAGGCCAATATATCATGAACTTCTCAAATCTGATTGCAATGTAGGACTGATTCAAGCTGTTACAATGGACATTGATTTATGATAACAAAATGAAAAGCAACTAGCAAAGTCTGATTATCTATTGACTGTTTTTTTCTGAGGATGAATGACTGATTCCAACACTAGACAACAATACAATTATCAATGCCAAATCTGATCTCTGTTATGATCACTACAAACTGTTTGTATTATAGCGAAGTCTGAAACCTATGGACTGCATACATGACTGATACAATGAATATACAAGGCATTCATTTACTCCATTCAAAGTACCATCAAAACCATGCTAGAATAATGACAATTGGCAATATAAATGACTGACTGAGTATGCTATAACAGTAACAAAGTATGACTGCTGTAGCAGTGACTGAGACATGCAAATTTCACAATTTCCTTGACACTCCAATGCACTCAAACACACAAATGGAACCTGGTAATAGCTCCTCAAAGTCTGATGATGAACGCTGAAGCAAAATGAACCGGAATGATGCCAAACTCCACCTCCAATCTCTGCCGTATGCTGTACAGGTACAGCTCCTGCAGAAAATAAATGCAGGGTTTTTGGAACCCCAAAATAGTATTAACCTGGCTGCCAATGATGTATTAATCTTCCTCCAAGAGCATAAAAATTATCTCCAAGTATGTTGGGAGATATGAGCAAAATTCTGAATACAAGGCCCTGGTATGAAGTGACTGAAAATGTGCCAAAATGTCTTCAATCTATCACCAAAATGATTCACCAATTAAGTGATGAATTCCAAACCCTTATTCAACCAGTTACAAACCCTCAATATCAATTTTTCAAGTCTGCTTTTTCGGACTGCTTTTTCGGGTCTGCTTTTTCGAACTGCTTTTTCGGATTTGCTTTTTCGGACTGCTTTTTCGGACCTGCTTTTCCAGCCGCCTATAATTTCGGCCCTACTAAAAATGCCTCCTGAAATGCTATTTCAATCACAAACAAACCCTTACATCAAATTCTCAATGAAGTACCAATGAGATGGCTGAGTACCAACTCCAAACTTGCAACCCTTCAGTAGATATTTCACTACCTCAGTTATGCCAATCTAGGGGAGTGATTCGTTCCCAAAGATCGAATAGTATTTGCAGACCACAAGGCTACAAATTGTTTCACAATGAAGAAGTAAAAGAAATCCCAAATCCAAGCATGTTCAAATGAGAGGCCCAGCCCTCTATTTATTCACTTTTTGGAGAAGTTGCTAAGAACTTCTAGAAACATCCTTTATAAAATCATATTATAATGCACTTTATAATAAAGTAACTTTATAATATAAAAAAGTGCAATCTCAACTTAAAATTATAACAATGTAGGCCCCAAATGTCTCATAACTGAACGTAGGCTCCACTACAACTGCATGTAGGCCTCTATCGAATGTAGGCTCTGTCAGCAATATGCAATCAAATGATCAGCACAATGACTCTCTCCACATCGCCACCAGTCTACGAGAGCCTATGATAGACTGATCCGGCATGCTAAACGATGTCAGCCAGAATGGGGACATGACAAAGGAAAGCTTGTGACACACATCTGTCGTTTTCTTTCATAAAGCAAATAAACCATAGCATGCATCGGATGTTTCCTGAGTGAACTAATACTCCACTGGGTGATGGATCCGAAGGTGATCTTTAAACAGGTCGTGCATGAGAAAAGCAATTAGGGCAAGAAGTCTATATATTCCTCTGCCTGACAAGAATATAGTTTTCCCTCATTCTGTCAAAGTAAAGAGTGACCCTATATACTACAGAAGCTAAGGTGAAGAGAGAAAAGAAGAAAGAAGAGTGTGCAGAGGAGCACAACAACAAAGGAGAACATACCTGCAGCGACCGATGATGTTTTTCAATTGAGTATAACAGAGATCTTATCAGGCTATGCAAAGCCATTTCTAAAAGGTCAAATCCTCTATTGTTCTCTAACAATTACAATAGGAAAATCTCAGTATTTTAAGTGGACATTAACAAGTCTCTTGTACTAAATCTCTTAACCGGGTGACATCTGTTCAGGTGTTCTAAGTCCTCTAACCAAGCAGGCTCTAACAGGCATTATTGTATCAAATCCCTTAATCAGGTCGCATCTAACAATGCGCTTGTAATCCTTTAACAGGGAAGGCTTCTAACAGGGCGCACTTCAGAAGAGTGCAAAATTTGTGAGGTTTCCTCACACCGTGGTTTTCTCCTGATTTGGGTTTCCACGTGATAAATCTGGTGTTGCTTATTAGTTGATTGTTTGATGCTATTTTTATACTAGAATCTGTTTTGCTTACAGTTGTAGTATACTACATCAGATTTGTTTTAAAGTTTTTATAGATGTTGATTCACCCCTCCCCTCTCAGCACCGGTTGGGACTGTCAAAATAATGAGCCACTTTGAATGTGACATTTGGATAGAACTTTCTTTAGTACTTTGCACACGTGGGTCAAGGTGTAATGCCCCCATTTAGAGTGAGCATTGGAGTTAGTGGATATCAGTGGGTCCTTGTAGGCTAATTCTGGTGATTAGAGGATCCTAATGTGGGTTTTGGCCTGTTTTGAGGGACTTACTATTTGTAGTAAGTCAACAGTTGGTTCCGATGAGCTCAGATGAATTAGAGGAATTAAATGATGCTCTCAGTTTTTATTTTCGGCTTCTGGTCTGGGCTCTAAAATTCTTGGAAGGAGCATCTATTTTTAGAAAGTCATTCTGGGCTGTTTTGAAGGACTTTCTATTTATAGTAAGTCAACAGTTGGTTCCGATGAGCTCAAATGAATTAGAGGAATTAAGTGATGCTCTTAGTTTTTATTTTCGGCTTCCGATTTGGGCTCCAAGATTCTTGGAGGGAGCGTCTATTTTTAGAAAGTCATTCCGTCAGGTTCATTCATCATCTTTCATCATCAAGATCACTCTTGTGCTGTCAGATTTTGATTCTGATGCTTCTCAATTGTTTTCGCAAGATGGGTGAATTATGATTATTATATAATTAAATCAGCTAAGGTTGCCATTTTTATTGGGAATTTATTTTGAGCATATTAGTGTTATAGCTCGTTGAAACCGGATTGAGAAGTTTTAAATCTTTAGCTCATAAAACAGGGACCCTATGTGTCAGAATAGCATTATTTTAATGAAAGGGTCATTTCCAGCATTAAAGTGAATGGAAATATAATAGTTTATTATATTTCAAATGTGCAACCATAAAGCAAGTGGCTTTTAAGTGAAAAGTGTCATTGAGAAGCTATGGGAAAATATTATATATACAGCCTTATGAGAATTCAAACCTCATTCATGAACTTATGTTTTTTTTAAAGATTGGAAGTGGAGAAATATGGCTAGGGTTTGAGGACTTTGCAATTTGAATCATCACATGTTGATGGTGAATTTTGCTTCTGAAATTCTGAAAATTCAATTATGATTCTAGAGGTACAATTTGGTGTTGTATACTGAATTGTGAAGAGTTCTTTAATTACAGTTGTTTCACAGGTTGCGATTTTATTTAAGAGGTCTCGAATTTCATTCTCAACAAGCTGCATCACCTTTTTATCTGGCTGTGTGACCAATATTGGAGGCTGGGTATTGTTTTTTAAGGGCTGCGTGAGTTTCCAATAGGGCTGCGTCGAAATAGTGAAGTTGCGTTCACATTTTTCGGGCTTGCTGAAGACTCCTTCAAGCTCCGTTGACATTCTTTAGATGTTATTTCAATTCTCCAGCACTCATACAGTTGCCAGGTGCCAATAATTTGAATAATAATTTGATGTTTATAAACATTGTCACTTCAATAATTTAAATAATTAATGATCATTCAGAATTATTCAATTTGATATTGTTTATGTTATTCAAATTCGGTGGAGAATTTCATATGAAACAAGCATTAACAAAACACAAAGATACAAAATTTGCAAGTAATTCAAAAAGAGATTATATTTGAGGAGCCAGACAGGTTCATTACACAAGGGAATAGCCCACAACATCAATCTCTAACTTTGGAGAAGAATTCATCATGGCTGCCATTTTCCTAAATGTTTCTCTTAGTCCAAAACAGGGTCTGCTTTCATCTCTCATGTAATTTCAAGTTTCACCAACGCACAATTATACATCTTGCCCAAGGATTCATGCAATCTGATATTTGAAGCAATCCATGACACATATCTTCCTTAACCTGTAGTAATTGCACACTATGATATCTTCCACTATACTTGATGTACAATGCATCCAAGCAGAGGCTACAATTTTTACACTACTTCAATTACTTGTTGATACAATATCTCTATAGGCAAAGTTGAAAAATTAAAACCTTGGCAAAAAGAAAAGGAGCAAAAAATTTTAAACATTAAAGCCTAGTGCTTAATAAGGACAGCAAAGAAAAATAAATATTATCAACTTAGAAATGCGAGAACATAAGAAGAAAGATAAAAAACTAAAAGAAAAATTAGAAAAGAAAAACAAAATACCTGAATTTTAAAATCCAATAATGAAATCTTCACAGTCCACGATCACTAGGAATCAATCGATATCACCCAAAAATCAATGGAATTTTATCAGAGTCAAAGGCACAAATGCATAAAGGAGAAAATGACCAAAAATGAAGGTTTCCTGCTGCATATCAATTTTTTCTGTCCACAAGCAAGTTTTCTGCAGAGCCTCAGCAAACTCATGAGTTTCCAGGTAGGTGTCCAGTAAGCATTTTATGGTAAGTTTTTCAACAAGTAACTTGCTGAGCCTTACTCACTTGCAAGTACCCATGAGTTGGTGAGTAAGTTGGTGAGTAAGTTGTTGAGATCTTTAACTATGGTGTGAAAAAATTCTTCACTGGAAGAAGTTTTGGGTGCACAGGACATTTGCTACTTGAACTCTTAAAAATCTCCTTGCTAAAGTGGTTCTTATTTTGATGGATGTCATTTCAGGCTTCTGCCATTATCTTCTCTATTTTTCCTTTTTATTTTATGAGGGTGGGGAACCCATATCAGCCCCAAACTACCAAGAAAACATCAACTCACTTGTTTCTCTCACTAGCGACATCTCTAATGCTTTATCATTACTCCCATCCCTTTTAACCAAAAATGAAAAACATCCGCATTGCAAGGACAGAACCACATAATATATAGAATGCACACCATTAATGCAAAATTTCCATAATCTCAAGATTGAATTTGTAGATATCCAATAATGAAAATATTCTATGCTGCAAAGTTTACTTTCCCTGGCAATCAACTAATGGTTCCCTGTTAATACTTGGTTTTATCAATTTTCAATCAAACTACAAATATTAACATTGAAAACAAAAAAAGTCATGAAATGACTTATCCTACAGTCTCATTTGCAATCAGTTTGTATATGCAAACTTCATACACTGTGTCCCTCTAACATGAAATAATTCATCAGAAAAGATCAACAAATATTTGTTTATTTATTTACCTGACAAAAGTCTCAGCCCACTCCTGGGCAGTGTGATTCGTTACGTGTTCAAAGTTATGACGGTGTCTTTCTTCTCGCTCTTCAGCTGACATATCTAAAGCATCTCCTATTGAAGCAGCAACTTCAGTAATATTCCAAGGATTCACAAGTATTGCACCGGCACCAAGAGATTGAGCAGCCCCAGCAAACTGCATGACGAAACATTTACCAAATTGCAACTTCAAATTATTCTAATCAAAGACAAAAAAAAATTAAGCATCTTCATTTAGGATTCAGACAATCATGGAATAAATTTTAAAAGTAGAGAGTTATATAACAGTAGAATAAACTTCTATAAAGCATAGCATAGGATAACTGCTGAACAAAACTTTACATTGGTTTTTCAGATTTCAAACCATTCTCTATAAGTACTATTAACTCCCCAAAAATACAATGAGCTAACATTGTAATAGAAATTTGAAAAACTAAGAAACAATAATCATGTGAAATAGGTGCAACAGAAAATTGGAAAAAATAGGCACACATCTAACAAGTTGTGGAACATGAATTTCAAACTTCAAATCTCTCTAAATTCATCCATGGATAGATTCTATCATGGTCAATATAGCTTCGTCCAGCATTGAAAATCCTTAATGATGATAACAACAAGGATCATTTCCAAAAGCAAAAAAAAAACATAGATAGGCACTTAAAGCCACCAATCAATAATTAGAATAAACATAAAGGCAGTTAAAAAATCTACAAAAAGGCTCCAAATGCTAGGTAGACCTCCAAGAACAACAATGAAATGCATAGCATTGGATAGAATAAGTATATATTGCTCCTGGTGTTAATCCTAACCGGTTACTAAGAGGGGGGTGAATCAGTAAATTCAATTTTTTTTAATCTTTTTCTGTTTCTTGTCTTGTTTATACTGAAAATATAAAGAATGCTTAAATACTCAAAAACGGAAATCACATGCACAGGCCAACACAAGATATATAAGTGGAAACCCTCGGTAGGAAGGAAAAAACCACGGTGGGACAAAACCCACGAAACTCCACTACTGCAGTAATAAAGCTGCCCGGTTAAAGGCTTAAAAAGCACTGGTTAGAATGATGCCCGGTTAAAGGCTTAAAAAGCATTGGTAAAGGGATTTAATAGAGAGCGGTTAAGATCTTAACCCTTTAAGGAGTCATATGTCAAAAGACTTAAAAACATCAATAAAGATGTCACCTAGTGAAGGGATTTATACAACAGAACCTGTTAGGGTTCACCCTGATTAAGGGATTTATATGTGCTTCACACAATAAAAGAAATCATCTTTGACACTTGATTTGTCGATCAGATCATACATGTTCTCTTCTTGCTCTGCTTGGCTGTCGAATCTTTCTCTCTTTCACTCTCGGTGACTGTATCCCTTCTCAGAAGACTCTTCTCTTCTGCTATGCTCTCTCTCTGTGCTCTTTATTTTCAACAACAACGCCTCTAATACATGATGACCTTTATTTATAATAATTTTCTTATTATTACACCAAACGGTGCCGCCAAGCTGTAACTCATCCAAAACTCTGTTGTTCTGGAAAGCAATCCGAAAATCTCGCATGTAGAACTCTTGATCAAAGAGTTTACAAACTGATCTTATGTTCACCTCAAAATGCTCGCAGAAAAATCTAACTCCACTTCTCAAAAACGCTCAGCAAAATCTAGACGGGATTATAAAGCATAGATTGGTAAGTCTGCAATATGAAAGAAAATCGATGTACAACCTATTGAGTCATCTGCCTCCTCTGGTGTTGTAACAGACCGGTTGGACAAGTTCGGACCGTTATAGACGTGACCGATTTAGGTACACTGTTTACCTAGTAAGTCCACCAGTTCACCACTGTTGCTCTAATTTTGAGTACCGATGTGTTTGATGTTTTCCAATGATGACAACTAAACTTTATGCCAACAATCTTCCGCTTTGGAATTGGTGGCAAAATACATCATAACACATATACTCCCTGTTGAGTATACTTCCCTAGTTGAGTATCATGCTATCAATTGATAGAGTATCATCCTATCAACTGATACTTCCCCTGTCAACTGGTGTATACACTGCCATTTCTTCCCCAGTATTTGGCTCTACTGTCTAGCCTTAACCTGTCTCTTCTAGTATCTTCCCCTTTCTCTTCCAATGTCTTCCCCTTTTTGCCTCCAAGAGACAAAGTGTGTGAACAACTCTTAACTGTGGCTTGTTGAAGATATCCTCGTAGATCTTCCTGGCAGAAACTAGGAACGGTTTCCATGCAGCTATGACTTGATCAAGGTTATACTTCATTACTTGAAGAGAGACAATTAGGTTATCCATTTCCTTAATTGTCTTATAGTCTGGCTCATTGAGAAGTATATCAGCATCAGTTGCTTCTTTCTGCATCAGATCAAAAGTTGGAGCTATGTATAGCTAAAATCCAATGAGATCTTGGATTCTCTTTGTATTTTCCTCAGATGCCTTTCTCAATGTGAGAGCTAAACTAGTTAGCTCACGACTATACTCTGTTGCTGAAGAGGTCTTAGGATTGAACTTTGATGTAGTCTCTTTCAGCTCGTGTACTCCTAGTGGTTCTCTCTGTTATATCCTTCACAAAATCCTCAAAGTTTGAAGTTTTTGTTATAATCCTCCCAGCGTCTTGAACCTGTTGCTTTAGTTCACCGGTATTGGTAGCCACAATGGCTTTGAGGTCTTCAATCTTGTCATGAAGGATATTTATTCTCTTTTGTTCATAATGATCAATTGCTACAGTTTCTGGATCTGTTATATCTTCTCCAATCGTTTGTACCAGAATTTCCAGCTGATCAATTATGGGTTCTTCTTCATCAATATTTGCATCAGAAGCAAAATTGTATAGAATATTTTTAACACTTGTGAGAACCATGTCCTGTTTCCTCTTTGTGAGCTACTTCAGTTGTCATGTTGACATTTTTCTGATGTCAATCAAAGTGTCACCGGTTGGTGAAGTGTCAATTTTCCCTTTCTTGGATTCAGGGTCTACTGCAAAAGATAGCTTCCTTTTCGATGAAGATGAGCTTGGTACATCTACTAGTTGTTTCTGTCTTGTGACCTTTTTAGGCTCTTCCTCTAGTAGCTTCTTTGCTTCCACCATTACTTCTTGTTGAGGCTCTTCTTGTTGTTCCTCTTCTAGATCTTGCTCCTCCTCTGGTTGCTTTTCTTCTTTATCTTCGGCAACCTATTGATCAACTTTGACTGTCTCTACTTTATCAATGTCTTTTTCAACCATTCTGGTTGGTGATTCCCCTATTTCTTGTTCCGCTGGTCTAAGTGGTGTATCTTGTACACCTGTTGGGATCTTCTCACTGGTTTTGTCTTGTTCACTAGTTGTAAACTATTCACTGGTTGTGTCCTGATCTCCAATATTGTCCTTCTCACCGATTGTAACCTTGTCTTTGGTTTTGTCCTTGTCTCCAGTTTTGTCCTTGTCACCGGTTGTTTCCTGATCACCAATTGTGTCTTGTTCACTCGTTGTGAACTGTTTAGGTGGGAACATTGTCTTTGCCTGTTCAGCTTGAGATGTATCCTGAGGACCTGGTGACTGAGGTGTCTCAATAGATACCTATTCTGATGCAAGTTTCTCCAGCCTCTTTGCTGCAATGTTTAAGTCATGATTTTCCCATAGTTGAATTGTTTCTTCATACACTTCTTTTCCTTGAACATTTATTATTTTGGCCACACTATCTCTGGTATCCAGGTTCAGTACTTCTGCTTTTGAGAGATTCTTGATTGCTTCATCAAGACCTAGTTCAACCTGTTCTAGAACTTCCCTTAAGATTTGAACATCCCTTGCTACTCCTCTCCATTTTGTCAGTAGACTTTTGTTGAGTTCAGATGGGAAGAGGGGCCTATAGTCCTTTGGTCCCCAGTTGAAATCAAGAAAGGTCTCTAGCAGGACAAGTTCTATCTTATCTTTATAATCAATGCCTAAGCCACTGAACCATTTAGAAGCATTGCTAACTTTATCAAAATCTAATATCTCATCAACAATGTCATCAACGGTAAGGGTTTTAGCTATACCTTTTTCTGGAGATGCCAAGATAGTTCGTGGAGTAAGATCACCACCGGTGTCTTCAGTGATGTCTACAATTACCAATTTTGTTTCTGGCTTTGGTTGGACTGGTGCATCAATGCTCAAAATGCCTTTGCCTCTACCAGTGTCCTTTTCTGGTTTCACCGAGGTCTTCTGGCATTCAGCTTCAGCCTAGTGTTGCTGCTCCAAAATAGTCATCCACATTGCAACTCCTTCTGCATGAACCGCGTCAACTTCTCCAATAAGAACTTGACCAATCCTTTTTCTGATCTTAAAACTTTGTTTATATAATTATGATTGGTTGGTTACCTCTTGTAGGATCAAGTGGCTTTGCGCTTCTAGAAGTTCCTTTACTCTCAATTCTCTCTCTTTAGCTATTGAAGATTTCCATCTTCCTTCAATAATCTCTTGTAACACTGCAAGTAACTGAGCCATGAATTTCAGTGGGAGTTCTCTTGAAATTATGTAAGTTGTATACTACAACATCTTCTATTTTCCTTTTATCTTCATCACTTGCCAAAGTGTATCTTCAATCAACAGTTCCCATTCTACCTGTTGTCATTATGCCTTCAACCAATTCATCAATGGTTTGTTTTATAGCCTTCGATACCTCCTTCTATACCAAGTCCCAGTCTTCTTTCTTCTTATGTAGGGAGCGGTTTGCTCAGTCTCAGTTTCTTCTGAGTCACCACCTTGTGATTGTTCGATTGTAACTGACTGCACCTTCTTCTTTCAAACTCTAGGTTCTTGCACGGTTGCCTTCCACTTCCTTGGTGTAGGAGACCGTTTGGCAGTTACCTTCTTTTCTGCCTTTGAAGGTGCATTTTTCTTCAAATTTGCACTTATCTCATCATAAGTGCCAAATTAGTTGGCTGAGAGATCTAGGTTCTCCTGAAGTGCCTCAACATTAACTTTGGCAGTCTTTGATGAAATCTAATAGCCAAGTTCTAGTGTAAACACAGTTCTTGGCTCAACAGCCTGAATGATACAATCATCGGTGCTAACAAACAAGCAAACATCATCCTTGTACTCATCTACTATTTTAGATGGAATTCTTTCCATTTGATGCATTCTGAGTTGAAAATCTTCAAAGTGATAAGTCATTACTTTATTAAACTGATTTCCGAGACTGTTAACCATTTCGCCTATCCAGACCATAACCGGTCTGTCTATTACCCAAGTAACTTTACCCACTCCTAAAAAGAATTTCTGGTAGAAGAAGAAAAGACATACCATTAGTGTCCCATACTTCAAGATTTTCTTCTTGACCATACCGAGCTTCTTCAGGTTGTCAAAAATTTGGCTCCTCAGCATAGCGTATATGTCGTATTGAGCGTTGTCGTGCATTATTCTATGGGTTGCATGATTTGCTCCACCTGGTATGCTATTGAGATTGCTAGACTGATAAACATTGGAACCGATTACAGCAGCAGCAAACCGGACACCTTCATCTTCTATGTCAGTTACAGTCATCATACGACTGTCATACTTCGACCTTGTGGGTTGAGTGACTTCAATGTTGGCAATTGTCCTTAGGGTAAGAGCTTCCCCTGTGGCGTTGAACCCAATTAATCCCCTTAGATCTTCGTTGGTTATTGGAGTAACAGTGTCTTTTGCCAATTACATTTCTGGATCGTGTACTCGACTTAGTTCTAACCAAATCCAGTCAAGATGAAACACCGTTGGGTATTTGACCCCATTGGTCAATCCAGCTGCTTCAAATCGCACGTATTTGGCCTGGAGATTTCCATTCTTGCAGAGCCCTAGATATTCTCTCTATATGTATGTTTCTCCCAATTTCTCCTTTTTGCTATGGATGAAGGTGGTTACATCTTCTATCAACAGAATGCCATTGGGAATTGATGATAGGGCTCCAGCCATATCATTCGACCTATTCTGCATTGGCAAGATATCATATTCTGGTCGCTCAAAATGTTTGATATCGATAAGGCTTGCAACAAATGATGATGATGCCATTTCATTAGTGAGGTAATACACAAAAAGCTTCTGTCAAATTCACAAAATAAATAGAGCAAAGATCGTGAATCATAGAAAGAAAAGATTACTCAAGCTTTAAGATAATTATCACAAAACGCAAAGTAAAGTGAAATGAGTAATCGGCTTTCCCTTTTTTACCCTCGGGTCGCAACAGTAATTAGAAAACGGTAACTTTTGTTAACGATTATTGTATTAATTGATGGTCCCAACTGGTGCTGAGAGGGGAGGGGTGAATCAGCACCCACTAAAATTTAAAACACTCTAATATAAATTAACTATTACTCCAGCAGAACATATCCTATAAAAGAAATAACTAACACAAGATCATAGCAGTATAGAACACCAAATGTATCACATGGAGACCCAAAACAAAAGAAAACCACGATGTGAATAGAACTCACAAATTTTGCACTCTTCTGAAGTGTGCCCTATTAGAAGCCTTCCTTGTTAAAAGATTACAAACGCATTGTTAGATGCAACCCGGTTAAGGGATTTAAAATAAGGCCTATTCAAGCCTACCTTGATAGAGGACTTTAGAACATCTACTAGATGCCACTCAATTAAAGGATTTAATACAAGGGGCCTATTAATGTCCACCCAAATACTAGGATTTTACTATTGCAATTGTCAGAGAGCAATAGAGGGGTTGATCCTTTAAAATGGCTTTGCTATGCCTGATAAAATCGTCGTTTCATCTACTGAGAGTTATCACCAAGCCCCACAAGTATGCTCTCTTCAAGCTGTTGCGCTTCCTTGCACACTCTTCTCTTCTTCTTCTTCTCTTCTCCTTTTCCTCTATCGTAGCTTTGCTCACCGTACAGGTTCACTCTTTCTCTTTGGCAGAATAAAGGCAAATGATATTCTTCGCTAGCTAAAGAATCAATAGACTTCCTGCTCTTCTCGCTTTTGCATGATGCAATCTCCATGAAGATCTCCTTTGGATCCATCATCCAGTCGAGTCTCAGTTATGAGAGGAAACATAAAATGCATGACACAAGCTTTTTCCCAACAACAGATCCACCATGCAGTCGTGTTTTTGTGGTGTAAAGGGAACATCAGATGCATGACGCATACTTTCTTTTACACGAAATTCTTACATGATTTGTGCCATAAATATCGACATTAAATACTTCAACTGTGCCTTACACCGATCCTTTCTGTAACACAAAATCTTGCATGATTTGTGCAACAAATCTCTGTAGAAGAGTCTCTAAGTGTCCATCAACTGTGACTTTCACCAGTTCACCGGTCTCAATGATATATCACCAATCAAAAATGATCGGTTTACATCCTTCCTTATGCAGTGTTCAAGTCCTTGTCTTCACTTGTCACTTCTTTGGTCTATGTCTATACCGGTTACTGCTCCGGTCATATACTTACCGATCACTGCTCCGATTAGTGACTTCACCAGTCACAGTCTTCACCAGTTGTTTCTCAGAGCAATAAGTGCATTTTTGCTCATCACCGTGTTATCAGTTACCGGTTTCCTAAACAATTTCTCTTGTCAACTGTTCACTACTATTGTCACCTGTTCCCTAGTATTTGAATAATGTTAGCTAATGACATCAATGACAACACCACTTTACCATTTACCGGTTGCATCCTTACCGGTAATGTCAACATTAATCACCCGTACCTAACCTTACCTTTATCAACAGGTTCACCATTGCTTTACCTGTTTAGCACAACATCCTTAGTTGAAACATCGAACATGTAACATCAACTTATCCCTCTAATCGGTTCTTTGGTCATAGGCTAGTATGTGCTTACCGGTACCAACCTTTACTGAGTGAGAATCGATCTCACCAGTTGCTTTGGGGACAGTGTTGGCATTAAGAGATGATAACCGGTAAGCCTGCTACCGGTACTAGTGTTGTCATTGATTGGCAAAGAGAGTATAGAGACTTGTCACCTCTAATACAAAGCCTTAGCCACCGGGCTATGTACATAGCAAAGGAAAAGAGGATTCCAACATCAGCTGAGGACCATGCTACAACCAGTGTAGACAAGTACAGATAAAGCAATAAGCTAAGCAAGGGACAGCAAACAGAGGACGGTGCAACCGGTAAGCTAAGCAAGGGACAGCAAACCAAGACGGTGCAAACAGTAAACCAAGGAAGGGACAAGAACAGGGATTCTTACCTGTTCACAGCACGAAGAACTGAACTCAACCATAACCAGTATATTAATGACTCCGATCATGAACCAAGGAAGTCATAGTCAGACTAACTGTTCTAACTAACTCTTTGACTGAGATTTGCTGCTCTAAATCCGGAAGTCTTTGAGTTAAACTAACGATCTGTTTGAAGCGAGTATCGAGGTTTTAAAGCTGAGATCTATGCGCTTTAAAACTGGCGATCAGATTGAGGCAAGTCTAGTGGATTTAAAGCCGAGATCAGTGGCTTTAAATCAAAGTGTTATCTCCTGTTAAGGAAAGTTGCTTGACGCGCAACTACTGCTTTCTTCATTACTGAGATAAAGCAAGGTCATGCATCGGATGATTCCTCAGTAAACTTGTACTCCATTGAGCATTGTATCTGATAAAGATCTAAAGTTAGGTCATGTTTAATGAGCACAGTTAGGGTCAGGACCCTATATATTCTTCTGACCAAGGCAAACAGAAATTGCCTTCATTCTGCCAAAGAAAAGAGTGAGCCTGAAAAGCTTAAAAGAAGCTAGGGTAAATCAGAAAGAGAAGTAGACAAAGAAGTGTGTGCAGAGAAGCACAACAATAGTAGAGAACTCACCTGTTGTGACCGGTGACGATTCTTAGCTGAGCACAAACAGAGATCTTATCAGGCTATGCAAAGCTAATTGTAAAAAGTCAATCTCTATTGTTTTCTAGCAACTACAATAGTTAAATCCCAGTGTTTTGGGTGGACTCTAACAGCTCCCTTATATCAAATACCTTAACCGGGTGGCATCTTGTAAGGTGCTCAAAGTCCTCTAACAATGTAGGCACTAACCGGCCTTATTGTAATGAATCCCTTGATCGGATTGCATCTAACAAGTGCGTTTTTATCTTTTAACCAGGAAGGCTCTTAATAGGGCGTACTCCAGAAGAGTACAAAATTGTGATGTCTCCTCACACCGTGGTTTTCACCCTAACTGGGTTTCCACGTGATAAATCTGGTGTCACTGTGTGATTGTTTACTTACTGTTATTATTTACTTAAATCTTCTTGCTTGTCTGTTGTAAGTTTACTTCACCGGATTAAAAAGAAAAAGTTTAAAGAGGTGTTGATTCACCCCTCCCCTCTCAGCACTAGTTGGGACTATCAAACAGTAGCATTGCCACCTATTCCCTCTTAAGCCCTATTGGCTTAATTTGCTGAAGAGATATCACCATTTGTGGATGATGACTTTGTTAATGATTTCTCTCTTTCAGAGCTATTTGTCCCCTTTTTGGACCATATCTTCATTACTTCCCTGTTGGTCTTTTCAGTGGTGTTTCCCTTTTGATTGGGAGTCAACACTCCTCTTGACCAATTTAGCTGGGCCTTTTCCTTTATTCATTGGCCAGTTCTTGCAAACTTTGCCCAGATGCCCAATCTTGTTACAATTGTAACAAGCCATTCCGGGTCCTCTCCATGAATATACCATTTTTCCTTTGTCCCTGAGTGAGTGGCATTCAGTTTTCCTATGCCCTGATGGTCCACAGTAGCACATATTGGCATTAAGTGACAGTAACCAGTAAGCCTTCTACTGGTACAAGTACAAGTATTGTCATTGATTGGAAAAAGAAGATAGAGTTTTGTCATCTCTATTAAATCTAAAGATCCAAAGAGATTTGTATGAAGGAAGAGATGGTTTGGCAGATGGTGCCAACATATAAGAACCGGTCACTAGTCAAAGCATCTAAAACCGGGTAAAGTAAATAATCAAGTAACTAAGAATTCCACCTTCAACCGAGGATCTTGCTACAACCGGTGTAGTCAAGTACAGAGAGAGAGCATCAGCTAACCGGTGTCAACAACACAACCGAGGACGGTGCAACCGGTAAGCCAAGGAAGAGACAGCAACAGGTCAAAGACCCTTACCTGTTCACTGCATGAGGATCTCTACCGATCTAGTAATGACTCTGGTATGAACTGAGCAAGTCATAGTCAACTATCTGTTCCAACCAACTCCTTAACTGAGATTTTCTACGCAAATTCGGAAGTCTCTGAGTTAAACTAATGATCGGTTTGGGGCGCGTTTGGAGGTTTTTAAAGCCAAAATCTGTGGCTTCAAAACAAGGTGTTATCTCTTGTAAAAGAAAGATGCTTGACACGCATTTATTGTTTTTTTTAACAACAAATAAATCAAGGGCATGCATCGAATGTTTCCTTAGTGAACTAGTACTACACTAAGTGATGAATCCGAGAAGGATCTGTAATTAGGTCATACATGATGAGCACAATTAGGGCTAGGGTTCTATATATTCCTATGCCTAGGGCGAATAGAAGTTGCCTTCATTCTGCCAAGAAAAAGAGTGAACATATAAGCCGTAGAAGCCAGGGGGAGAAGAAGTTAGAAAAAGAGAGAAAGAAGATTGTGCAGAGAAGCACAACAGTAGAGAACACACCTACGGTGACCGTTGACGCTTCTCAGTTGAGCACAAACAGAGATCTTATCAGGCTATGCATAGCCATCTATAAAAGGTCAATCCCTCTATTGTTTTCTAGCAATTACAATAGTTAAAATCTCAGTATTTGGGTGGACTCTAATAGGTCCCTTGTATTAAATCCCCTAACCGGTTGGCCGCTTGAAAGGTGTTCTAAAGTCCTTTAACCAAGCAGGCACTAACCGGCCTCATTGTAACAAATCTCTTAACCAGATTTGAATATCATGGTTGTTGACCTGCATTCTTCAACCTTGTGTCCAAACTTATGACAGGCATAGCAATAACCTTTGAAGCTTCCCCTTCTTCCACTCGACACACTGTTTGATCAAGACCTACATTCAAAGAACCTGTCGCCATACTTGTAACAGTTATTGCAATAACTATTAGCGGTGAAAGGTTTCACCGGTGCATTCCTGCAGTCATTAGATTTATGACCTAGTTTGCCACAATGTTTGCAAGAAGGTTTGGAGATTCTTTTACCTTTGTCTCCGGTTGGTTTCTTCTTGTCCTCCTTGATTCCCTTGACTTTAGAGGACTCACTGGTTTGCTTGTTTCCTTGACCGATGTACCCAAGTCCTATGGGATCCTTGTGCCTTCTCTGAACTTTCAGTTGCTAATCCAACTTCTCAGATTCTCATTGCATTTTTGGAGTTTCTCATTTCTCTCCTCAAGAGTTTTCAGCTGTGCTTTAAGTTTTTCAACTTCAACAACCATTTCTTTGCATGCCTCATCTTTATCATGCATGATGGCATTCTCCTGAGTTATGCTCTACATGTCTGCATATAGTTGTAGTATGAGAGCATCGCTCTCTCTTAGAGCATCTTTACCAAGGTTTCTTGCTCTCTCAGTAATCTACAATGCTTTGGCACTATTTTTCTCATCAGCTTTTTTGCTTCCTTCGATGAGTTCAGTCATCCTCAAAGCATGACCTTCCTATTCTCTTTTAAAATTGGAGATTCGATCAGTCAGGTTCATTTTTCTCTCCATAAGTTCAGAGACCACTTATTCGGCTTCATCAGAACTACTCTGTCCAGATAGTTCTTAAGTTGTTTCCTGACTTTCACTTAGTTGTAAAGCCAATTCTTTTCTCTTTGCAAGAGATCTTCTCAATCTATTTTCAAGAGAAGCAATTGTTTCATTTGCTTCTTCCAACTGCTTCTGATGCCTATAGCCCTCCATGATCTTTTCTCCATTTACCTAAGAGCTAGGCGTTGATACCAATTGTTAATCCTAACCAATTACTCAGTAAAGAGATTTATACAACAAAACATATTAGGGTTCACCCGGATTAAGGGATTTATATGTGCTTCACATAATATAAGAAATGATCTTCTTTGACACTTGATTTTTCGATTAGATCATACATGTTCTCTTCTTGCTCTGCTTGGCTATTGAATATTTCTCTCTTTCACTCTCGATGACTGTATCCCTTCTCCAAAGTCTCTTCTCTTCTACTCTGCTCTCTCTCTACGCTCTTTATTTTCAACAACAACGCCTCTAATGCATGATGACCTTTATTTATAAGAATTTTCTTATTATTACACCAAATGGTGCTGCCAAGCTGTAACTCATCCAAAACTCTGTTGTTTTGGAAAGCAATCCGAAAATCTCGCATGTAGAACTCTTGATCAAAAAGCTCACAAACTGATCTTTTGTTCTCCTCGAAATGCTCGCAAAAAAAACTAATCCAGTTCTTCTCAAAAACGCTCCACAAAATCCGGATCGAATTATAAAGCACGGACTGGTAAGTCTGCAATAAGAAACACAACCGGTGTGCAACTTATTGAGTCATCTGCCTCCTGTGGTGTTCTACTAGACCGGTTGGACAAGACAAGACCGGTATAGACATGACCGGTTTAGGTACACTATTTACCTAGTATGTCTACCAATTCACCACTGTTGCTCTAATCTTGAGTACCGGTGCGTTTGATGTTTGCCAATGATGACAACTAAGCTTTATGCCAACACCTAGTACTTTGAGTGTTTGTCCTGATACAACCGGTGAAAAGCACAAAACCGAAGACAGGGATACAACCTGTGACAAGGACAAAACCAGAGACAAGGATACAACCAGTGAGCAGGACAACACAAGAGTTGAAAGAGAAAACTTCACAGTTCAATGCTAAGACCTCTTCAGCGACAAGTATAGTCGTGAGCTAACAAGTTTAGCTCTCACATTGAGATAGGCATCTGAGGAGAATACAAAGAGAATCCAAGATCTCATTGGATTTCAGCTATGCATAGCTCCAACTTTTGATCTAATGTAAAAAGCAGCAAATGATGCTAATATACTTCTCAATGAGCCAGACTATAAGACAACTGAGGATATGGAGAACCTAATTGTCTCTCTTCAAGCAATGAAGTATAACCTTGATCAAGTCACAGTTGCATGGAAACCGTTCCTAGTTTCTACCAGAAAGATCTACAAAGATCTACAAGAATATCTTCAACAGGCTACACTTATGAGTTGTGCACACCCTTTGTCTCTTGGAGGCAAAAAGGGGAATAGATTGGAAGAGCAAGGGGAAGATACTAGAAGAGACTAGTCAGTGTGGAAAAAAGAGAAGAAACAGGATAAGACTGGACAGCAAAGCCAGATACAAGGTAAGAAATGGCAGTATATACAATATATACACCAATTGATAGGGGAAGTATACTCAAAGGGAGTATATGTGTTATGATGTGTTTTGCCACCAATGCCAAGGAGAAGATTGTTGGCATAAAGCTTAGTTGTCATCATTGGCAAACATCAAACGTACCGATACTCAAGATTCGAGCAACAGTGGTGAACCAGTAGACTTATTAAGTAAACAGTGTACCTAAACCGGTCACGTCTATACTGGTCCGGTCTTCTCCAACCAATCTAGTAGAACACCATAGGAGGCAGATGACTCAATAGGTTGCACACCGCTTTACTTTCATATTGCAAACTTACTGATTAGTGCTTTATAATCCGATCCGGATTTTGCAGAGCGTTTTTGAGAAGAACTAGAGTTAATTTTTTCTGCAAGCATTTCGAGGTGGACTGAAGATCTGTTTGCTAGCTTTTTTATCAAGACTTCTGCATGCGATATTTTCCAATTGCTTTCCAAAACAACACCGTTTTGGATGAGTTACAGCTTGGCGGCACTGTTTGGTGTAAGAATAAGAAAATTCTTATAAATAAATGTCATCATGCATTAGAGGTGTTGTTGTTGAAAATCAAGAGCGTCGAGAGAGAGCAAAGCAAAAGAGCGAAGTCTTCTAAGAAGGGATACAGTCGCCGAGAGTGAAAGAGAGAAAGATTCAACAACCAAGTAGAGCAAGAAGAGAATAGGTATGATATGATCGACAAATCAAGTGTCAAAGAAGATCATTTCTTTTATTGTGTGAAGCACATAAATCCCTTAATCAGGGCGAACCCTAACAGGTTCTGTTGTATAAATCCCTTCACCGGGTGACATCTTTGTTGATGTTTTTAAGTCCTTTGATAAAGCGACTCCTTACAGGGTCAAAGATTGTAATATCCCCGTTTTTCAAACTTTTGGGATTAGCTTAGTTTAGTGACCCTCGTAAGCTAATCGGGTGATTAGAGGGGGTCAGTTGGCAAAATCAATGGTTGGATTCCATTCTGGAGGTTTTAGTTGCCAGGTCTGCTCTTTATTTGGGTCGGATCGAATGACTTACTATTTATAGTAAGTGGTATTTTGGGTATGGCTTTGTTTAGTAGGGCGCCTGTGCAATGTTATCAGATGTTTCGGGATCGATTTTGAGGAATCTCCAGTTTGTGAGACTTACTATATTTAGTAAGTCTATTTTAGTCAGTTGGCTATTTCTGGCAGGGCAGTATGCGCTTGGGACCCTATTGTCAGAAGTTAGAATATTTTTTTCAAAGCGATTCAATGGCTTCATATTTTAATTGTGGTTATTAAATTAAGTTATTTTAATTTAATAACTTTATAATTTTATAACTTTAATGTTATAAAATGATGTATTGAAGAAGCTACTTAAGTAAAAAATGTGAAGTTGAAGCTTTTTCAAAAAAGCTTATATATTCAACTCAAAAAAGCATTCTTCTCACCATTGATCATTTGATAAAAATTGTGTTTGAGAGAGAATTCGATTTTTCTTGGAGAAGCTAGGGTTTTGAGCTTGGTCTTCATTATTGGAGAGAGTTCTTCAGCATTTCAAGTGTTTGGTCCTCGTGAAGTTGGAGAAAACACTGAATTGCACTAGGATTTGCAGAGGATTGATTGCTTACCATTGTGAACATTGGAAAATCTGTCTGTTACAAAAATCTGGTCATTAATTGCAGCTGTACGAAATTTATGCTAGAGCCATACAGAATTCTTACAGAGTCGTACCTGTACGAAATTATTGCTAGACCTGTGTTGGTGTACGAAATTGGTATGTGAGCTCCCATCCTTGCAAACGGCTAGCATAGAAGTGACTCCCATTGTCTTCGCCAAGGAAGAAGCAATGTTGAGGTGTTGCGTTTGGATTGAGGAATCTGCGGGTTGTGTCAAGAGGCTGGGTTTTCATTTACAGCAGCCGTTTTTGAAACAAGGTGCTCATATATTGATTTTATTTTCCTTCCTTGCAGTTATTAAATAGCTTAAGAGCTCATAATTTGTATGGATTGATGATAATTAACTTCGTCATGTTAATTGTGATACTGAAAATGAGGAATTTAAGATTATAATTTGCTGTTGTTGTTCTTTATTGAAAATCTGAAAATTATTGAAATTCATTTTATATTTTGAAAATATAAAAATTGCAATTAAATTTGAGAAAGAGAGTCAATTTGCAGTAGAGAGTCAGCCAGGCTCATCACAAAGATCTTAACCGATCTCTTTCAAATCCCTTTACTGGGTAGCATTCTAACCAGTGTTTTGTAAACCTTTAACCGGGCATCTTTATTACTACAGTAGTGAAGTTTTGTGGGTTCTGTCCCACCGTGATTTTTTCCTTCTAACCAAGGGTTTCCACATATATATCCAGTGTTGGCTTGTGCATGTCATTTATGTTTTTGAGTATCTAAGAATTCTCTATATTTTCAGTTTAAACAGGACAAGAAACAAAAAAAAGATTAAAAGAAATTGAATTTACTGATTCAACCCCCCCCCCCCCCCTTCTTAGTAACCGATTAGGAGTAACACCCTTTTCTAGCCCATTAATTTGTGATGTGTCGTTAGCCCATTTTACCTTGGTCCCATGGGTTAACCAAGACTTTACAGGGATCGTAGACAAATTTGACCTAGGCAATTCCAGTTTTGGGCAAATTAGAGTTGATTCAGAAGGGTTCGCAGATACTTACTATTTATAGTAAGTCACCAAGGTTCAGTATTTTTGGCATTTTAGTATTGGACATAGAGTGTCTTGCCGAGATCTTTCCAACAAGCTATCACACATGGTTTTTCGAGTCTGATCGATTATTGATTTTAATACCTGAAGATTAAATGGTTTATTAATAAAGTGACTATTAAATAAAGTACATATTAATATATGTCACTTTATTATTAAAAGGACTTTTTATTCACTTAAGTGGGAAATGATATTTTAAAAGGAAAAGTTGTTTATCCCACATTGACAGGTTGATTGAGAAAGTGGCTAAGAAGAACTTATAAAATAAAGTGAAGAACTCATTCATCAACATGCTTGGATATTGAAGAAATTGGTGAAATATTCTGTAAATATTCTCGGGCTTGGAGGACGCAAAACCCTCTTTGGTACCAATCTTCACGCCATTGAAAGATATGGTCTTGAGATTCAATTATGACCTTCAAGGATAAATCTGAACATTGGTGAGTTTTGTTAATTTTCTACAATTGCCACAAAGATTCGATATTGGAGTTGTAGACAAGCTATAAGCAAACACTTGTCGGCCATACCTGGTATAGAGTTTTGGAAGCTGAGTTTTAAATCTTATACTAGCCGAGCATACTTCTTCCTTGGACGCAACACTTCCCAAGTTGGACGTTGAGCCACATTGAGCCTGGGCATTGGAGTTTGGAGAGTCTAAGCAGGCAGTTTGGAGGCCGAGTTTACTTGATACAAGCAGCAGACTTGACTCAGAAATTAATTTGGAAGGGCTTGAAGATATATTTCAGAAGTTAGTAAGCAGCAGATTGAACGTGCAGGCACATACTTATATCAAATTTGGTATACAGCAGCAGTTTTCAATATTGTAATCCATCCTTGAAAATTACCAGATCTGCAATGTTGAATTTGTATGCAATGTTTGAGCAGAATTAATGAAATCTGAATGAAGTTTGTTGTTATCAGAAATTAGTTTATCTTGTTATTATAGAAGTATTGTTATTTTGCAAGTGTTGTTGTGTTGTTTCTTGCTGTATAGAAACTAGTTAATACTAGCAAACCCTCAAGCCAAATATACATCTGCATATTGAAAGAAAAACAAATCAGAACTCTCAGCATCCAGATTTAACGCAAACTGTTTGACAAAATTACATCTCTTGGAAAAAACAAAAAATAAATCAAATAAAGGCAGGCCTTTACACTAACACTTAAGTTAGAGTAAACTTTTAACTATTGTCCCCAATAAAGAGCATAGCAAGCACCATAAGTATAATGTCCCCATTTTTAGGCCCTTGAGATCATTTTATTTCAATGACCCTCATAAGCTAATTAGGTTGTCAGAGGGGGTCGTTTGGCAAACCCAGTGATCAGTTACCACTCTAGAGGTCTGAGATGTCAGGATCGCTCTTCGTTGGAGTCAGTTTGACAGACTTACTATTTATAGCAAGTGTTTATTATTGGTAATCGTCATGATTGCTATGTTTAGCAGGGCGCCTATGCATTGGTTTCAGTTGAGTTGGGATTGCTTCTATGGAATCTCCAATTTGAGAGATTTGCTATTTTTAGCAAATCTAATTTTGTCTGGTTACTATTCTTGGCAGGGCAGTGTGGGTTCAGGTTGTTGTCAGAGAATTCAATTACATCACATTATATTTGGGTTAAAACATGTTATAATTTGTTGGTGTGTGGATGAAGCTTCTTTAATGAAGAGTGTAAAGAAGAAGACTTCTTGTAATGTTGCCTTATATAACCTTGGGAGAATTCGAAATTCTCTACCAATGATCATTATTATTATTTGCTTTGAAGACTTGTGAGAAAAATCCAAATTGTATGTGGAACAAGGGTTTGGAGTTCTTTTCTTGAAGTGCTGCGATTTTACCAGGAGAGCCAAAACACTTTGAATTGGATGGAGTCTTCCAGTGAATTGTGTTTGCTTCCTTGAGATTGATTTAGTTGCAGATTTGGGAGTGTTTTATTGGTGTCGTGAATTGTATGAACAATTCGCAGCAGACACTTGAAGCTGCATTTTCTCCTATAGCATGCCATATAGTCCATACTGGATACAGCCGTTCAGCATTCTGGAAATAGTTATTATGAACCGCATTTGGTATTGAGGGTGTGAAAGTAACATGGAGGCTGCCGTTTCAAGTCCAGCGCTTTATGTTGAATGGCGTAGGAACTTCCATTAGCAAGGAAGAATAAATATAATTTGCTGCATCAACCATTACAAGCTGCACTTTGGGATTAGAGGCCTACTTTCTTGCAGAGGCTTGTTTGGTGATGATTTGCAACCGTTTTATATTGAAGGTGCCATCTACATTGAGTGTATTGCTATTAAATGTTTGCAAGTAATGAATTTGATCTTTCTATGAGATTTAAAGTTAAATTAATATTGTTGTTGTCATTATTTCATTTGTTGAGAAAATTCCCAAAACAAGTAAATATGTTTAAAATACAAAAAATTGCAAATAATAATAGACGACAAAGTTAGTTTGCAGTTGAGAGCCAGTCAGGCTCATCACAATAAGAACATCTTCAAGAGGGATTTTTTAATAAAAAATTAAGAGATGATAGAAAATCATAAAAGAGAAAAATAAACATGATAATTACCCCATTGTTGGTTAAGAATGTTATTCTTCATAGAATTAATGAACTGAACAGAACATTCCATACCTCACTGAGGATAAGCACCCCTTTCTTTGAATTTTGACAGGCTACAAATTCATAGCTCACAAGATTCATCCCATCTCGTAAAGATGTTATAAGAGCAACATCTGCAATACCAAGGCTTTCTTCTCAAATTTTATACTAATGTATGAGGGATATGAACCAACAAAATAACTTAGCAGAGTTTAAATAACATTTAGAATTGACTTCGGTTTTCCTTTTTACTAAACTAGTGCTCAAGACACACAAAAGTACACATCAAGCTTTTCAATAGTACCATGAAAATCAACATATTTTCATAAAATATAGTAAAGCAAGGAAAATATCGAAAAATTCCGAAGATTAAGAAAGAAGTATTAAATACACAAACATTAAACACAATATGAAATATATAACAGCTCATATAAAATTCATCAAATAGAGGAAAACACGAGATATACCTGTTATTGCATATAGCGCACAAAGTGCATGAAAATCGAGAGAACGATCCTGCAGCCAACAAAGCAACAACAAGAACGAATTTTTCAAGCTTACCTAGTTGTAAAATATTTTATATAATGACTTGCAGAACATAACATAAGCTAACGAAAACATAAACAATCTAGATTCATGTGATGCAATAACATTTAGCCTACCTCATAGGAACAAGGCACATTTGTGCATATATTGTGGCAAACAATTACCAAGGTGAATCATCAAATCAATTCTCAAAATGATACCCAAGATATGTTTATCACGTTGCATTTCATATCTTACCAATATTACTACCATTTGTAGATCATAGATGTAAGTATACATTGAAAATTACCCTTGCTTAGAAATACAACATTAAGCTATGGTTTATGATCGTTATTGAATTCAAATAAAGCATTCAATGAAAATGTATTATACATCTTATACATGCTATGGCACTAAAATATAATCCTTATCTTATCTCTTTTAAGAAACATAAGGCTTGCTGAAATCCATTCAACGAAATGATGAAATCATTACACTTATGAACTTGATCAAATTATATAAATAATCCTTCTCTATGATAATGAAGAAGTGGAGTTGAAACAAAAGTAACAAGATATACATGTTGAGGTGGTGCCCACTCATCTTTAACTAATCAAAGGATTCCAAGTCAACATGTCCAAGTTCATCCAATCAGACTCATTCACAAGTGGACATGTGGAAGGCATTTAATGTATTACTACAATCCATTTTCTAATTTGTTCATCCTCGAAAGGATATGTATTCAAAAATTTGAAATCTCCTCATTGGATGATATTAAATGTTTGTAAGAAGTGGTTGTAACTTTAACCATAATTAGGGTTTTCTTGAATCATTTTGGCCGTTAGTTTCAAATCAATCTTGGCCCTTCATTGTAATTGTGGACACTTGGCCTTCTCATTTGTAAATTCATTAGATCATTAGAGCAAGTAGAAGTAGCAGTAGAAGTCAAAAATTGTTCCCAAGACTATGCTTAAGTTAATACATAATTGTTCCAGTGCATGGTTAGTCTAAACCTACTTAAGCACTAGTTCAATTGTGGATGCTCGTTTGGAGTGGACCACTATTGGGTATTTAGATGAATGTTGCAATATGAAAATCCTTCATTACATTTGGAGATTGCACCAGGTTTTGTGTAGTTGTTTCCTCATGGAGAAGCAAAGCTAGGTTTGAGGAGTTTTAATATCCAAGCATTATCCATTGATATCATTGTCTTTAGGCGTTAGAAGCAGATTAGATTTTTCAAACCTTACCCTTTTGTCTTTATTTGAAGTTCAAGCCAATTTAGTCAAGTTCCAGTTTCTTTGTGCAAGATCATCCATGCTTTGAAAGAAAGGAATTGATTAAGCCCAGGAAGAATAGTGTAAATCGAGCAATATCACATCATTTCAACTGAGTTATATCCAACACAAAGTCACTAGTTCACAGTATAAACCTTGGGGTTGCCTTATTTGATAAAAAAATTGCCATATTGTACAGCCTTTGAGCTTTCCTTGTTCAAGAGAGGATAGAATACAATATTTTATTATGTGTTGAGAGGTCATATAAAACACATCAATAGATTGATTTGTTTTTCCCGAACAGTTCACGATCACACCTCAACAAGTACATCAACCGAATTTGCAAAAGAAAGGAGGTTGTTTAAAAATGGAACCAATATGAGCTTTCAAGTTTGAATCTGAAATACTGTTAGATCTCTTTTAATTTGAAAAATCAGAAAAATGTAAAAAAGAAAAGACTTCGTAATCCTTCAGGAAGTTTCCTGGAGCCATTTATAAGGTCGTGCTTGTAGTTTAGGCATGTGAATTTGGCATTTTTATTTGTAATTGAAAATTCCTGTTGGACTTCAACCTGTCTGCCATTTCGAAGGTGAAAGATCTTCCCTACTTGGCATCCGCAGTTTCGGTGGGAGTTCCCTCACCCTATTCTACTTGTTAAACCAAGGCAAACTTATTATTCAAATTTCAATCGATTCTTTCATATATGTATATATATATATATATATAGTGCTAATACTTTATTCTAACAATGTCGATGTTTATGTAATTGAAATTAACTAGAAGTTCGATTATGATCAAATTGTAATGCAGAAATATATAAATCTTTGTCACTATTTAATATACATAGCACTTATTGATTTCGGTGCTTGTATTAAACAGTTCGAGCAATATAAATATATGTGCATGATAATGATGAGTCACATCTATGATAGACGTGACTCCTTGACAAGTCACACCTATCATAGGCGTGACTAATCGTCACATCCTTTGGAAATACAAAGCATTGAAAGTCCTTAGCAATTGGGTCGATACCAATTACAATATCAATTATGATCCATTAGATATCGGGTTAATACTGATTCCAATACTAATTATGATTCATTGGTTATTGGGTTTAATTCGATTGTAAAGGGAATATAGAGCACGATAGAAATCATATATATTAATATATATAAATGATCACCTACAGCAGTACCTGGAATGATAACACAGGTATAATCAAGCCCAAAAATGGATAGCAGCTCTCAGAAATTGAATATATCCTGCTGCCAATGCAAGTAATCATGGAATGGAGACACTTCCAGGTCAAAACGGGGCTCTTTGCTCCCTAACGCTGCCCTCTAAATGAATGTCATTTCCTCTAAATGGCCTGCAGCTATCTAAAAATACCAAACACAGTTCATACAATGGCTGCGATCTGCAAATAAGAAATTCTTCAACCTTTGCAAACTGTTCTGGAAAATAACGAAACATTCAAACCCTTAATTTTGCAACAATAAATTCATTCTTGGCCTCTCGATGAAGCCAATCCCTGGCATAATTCGTTGGGTGTTCAACCAATTCACTATGTTGAATAACTTTGAAGAATTCACAAATCTTCAAGCTTGAAAACTAAAACCCTTGTCTCCAATCTTCTCTTCACACATTATCAAAAGCAATTGTCAATAGCACAATCAATCCATTTTCACTTTGGCCTTTTTATAATTCTTTCATGAGGTTCGATTTCCTGAGGCTTCGCCAACAAGTCACATAAATGACCTATATACATTTGCCTTTTTATGCACAAATGATTTTATAATATAAAATTATATCCTCCTTGGTTTAATGATATATTTAATGCACATTAATAATGTCCTTATAGCCCCTTCAAACTTTATAAAGTTAATTAATAACATAACTTTATAATATAACCATTAATAAATAATCATTAATGCCTTTATGATTTTAATATCTCATCAAATACTCATTATCTCTCTGTTATGTCTAAACCTGGATGTCAACCAATGTTTCCACTGTGCATCCAACTGCCTTACTAAAAATAGTAAGGTTCCATCTCTATCAACCTCAAACGTATTATAAATAGTAAGTTTATGAAACTAAGCCCAAACAAAGTCCAATCTAAGCCACACAAACACAAAATTGGATCATACTGAACTTTGAAGAAGACAAGAACCTCCATTAACCAAGCCTTTGCCTCAGAAGACCCTCTATCCACAATAATTAGCCTACGAGAGTCAGAATAATAGGCTAATCCCTCAAACTCTCATGCTCATGAAAATGGGGACATTACAACCATGAAAAAAGATTGTTGCTCAAGAAGAATGCACTTCCACTAGTACTATTTCTATTATCTAGACTACTTGCCCAATTAGTATCTATATATGCTCTTAAGGGTAAGTCTTCAACTCTTGGGTACCATAATCCAAAATCCAAGGTTCCTTTTAAGTATTTGAAGATTCTCTTCACTGCTTGTACATGTGTCTCTTTAGGAGTTACTCAAAACCTTGCTACCATCCCAACTACCTGCATAATATCTAGTTTTGAGGCTATCATTTAAAGCAAACTGTTAGGAAAAGTAGATGGTAGAATACTTTTTGATATATTAACAAAGATCAAACAATCTATATATACAAGAAGATGAAAGATGTTTCCTTAGGAAACGATCATCTAAACTAGAAACATTCTATTCTAGCTACAGCTAACTAAATATTATAAGATACAATATTGAGCATTAATAAAATATGATTCTAAATTATTCTAATACCCCCCCTTAATGCTCAATCTATTAACTACACCAATAGACCCCCTGAATTTTACAAACTTATCAAGACCAAGGGGTTTGGTGAAAATATATGTTGGCTGCTCCGAGGTAGGAACATATAGCAACTAAACAGATCCATCTTCTACCAACTGCCGAATGTAATGACAATGGAGTTCTATGTGTTTGGTGCGTTCATGGAAGACTGGATTTTTGGCAAGTTTGAGTACACCCTGATTGTCTGAAAACAAAGGAGTCGGACCTACTTGAGGTAGTTGTATATCTGCAAGCATCTAACGAAACCAAACTGCCTCACAAGCTGCCTTGATAGCTCCTCTATATTCGGCTTCTGTCAAAGAGAGAGCCCTCGCTTGTTGCTTCTTACTGGTCCAAGTGACTGCACCCGATCCTAAACTGAACACATATCCAAAGGTAGATTTTCTGTCGTCAACGGAGCCAAGCCAATCAGAATCTATGAACCCACTAAGTTGAAGAGCAGCAATCCGAGTGTAAAGAAGTCCATAATCCAAGGTACCTTGTACATAGCGCTGAACACACTTCGCTGCAACCCAATGATCAACCTTGGGGTTTGTCATGAATCGGGAGATGTAGCTGACTGCAAAGCTGAGATCAGGTCTAGTAGCAGTGATATAGATGAGACTACCCACTAGTTGCCTGAAGAGGGTTTCATCTATAAGAGGAGAATCAGATTGTGTAGACAATTTCAAACCAATCTCCATAGGAGTGGAGGCTGGTTTGCAATCCTGCATTCGAAACTTGTCAAGGAAGCTTCTGGCATACTTAGACTGAGAAAGAAAAATGCTACTGTCAGTCTACCAAACCTCAATACCCAAACAATAATGAAGTAGTCCGAGATCTGTCATATCAAAAGTGCTGCACAAATCATGTTTGACTTCGAAAATCAAATGTTCTGAACTTCCAGTAATAATTAAGTCGTCCACATAGATAACAAGAAAGAGAATATCACTACCAAAGTGTTTGATATACAGATTACTGTTTGAAGGACTACGCTAAAATCCACAAGCAACCAAATACTAATCAATTTTTATGAACCATGCCCAAGGGGCTTTTTAAGACCATAGAGGGCTTTCTGGAGTCTACATACTTTGGGTTCTGAACCGGCAACCTTGAAACCTGTTGATGTCAGTTTTGTGCCACTACATAACATATAGCAATTGAATAGTTGATATAGAATACCAAACACTCAACCCTCTCTTGAAAAGTAAATACTCATGAAGAACATGAGAAAACTCCAAGGTTCCTTACACCTGTGGATACTAACTCAGTTATATTAATGTGATTTGTTGGTTAATCACGTAGACGGGCTTACGTTGTTCACTTCAAGGATGTCAAATTCTCGTTATGATGATGATGGGATCTAACTTCGCAATGTATACTCAAATTCATATCACTTCCAACTTTGCTCTTCAAAACTCTAACTACTAAGCTACTTGATACTTTACTACTACTCCTATGGGATGGAAAGATTAGCAAATGGACGGGGATCAACCTAATGAAAGCTTGCCAGTGGCACTACCTCCATAGATGCAATGATTCAAGGGGAATGATACTAGATTACCACACAAGGCTCCTTAACAAGCCGCTAAGATGCTAGTGGCCTAGTATATAGATCCCTATCAAACACTTACTAACATTACCATACCACTAGCCATCTACTTCTCTTCTTACTTTAAATACTTTCTTGAAATGAAATCTACTTTAACAACACAATAAATTCTAACTTTAACTATTGGAAGTAGAAACTGTGCAATAACACCAAGTGTTCTTAATCACCATGCAAGACACAACAATGATAAGAGAAGCAATTTTGGTATTATATAAGCAACAAGTTTCTTCAACCCTTTTACAAATGAGAGTACACGGCCTTATATAGAGGCTCAAAATTACAACCAACGGTAGAGATTGAGAGGCAAAACCAACGATCCAAATTGAATCCCAAAAACCCTAATTAGGGTTACCACCCCATCGGCCAATGAGAAGACGCCACCTCATCAATGGACCAATGAAAAAAAAAAGGAAAAGTGGCAACCAATGAGAAGGCACCAAAATGGTAAGCCAATCAAAATCAAACACCTACCCTACCCAAGAAGAAAGGAGAATTTGCCACTTGGGCTTACATCAAATGATCTAATACAATTCTACCCTTTTCTTTCATCTTCTTAGCCAAGGTAATGAACTTGACTAGCATGTTGTTGACTTCCTCCATGGGAGGGCAAGGTATATGTCTCATTCTGAGCTCGGCTGTGTTCATCATGTTATTTGTTGCTTGCAGTGTCTTCTCACTCTCCTTCTCATCATCCCTTGCAAACTCGATACAGGCCTTGAGAGAGGCAAGGATGCCCAACTGTTTCTTCCTGATGGCAACCTTCCCCAACTCATCCAATCTCAATCCAAACTCTGTCTCATTAATATTCTCCTCTTTGATACCTTCAAAATCAAGTGCAACCCTTGCATCACTCTGCATGTTTGAAATGTAAGTGTCGATGCTTGGATTGTACAGTGCAATCTCATCCCGTATCTCTTCAAGTGTCCTCGCTCTAACAGTCAAGGCGACATACCAAGACTCAACAATACTCTTTCCTCCATTTACCAACTTGGCCCTCACCAAGAATCCCTCTGATAGCTTTATAGCCGCCTGTAACCTGGGAATGGCTAAGTCACGAATTGGATGGAAATCCTTCCACTCCCCTTCAAATGCTCTGAATTTGTCCCTAAGAGACACAAATGACCTGAATGTCGAGATAAAAGAAGGCAAGAACTTTCGCCCTTCTTGAATTGTATCACTAATCCAATTTTTGGTTTCTTGCTCTTGAGCTAATAGCTCCTCCATATTTCTCCCACTATCTTGTGGAAGGGCTCCCTGAGGCAACTGTTGGATAGGCTGACACACACCTTGATAGCAATTTCTCCAATACTTGTTTTCAGTCTCCAACTTCACAATCTTTTCATTTGCCTTCCTTAACTT